>CAUYUJ010017237.1:40000-45000 GCA_963575745.1 Prorocentrum cordatum
ATGATGATGCCGCTGCTGTTGACTATGGTGGTGGCGATGGTGACGGCGATGGTGACGATGACGATGATGGCGGTGATGACGATGATTACTTCGCCGCTACGAAAGTTCGGCCAACATTCAACGCCTCCCGTTAGGCGACGGGGCCCCAGTACAACGTTCGCAGTGAGCCCGTTAGGCCGCGGGGCCCCAGTACAATGTTCGGTTGAAGCATTTTACGCTCCAGTCTCGGGCGGCACCGCCCTTTCGAAATCGAGCCCGCGGGTTTCGAAATCCAGTCGAGCTTGTTTTGGGGAGGAAGTCCCAGGCGAAAGCCACATTTCGAAATCGAGGCCGAGGGTTTCGAAATCCCGAAAGCCACATTTCGAAATCGAGGCCGAGGGTTTCGAAATCCAGTCGAGCTCGTTTTGGGGAGGAAGTCCTAAACGAAAGCTGCATTTTCGAGTTTTCGGGTTAAAATTTTAAATGCCAAACGGTGTGGCCATTTCGAAACGGCGGTTTCGCTTGATACTTCTTCAAAAAAACGATTTCGAACGATTTCGAAACTTTCGGGTTCGATTTCGAAATGGCGCTCCCGCCTAGGACTTCCGCAAAAATAGAATTGTTGACGCTTCGCGTATCCCCACCAGCCCATCCAGAAACGATGCTCAGGGGAGTTGAGGTGATCAGGGAAGTCGGGGAGCATGCAGAATAACAAAGGGCGGGGGAAGCTGTCACAGACCCCGAGAGGGGGAGGATGGAAGAGGAGTCGTCGTCGTCGTCGTCGTCGTCGGAGGAGGAGGAGGAGGAGGAGGGAAGAGGAGGAGGAGGAGGAGGAGGAGGAGGACGGAGAAGGAGGAAGAATCGGAGGAGGAGGAGGAGGAGGGGAAGGAGCTTCTTGGGGGTCTTTTGAGGGCCTCTTGGAGGGCTTTTTGGGCGCCTTGGGGCATCTTGGGCGCCTCTTGGGACCCTCTTGAGGCGCTCTGGGGAGCCTTCGGGGCGCTTTTGGGGCCATCTTGGAGGGAGTCGATCAAACAAGAGGGGGGGTTTAATTAGCGTCCCCCCTCGGAAGCCCCTAAAATCGCCTCTTGGACCCCTCTTGGAACGCTCTTGGAGTGCTCTTGGGCGCTCTTGGGGCCGTCTTGGGGCTCTTTTGGGGCTCTCTTGGGGCCCTCTTGGGCCATCTTGGAGCCATCTCCAGGCCTCGGATGGCCATCGGAAGCGAAAAGGCGAGAAAGCAAAAATCATTGATTTTCCTTAGGTTTTGGGACGATTTTGGCCTCTTCGGGGCCTCCTTGGGGAGCTGTTTGGCCACTTGGAGTTATCTTGGGGCCGTCTTTGGGCTTCTTGGAACCATCTTAGGAGCCATCTCGAGCGATCTTGCGCTATCTTGAGCCATCTTGGAGCTCATCTTGGGTTCTCTGAGGCGCTCTTGGAGCCGTCTTGGGCCATCTGGGACGCTCTAACTACCCGCGGCCCCCCCCGTCCAGGTCCAGGGGAGGGGGTAGGGGGAGGGGTAAACCCCTCCCCAAGGGGGAAGAGGGAGGGGTGGAAGAGGATCTGCTCTAGACCACCTACGCCCAGAGGGCTGGTGGGATTCAAAACCTTTCTGATTCGATTTCGAAATGGCGCTCCCGCACAGGACTTCCTCAAAAATAGAAATCGACACCTGTATGCCTCGATTTCGAAATGGCGCTCCCGCGCAGGACTTCCTGCAAAATGAGGTCCGGCATTCGTTCCGTTCGAACTCGAAATGGCGCTCCCGCCCAGGACTTCCTCCAAAACAGAATTCGAAACCTTCGGGTTCGATTTCGAAATGGCGCTTCCGCCCAGGACTTCCTCAATCAAGACTACGATCAGAACCACGACCACGACCACTACGACGACGACGACGACGACGACGACGACGACGACGACGACGACGACGACGACGACGACGACGACGACGGCGGTTACGACGTTTACATGCGCTCTCGCCCGAATGCTGGCCACTCCTTCGTTCTCGCCTCACCGCCGTCCAGTGTCTCGGTCTGGCCGACCGCTCTCTGGGGTGGCGCCCGGGGAGGCCCCCGGTGCGGCGCTGGCCCCCTTCCGGAAGGGGGGACGTGCCGGGGGGAGACCCGCCCCCCCCTTTCAAGGGGGACCCCCTGGGGGGAGATACTGCTGTCACCCCCAACAGGCACATTTTTGAAAAGGACCCGCCCGTTTGGGCTGCTTCCGCTTGGGCCGCCTGATCTACCCCATTTCCTTTTGGAAAACCAATATGTTTTCCAATCGTTTTCCGGGTTCGGGCCTTTTCTGCAAGATCGTGTTTTTTTGTTGTTGCGACCCCAGCCTGGAGGCCGAATGCAAGAGGTAAAGCACGACTCATCCGCCCATTTGGGCTGCTTCCGCTTGGGCCGCCTGATCTACCCCATTTCCTATTGGAAAACCAATATGCTTTCCAATCGTTTTCCGGGTTTCGGCCTTTTCTGCAAGATCGTGTTTTTTTGTTGTTGCGACCCCAGCCCGGAGACCGAATCCAAGAGGTAAAGCACGACTCATCCGCCCGTTTGGGCTGCCACCGCTTGGGCCGCTTGAACTACCCCATTTCCTATTGGAAAACCAACATGTTTCCCATTAGTTATCTGGGTTCCGGCCTTTTCTGCAAACTCGTGTTTTTTTGTTGCGACCCCAGCCCGGAGACCGAATGCAAGAGGTAAAGCACGACTCATCCGCCCGTTTGGGCTGCTACTGCTTGGGCCGCCTGATCTACCCCATTTCCTATTGGAAAACCAACATGTTTTCCATTAGTTATCTGGGCTCCGGCCTTTTCTGCAAATCGTGTTTTTTTTGTTGCGACCCCAGCCCGGAGACCGAATCCAAGAGATAAGGCACGACTCATTTTGACTAGTTCCGCTTGTGGTTACATTCTCGGCTGCTCTCCTCTCCTCCTTTGGTCAGTCATCGTAGGCACGGGGGTGCTAGCGTCAAGGTGATTATCGGCGCTCGGCTGCTCATAGGTTCTGTGGTGCTCTCAGGCTTTGGAGTGATGCTCACGGCCGTCGTGGTGTTCATAACCAATGTGATGCTCAGGCGTTGTTTAGCTGAAAACGCAAAGCGGGTCAAAACTTTCGTAGCGCCGATGTATGACGGTGGTGATGATGAGGATGATGCCGATGAGGATGTTGACGACGATGGTGATGGAGACGATTGTCGCGATGACGACGATGATGCCGCTGATGATGATGATGATGATGATGATGATGATGATGATGATGATGATGATGATGATGATGATGATGATGATGATGATGATGATGATGATGATGATGAACAGGATGAGGATGAGGATGAGGATGAGGATGAGATGATGATGATGATGATGATGATGATGATGATGATGATGATGATGATGATGATGATGATGATGATGATGATGATGATGATGATGATGATGATGACGATGAAGATCTGGATGATGACGACGACGGGTTTCAATTATCGAGGCTTCCATCGAAGCGACACCGCCGGGTTCGAAATATCACGACGTCGGAGGGTGTAGCCTCTTGAGGAGGCTCTCGTGGAGGCTGAAGGGGAGAAACTGTGAGAGCGAGAGGGCGAGAGAGAGAGAGAGAGAGAGAAAGGGAGGCTGAGAAGGGCCTGCAACTGCTTTGGCTCAAGCCCGGGGCGGGGTCCCTTCCCCGCCCCGGCCACCCCCGCTTGCAGCCGGGAGTCCTTTAGTGGATTACCGGCCTGAGCGCTCAATGCAGGGTATCCGGAACGAATTGTTGGATGGTGCTCTCCGCCGTGCGGCAGTGGGACACGTGATAGAACATGTCGTGGACCGCCACGCGGGACAGAAGCCCATGACGAGGGACCGATTGAGTCTCCTTCTGGCGCCCTCCCGGACGAAAAGAGTTGAGTTAGGCGGTAAATCCGTATTTCTGTGGCGCGCTTCGGAAGCGGCGGCCTTCGGAACGAAACACGGCAAAGGCAATTTGATCACAGCGGTCTTGGCGGCACTTGAGCAGAAGAAGAGTGAACAGCCAGCCGGAGCCGTCGACCAGGGCGTTCCCGGCCCAGCGGGCTCGGACGTCGCTGGTTCTGAGGCCGCAGAGACCAGTGACTCGGAAAGCGTGAGCAGCAGCAGCAGCAACGATGCCGCCGAATCCATTGACATCGTCCCGGGCTTTTCCCCAGTGGCTGCCCCGCCTCCGGGGCATGTGCACTTTGAGAAAGGGCGGTATCGGAAGGACGCCGACCGCTGCCCCCCGGAGCTGATGGCGAAGATCGACGACGTTGCAAGCGTGACCGGCTCCCGTGACCAGGCCCCGTGGAGGTCGCTAATGTATTTTTTCGTCCTGATGCTGGCCCTGCAACCGCTGTGTTTCTTCACGGATGTGGTGGACGGGGCGTCCCCTTCGAAGGCTGCGGGCGGCCAAGGCCGTTTTCGACTGCGCGCCACTACTGCACCAGTATGTGGTCCAGGAAGGGTTGCGCGCGGGGCAATTACCGTACTTCGATGCAGCTTTGCGGACGCGATCCGTGCAGTCCATCGGTATGTTTTCGGAGATACACGGGTCTGCGCCCGTAACGGGGCCGAGCCTGGCTGCTTGGACCTTCTTCGACATGGTTTTCAGATATATCGGCGAGTACGCGATTATTTGCGACAATCTCCTTCTGGGCCCTTGTGCGCAGCAGACGCAGCAATTCGTGAAGGACGGCCTCTCGCCTGAGAACGCAGCATCATTTGGAGAGAAGGCGAAGGCACTCCTGACCAGCGTTCTGGAGACGCTCTCCGACGTTGCCGCGACGAATAGTGTCGGCGACGGCCGCAAGCAATGGGTGCGCGGTCGCAAGGCGGAGTTCGTGGCCCCGAAGCGTTATAGGCCGATTGACCACCTCTTGGAGGCGATGACCGGATGGGCCGCCCCTTCTGCCATCGTCGGGCCGATGCTCCATGGCCTCCTGCGTCTTCTCCGGGGCACTGCCGAAGTGGACATGGGAATCGCGGAAAAGAAATTTGAACGCATCATGATGGA
>CAUYUJ010017237.1:50000-172342 GCA_963575745.1 Prorocentrum cordatum
AGGGGTTAGGGTCGAGCTAGCCAGCTCGAGCGAGTCAAAGCTCAGCGGCAGATACAAGTTCCCAAAGCGGCCGAAAGAAGGTAGCCCTGGAGAAGAGGAGCCCTTTTGGCCCCATCGTTTGTCGTATCAGCAGACAAAGAGGTTGCCTTTCCAAAGCGCAACGGGGACAGAAATCGTTTACCATGATTTTCTTTGTCCTTTCACGATTGCTGGCGGAAACCTCCGTCGAGGCATGATGCCGGGGAACACCTGCCCAGGCGAGGAAGGTCGCGTTGCAGAGGTTGCACAAGGGAAGAACCCGGCTAGGAGCTATCAACAAAATATGGTTCAGAAAACCGCGAACGGGGAAGCGTGGCTTGCTTTTCAGCTGCTACAGAAGTCGACGAAAACCCCACCTATGAAACCGAACTACATGGTTCCGAAGTGGGCACGTTTCTTCAGGGTCAAAGCCGACAGGTCAAGAGCAGACCCAACAGCCACAGTTGCTGATCGTCTGAATTGGGCTAAGTTGTCGGTGAAGACCCATAGGGTGGGCGTTGCCCATTGTGTTGCGCTTTCGTTACCTTTCTTCGTGACATATGAAAAGATTGCGGAGGTCTTAGACCCATCCGCAGGCTGGACAAAGCAGTCCCACGGTACATCTGTGACTGCCCTCCACACAATATTGGGGGGTCATCAGTTGCTTCCTTCTGGTCCCAGATACGGAGGAAATGTCAAGGCGCACGCGGTTGGGGTGTACTCTTTTCCATGTGTTGATAATCCCACTACGCGCATCATGTATTCCGTTGCTGAGGAGCCCTTGGAGACGGTATATGGGTAACTGCCGAGATTGTTTTCTTCATTAGAAAACCAAAGTCATCAAAGGACAGCCGCCACAGTATGTGAGCGACCCAACGGGAGACGTCTTGCACGAGCTGCAACTGTACCATTGGACTCCAGCAGCACTTCATGTTACGAACGCGTCTGTGCATTTGCAAAACGTTGCCAGACAGAACGGTTGGAATCGGGAGCAGGACTTCGAGGTCGAAAGATACTGAGACGACGATCGGACAAAGGCCACGGACAAAGTCCGGGAGGCACAAATGGCCTGGGTTCCAAATTTAGAACCGATTGCCTGGCAAAGGGGACAAAGTACTTACTTTGATGACGATACCATTGATGATATCTGGCCTTGGCCCCAACAGAAGGGAGTCAGGCTAACCAAGATTCATCCATTACACAGGAATGAGGCCTCAAAGGGATCCGTGGAGCTAGTCGAACAAAACAAAGAAGAAAAAGAGAAGTCGAAGAAAACGGCGGAAGCCAAACAGGAGCAGCCGGCGGTTAAGCCGTCCGGCACCCAATTTTCGATTGAGACCGGGAACTTCCCGAATTTTGGGCAGGCGTCTGCGAGCAATGAGAGAGCATTTAAGCTTCCGCCCCCGCGGGCCGAGGCATGGCCCTCTACTCTTAAGGCCGACGCGCCTATGAAAACGCCCATGCCCCCTCCTCCTCCTAAGGAGGGGTCGCCTGATGAAGGGCCGAGAGAGACAGTTCTTAAGAAGGCTCCACCGGCGATTCAAGTACCGACACCGCCGCCGGCCAAGAAGCCGAACGTCGCATTGCTGGGGAATGTGCGACAGGCGAAGGAAATGATGCCCCAGAAAGCTCCGCCTCCGCCACAATTTGGACCAGAAGCGTATGTGATGAATCCTCCGCCGGCGAAGATGCCTCGCGTTGAAGAAAACCCCGTGGCATCTCCATCGATGCAGCCACCGGCAAAGCTGGGAGGCACAGACACGGCTGGCAGCCCGCCTGAGGTTTGGAAACCAAGTATTCGTGACCCTCCGGCTAACTTGACCCAATTCATTGGGCCCAACGTTGCCAATCCTCTGCCAGTGGATCAGAGTCATCAGAAGGCAGAGCCTCGGGTCAAGGCTACGCCTAAATGGGCGAGGCGGTTGGGGGGCCCACAGCATGCCGAAGGCAGTGCTGCAGGGGGTCAACCCGCAAAGGCGAAGAACCCTGTTGAAGGTGCAACGGCGGCCGAGGCAAACGCAACATCCGCCGAGGATGTGGCTCCTGCCCGAGACGGAGGTGGCGATGCATTGGACATCCCTGGAGCACCCCCCCCGACTCAGTCGGGCGGGGGTGATTCATCCGAGGATTCGCCGATGTTAGTCGGAACCGATGATATAACTAATATCATCATAGCCATGAAACACGTCGCAAATATGCACTTCTCGCGTTCAAGAGCACGCGAAGTATTGGAAAAAGAAAAACAGTTCTTTTTACAGGTGGCGTGACCTCAGATCAAGAGCGCGAGAGCTGGGTCAGCCGGAGACCGAAGAGCTAATGGGACTCAGAATAGACGCTGTCGCATATATTGCGGCTGCGAAGTATGTCTACCTAAGATACGAGGCGCGGAACATGCGTGAACCAGATAGCTACTCGCTCGCATGGACTAAGTTTGCAAATGCTGTTGTCGATCAGATCCTCGAAGTGGATTCAAATGTTGTCCGTGCTCCTATGGTGCCTGAAAGGCGCAAGAGGTCTAAGCCTCAAGCAGCAGGGGAATCTGGTGCGAGTGGGAGTAGACTTCCGACTCCCCCTGCCCCTCCGTCCGGCGCAGCCGTGACGGCAAACTCTCCGACTCCTCCGCCTGGCCCAGCCAGAGCGGAGCATGCTGAACGGCCTGAGGCATGCCAAGAACAATCGCCCCCCACGGTAGACCCGTCGGAGGATGAGACTGCGCTTGTTGCCAAGGCGTCAGCATCAGCAGCCGCTTCGAGCGGACAACAAGAACATAAAATCCTTCTGCAGGACAGAACCCGGATGCCTCAGGCACTCCGGGGCTCTTGGAAGCAGACGCTGAACCTGAGGGCGTTGAAGCCTTTCCATGCGATGAGGATCCTGAGCCCGTTGATTCTATGGAAGACGAGAATTGCCCTTTTGGCCCAGCATCTGAAAATATATTCCGCAGAGTGAGTCTGCCGCCTGCTCCCGGCAGGAGACAGCGTGGGCCCGCGCCTACACATCCCCGTGATGGGGATCAAGAGATTATCGTTGGGCATGCTGTCTTGTTCAAAGACAGACAGCTATATGTTTCAAGGGAAGAACGCGGACGAATCATTCAGAGAACCCCTGGTCCAATGAGACAGAAAGTCCGTGATGCCCACATGACTGGTCCCGTTCCGCCGCATATCGAAGCCATGCGCAGTCAAACAGGTAATGCGCTCCGATATATTGCAGAGTTTGCGGAAGACCCGATTTTCGCATTACTGAGCAGCCTCAACCAAGTTGACGGCGCGTTTGATCAGGCAACGGAGTTTGTCCGAGCTGAGTTTCATCCCGAAGATGTCCCAGAAGGATTCACTCCGAAGTTCTTTAAGTGCCTGATACCGTTGGTAATTGGGATTGACGACAACCATAATCCAGCTGCCTTAGGCAGCGTGGCATCTTGGATCCCCCAGGGCCGCCGAGCGGACAAGTTTGCTGAGCACATAGGCAAATGCTCTGTGTACCTCGCAAGGCATTGCTCGGACTATGCGAGATCGTCGGGTGGCTGGGTCTACTTTGGAGACCTTGTGCAGAAGATTGCAGAGGACGGCTTTACTTTCCAGTCATATGCTCTTGCCGCGCACGGCTTAGCCGCGCTGCCGTCAGAGACAGTGGAAGTTTTGGGAATACTCCCCAAATATAGTAACGACATTGTTGGAACAAGTGTTCGCAACCTGTGGACGCAGTACAAGGCGTGCCCCTCGCAAGAAAGAGAGAGGGGCGGAGTTGCTATACCCATTTTCTATCGAGCATGTCAGGGACATTCCACGTTCGTTGCCTCCATTGAAAGAATGTGCGTCCCATATGACCCTGGCCAAGTCAGGGGTCACGGATCCCTTCTCCATGTCGCAGACGTGCAGACGTTCTTAGAGTCCACGGATGGGGGGGTACGCTTCCCGAAGAAAGACTCGGGGCTTTGCCTTGAGGCAGACTGCGATTTGCTGAGGCTACTCCCGACTAAAAGGAGCCCAACAATGCCTACTGCGGCAAGCATTCCTCCGTGGCTCAGCCAGCTGAGGTACGGGGAAGCTCCCCCTCCAAGGCATTTTGTGTCCATGGGGCGTGAGGCGCAAGAAGGGGGGCTGCCGACTGAGGGGACTTGGAACGCAGATGACACTGTCCATCTATGGGAAAAGCTCCCAAACCACAGAGAATCCTGGGAACTCATTCTCGTCTTCACTGGCCGAGTGCTCACTCGTTTCTCGCGCAGGATTTGCCCAGGCGGGGCCCTCGTGTCTCGAGAGGTGCCGAAGTTCACTGATGTCGACAAGGCCGTCGCCCTTGTTAGAGTTGGACCTGAGGATGGCTCTGTGGTGCATCAGATGTTCTGGTCCGTTCTCTTCAACCGTGAGTGGGCCTCGTGCGAAGTGACTTTTGACAACGAATCAATAATTGCCTGGAGTCACACAGACGAGACTCTGTCGTTGGTACTGAATCGCAGGCCGCAGTTGTCGCTCGAAGCACAAGAACGGGTTCTGTCTGTCCCTTTGGGAGGATGACGGAAGGTTCCTGTGCTGCCGTTTTCACTGGGTGCGCACGGGCTTCGAACACTGTCCAGCTTGCAGCTGTCGGGTCAAATGCAAACATAGAGTCGCACGCGACTATATGACTCAGACGTGGAACTGGAGGACAATTCCGCGATCCCTTGAGGCAAATGGACTTAGATTACACGTGAATGATCACTACCATCTTCCCAACACGCGTCCCGAATGGATCAAAGCGCGTGGGGCAAGACAACAGAGAGCTTCTGCGATCGTGATGAAGAACATCAGCAGTAACCTACAGCAGGAGCGAGAGTGGGCGAATGGGGAATTTGTTCGCATGGCTGCAGCAGGCCAGATCTTCGGGAACAGTCAGCGAGGCAATTTCCCTGCTTGGGTTCCAACGGACGCCGCGGCTCAGCCGCCGGCGCGCCATGGCCCTTTCTTCCAGTATTTGAAGCCCTTGACCCGAAGGTTCATCGAATGGCTTGCGTTTTCAGCCGCGAGAGCGAGAAGGCAGGTTCCTGTGATCCAGGTCTGGTGGCCATTGCTGTGGAAGACAAATATCGATCAGTACGCTCGCCCAATATCTTGCCCGGCTCTAGCAGCCCTTGACTGGCCAGAATATCAGGACGACATCGTCGAACCTGTGCTGGGTTGGGAGAGATGGCATACCCAGATGATCAGACAAAATGTATTTGCCCCGACGCTTCAGACACTCGAAAACGCGGTAAACATGGGGACACCGTGGCTGCCAGTACAGCAAGAAGACGCCGCGGACGCCGCAGGGCAAAACCTTCGCGCAGGGCAAAACCCTCGCGGAAGCATGCCAGTTGACTGGGAGAACAGTCTCGAGGCGAGGCCAACTCGCAATTCTCATTCCGTCGCCAGACGGATCAATGAGTGTCGCGATCATCGCCTCATAGTACCATTGTTGCAACCCGCCACCGGCGCAGCCGCGATGGCAGGCGCGCAGTCACAGGTCGGACTTGATTTCTCAGCGGTCAGTGGGCCTAAGGCCGCGCTGATAACCGGAGGGGCGATCAACTTTGATCAGCCCGACGGTTATACATATAACCATTGCTAGGACAGCTCGATAAATATATCTTTACACGGGTTAGAGGCTAGGGTGATCGCAGCACAACATGGTGTCGAATACACAGGCATTCGCTCAAACTCCACTGATCCCGATAGATTGCGACTGACAGGGGAATTGGAACACGAGGTCCCACCTATTGTGACAAACATTGTTGAGGGGAACTGGATGGCCCCTGTACGACAAATTCAACTTGGTCTTCGCAGCGTAAGAATACTTGCTATCGTTCGCGAGACCATGAGCTCCTTCATTTCAGATGGAATCTTTGTCGGTTACCCAGGGCGAATAATTCGTCCCGCGAGGGAGAACACAGATCCCGTTTACTGGAAGCGACGGAGCGATGAATATGCTCTTGACTGTCGCAGTCGCGCTGCTGTCCAAACGGACGACCTCATAGAAGAGTGGACCCGTAATTTGTGTAGGCAGGTGCAAACCGACATTCGTCGTGAGGGCGCATGATTACAAGAGGCCATTTCTTGGCTTCAGAACAAATACATAGATCCTGGGACAGAGCTCCAGGATGAGGACGCAGTGCCATTCCGTACTGCATGCGGAAGATTTGGCATCCCCGTAGCTACAGCTGCTAGGAGTTTGTTGAAGTTCATGCGAGATCGAGAGTAGAACGTTCGTGAGAACAGAAATGCCCATCCGCACCATGGCAGCGAAGCTGATTCCATGGGGCCAATAAGAGCACAGGATGCGGTGAAAGCCAGGCCGCAGCCACCACCTCCACCGCGCAGACCCAATGTCTCAGACGCTCGGGCTGCCGATGAAGTTACCGAATCCCCGCACTCTGTCGCCGGCACAGCTGTGACGACAAGAGAGGAATACTCATGGTATTCTGACGCATGGGATTGGTCGAGGCCCTAGCGCGCGCGATGGAGCCATGTATGTCGGCCGCGGCGCTGCCGGCTACGACCCGCTCCTGTCCTACCCTCACTACGTGAATAATGTGCAGGTCGGATGCGACGTCCACCGGGGCCGGATCACGCGGTTGTCCGACGATGTCTGGTGGGCGCAGGTTTGGCATGCACTGTCTACGTTTGAGCATGATTTTCACTTCCCGCCGAAGGGGAAGGCGTCCAAGAACAAGGAGCAGAACAACAGAGCAGCATACTGCACTAATAGTGGCAAAGGGCGGTCCCTCTCGCCTCGTGGCGGCGAGGGACAGACTGGAGGCTCGGCGCCGTCGAACCCGACGCCTCCGGCGCCACCGACGGGAGAAGAGAACCCGTGGGGGAAGCTGGGCTGAGATCCGCCCGCGTGACCTAGTCGCGGCAGGCGCATGCAAGAGGGTTCTCGTCCGCACGACGAAGTCGTGTCGGACGAGTAAGCAACTCTGCTGGTCGGCTAAGCCGAATCAGCGGAGAGAATTTATTTATATGATTGTGGGGGTCGTCGGGCCTCTTCGGCCCTTAGCCCCCTGGTGGCCGCCGTTGAGCGGTGCATTTTTTTGCGGTTCGCTCCGGTGGTTGCACATATATAGGCCAGGGGTGCTGTGGCCGGATGGGCTCTACGAGGCCCGCCGCGGGGGGAGTAAATGAGCTCCTCTCCGCCTCATATTAATATTGCTTGTTGGATCACTTGCATGCTGCGCACTGTATGACTATAACTTATTCGGCATTCTGCAGCTGTATGTTTGCTTACAGGAGATAAAAGGTGCGAGCTGGTCCGCTCGCGTGCGCCGCGGGGTCGCCCCCGCGTCGTTGTCGTGTCGTCGGCCGGCCGGCCACCTCACTTATCATTCCTGATATAGTAAACATGCTTACCGGTTACTTGTCTTATCGATGTCTCATCCCGTACCCTCTCTCGCTGGGCAGAGTGAACATGAGATCTTAATTCCTTTGTCATTTTACCCCGATTCTCAGAGGAAAGACTGATCGCTCCGACCCCATCCCTAAAAAAAACCCTCGACTGACGGTGCCAGCATCTGGCTCCTCCTCCCCCATGTATTCAAATGTGCTGCGGCTATCGGCTGCGCCTTCCCCCCCTCCCCCCTGACGCCCTCGATGACTGTGGTGACTGGCCGACGACGTGTGACGTTCACAAGACTCGCTCCACACTGGCAGGGGCCACCATGGTCCTCGTAAGCCCCTGGGCTGCCCACGGGTAAGCATCGGGTGAGGAGAAGACGTCGCGGGCGGATGACCCCCCGGGCCGCATCGGCCGTGGGCAGTCCCTTCACGAAGGGGGCTCGTTTCACCGCAGTGACAGGCCCCGGCTTTAATGCACGTGCCACCTCCTGGGAGTGAGGTGCGCACTCTCACTGCGCTTAGGCCCCCATGGTACTTCGGGGGGTCTTAGCCCGTGCGGTCTGGCTGCAATGACCCTGCCCGCGGCTCACTCAGGCCTTGTTCACAGGGACACGTGCCCGTGTCGCCCGCCGGGGCGCTCACTTTGGATGGCTGGGGCGGCAGGCCGAAGGCCCCCCCCATGCGCTCCGCGCTCCCGACGTCCGACGGCCTTGCCCATGTGACGTTTCCCCCCCACGAGACGGCGCCACGCGCCAACGACGCACCGACTTCACGTGTTGGGTCCTCGACTGGCGGCGTTACCACCCGGCTCCTCCTCTCCATGTATTCAAATGTTCTGCGGCTATCGGCTGCGCCTCCTCTCCTCCCCTCCTGTCGCCCTCGACGACTGCTGAGGGGTGCCGACGACGTGCAGTGTGGCTCTGGCTTAATACCTTTGGGTCACCTCCTGGGGACGAGGTGCTTCCCCCTCAGCACTGCGTACTGGTGCTGTGCTCGCCTGGGATGGCGGGGGCTTTCGGCCATGGGCCCACCCCTTGCGTTCCACGCGACGCCTTCTGGAGGCTGGTGCTCTTAACCAGTGGCTGCTCCCCCGCTTGACAAGCGCCGGCTGGGTCGTCGGCCACCGCTATCGGGTGGTTCTGGTTTGGCATGCTCCTGCGCAAGTGGTTTATCTTCGGCAGGCCCGGCCTTTCCACGACTTGGCCGTTCCGCTATTCGGCGCCGTCGCCCTGGAGTACGACTTCCTGTTCATGTGGTGCATCCTGTGGCAGGTCCGTGTCTCCTTTTGGCCGACGTATCCCCCCCGGCGTTGCCGACCTTTGCTTTTCCCTCTGGGAGGGGTTCGCGCTCGCTATCGCCATCGACTTCCTGCCCTTCTGCGTTGGTCAGGTGGTGCACTCTTACCTGCAGTTCTTCCCTTGGCGGGACACTGGGCACTGGTGGTTGTGACGTGGTCTGCGCGACGTGCATCCTTGTCGTCAGGATGGCGGCTGCCCCTCAGGATTCACGATGTGACCATCCTTGATTGGGCCAGAGTCGGCTCGCTGGCGAGCACCTGGTGCTCCGTGAGTGAGGCATCTTGCTTTTCCCCTTACTCTTTCGTCCTTCCGTCACCCTGCTCTGCGCCCGTCTTCTGGTGCTGGCGCAACGTCGCCACGCGCGGCTGACCCTCGGCTGGTCAGCTTCTCTTTGGCTCGTTGCCCGTCTGCGCATTTTCCACAATTTGTTCTGCATTCTGCACGAATTATCTGGCTCTGTGCCCCAGTCAGCCTGATTGACGCGCCCTCTGGACTCTTCCTTGCGGGCCGCAGATCAAAAAAGTATCCCCACCAACCCATCCAGAAACGACGCCCATGCGAGTATGGGGGCCGTCCTGAGGGGCTTTTTCGGCGTGTTGGGTGCCTCGGGGTGGCCTTTTTGGGCCGCTTGGGATTCTCTAGGGGGCCTCCTGGGGGCCTCCTGGGGGCCTCTTGGGGCCATTTTGGGGCACTCTTGGGGCCTCCTGGGCGCTTCTTGGGGCCATATTGGAGGAGATCGATCACAGGAGGGGGGGGCGCTAATTAGCGTCCCCCCCTCGGGAGGCCAACATGGGGCCAACACCGAAGTAAAATCAATGATTTTGGCTTCCTCGCCGAGGCCGTTTTGGACGCCCTGACACCTCCCGCCCCTCCCGTCCAGGTCTACGGGGAGGGGTTATGGGAGAGGGGTAAGCCCCTCCCCGAAGGGGAAGAGGGAGGGGTGGAAGAGGAACCGCCCTAAACCACCGACGCACAGAGGGCTGGTGGGATTCAACAACATCGTTTTGAAAACTGCTGTTCTAACATCGTCTTGGAATCGCTCCTGAAAAGACTTCCTGATGGTCTCGGGCAGCCTTCTAACAATAACGATCTCGCTAGGGACACCGTCAGAAAATAATGTGTTTAACATCGCACTGTAATGATTTTGGAGGGCATCAAGACGGCCCCAACGGGCCCCAAACGAACCCCAACATGACACCCAGGATCGCCCTCGAGACGACCCCGGCATGTGATTTCGCCAGGGACATCCTCACACCATTGATATGTTCGTAACATCGATTTTGTCAAACATAAGCGTTTGCTCTTAGGGTTTATTTTGCCGTGTTCCTGGTCATTTTCTGCCTTGCTCCTTCGCTCTTGGGGCCTCTTCCGCCGTGTTTCGTAGCTCTTGGGGTCTATTCTGCCGTGCTCCCGTTTTTTTTCTGCCGTGCTTCTTCGCTCATGGGGCCTGTTCTGCCGTGCTCCTGTGTTTTTTCGGCCGTGCTCCTTCGCCCTTCGGGCCTATTTTGGCGTGCTCCTTTTTTCCTGCAGTTCTCCTGAACTCTGGTGGTCTAGTCTTCCGTGCTTCTGCTTTTTGCTGTCGTGCTCCTTCGCTCTTGGGGTATATTCTGCCGTGCTCCTTCACTCTTCGGGTCTATTCTGCCGTGCTCCTGGTCTTTTTCTGTCGTACTCCTTGGCTCTTCGGTCCTTAGCTCTTGGGGTCTATTCTGCCGTGCTCATGGTCTTTTTCTGGCGTCTTTTTCGCTACTGGGGCCTATTCTGCCGTGCTCCTTAGCTCCTGGGGTCTATTCTGCCGTGCTCCTGGTCTTTTTCTGCCGTGCTCCTTCGCTCTTGGGGCCTGTTCAGCCGTGCTCCTGGTCATTTTCTGCCGTGCTCCTTAGCTTTTGGGGTCTACTCTGCTGTGCTCCTGGTCTTTCTCTGCCGTGCTCCTTCGCACTTTGGGCATATTCAGCCCTGTTCCTTAGCTTCTGGGGTCTATTATGCCGTGCTCCTGGTCTTTTTCTGCGCTGCTCCTTCGCTCTTGGGGCCTATTCTGCCGTGCTCCTGGTCTTTCCAACCTGCTGCTTAGCTCTTAGGGTCTATTCTGCCGTGCTCCTGGTCTTTTTCTGCCGTGCTCCTTCGCTTTTGGGGTCATTTCTACCGTACTCCTTTGCTCTTGGGGGTGTTCCTGGTCTTTTTCTGCCTTGCTCCTTCGCTCTTTGGGCCTCTTCTGCAGTGCTCCTGATCTTTTTCTGCCGTGCGCGCCCAGAAGCTCCGCCAAAACGACCACCGCGACGATCCGCACGGCAGAATACATGAGCACGGCAGAACACACAGAGCCCACAGAGGCACGGCAGAACACACAAGCACTGCAGAACAGGAGCACGGCAGAACACACAGGAGCACAGCAAAACACACCCCGCCAGCACACCGACACGCGCGCCACGGCATACCTGCGCGGCGTAACAACAACAGAGCATATTCCACATGCTTGGTGGACTAAAGCGACGCTTCCCGTTCTTGTCTGGTCAGGTTCCCAGAAGCGCGTGGATGAGCCGACGTTGGCGGACCTGCGAAGGCCTTACAGCTGGTGCCGCCGACCCTGAAGAAGGATGTCGTCGACGACGACGGCGGCGGTGGCGGCGGCGGTGACGACGACGCTGACGTGGGCCCGAGTCCGAGCCCTCAGGGATACTTCTTGGGGTCTCTTGGGAAGGCTCATCGGGGGCCTCTGCGGAGGAATTTTGGAGTCTCTTGGGAGCCTCTTGGGGGCCTTTTCGAGTGTCCTGAGGGCCTGTTGTGGGCTTCTTGGGGGCTCTTGGGAACCTCTTGGGGCCTCCTGGGACCTTCTCGGGGCCGAGGGCTCGAAATGTCCGTTTGGGTTTCCGTCAGGGCACGCTCTTGGAGCCGTCTTGGGGACCTTTTGGATCGTCTTGGAGGCTTTTTGGGATGTCTTGGGGCTTTCTTGGAATGTTTTGGAGCGCTCTTGGAAGTCTCTTGGGCCTTCTTGGGGCGATCTTGAGGGCCTCTTCGGCCGTCTTGGAGCGGCGCGAAGCGGAAAAGGCGAGAACGCCCGAATCTGCCCCCAAGAACCACAAGGAAAATCAATGATTTTTGCCTCTTGGGGCCCTCTCGGGAGTACCTTTGGAGGCCTCTTGGTGCGTCTTGGAGGTCTCCTGGGCAGTCTGGGAGCGCGAAAGCGTGTTGGACCGATCGTTTGGCAAGTGGGGCCCTCTTGGACCGTCTCGGGGGCCTCTTGGGTCACTCTTGGCTTGTTTTGGTACTTTTTGCAGCCCCGGGACCTCCAGGGGGGATGAGTATCTGACCCCCCCCGTACCCACCACAGGACCCCCCCTCCTCGACGGGGGATGTATCAACAGGAAGGGTCTCCCCTTCGATTCGATTACGGCATTGCGAGGTTTTTTTCTCGCTGACAGGCTTGAGGAGGGTGCAGGGAAAAAGGGCGACGCAGACGACGACTGACGAAGACGACGACTCGAACAGACAAACCTCTCGCACACGCCGACAGGGTCGGATTTGAGATTTTGTGAGGTGCCTTGAGTGCAAAGGCGGTGCTTCGGCAAGGATATGAGCTCGATGCCAGAGGCTCCTGCAAGACGGAGTTCGTCTCTGAGACGACGTCGGATTTTGAACCTGCAAGCGCATGATCAAGTAGGCGGACGAGGCGACGGACTCGGCGCCCGCGAGTTGTCAGAAGGAGTACCCCGGATACGACGATTCCCCGCACCTTCCGCGCATCGTCCTTTCTCCTGTGGGGGCCTTGGGGAGTTTTCGTCCCTGCGCCCCGTGCCTGCGTGCCTGGCCAAGGGGGGGCACACCTCCCCACTCCTTCCGCGCGCCTATCCGCCCCCGCCTCCGGAGCCTCGCCGTCGTTGCCGGCCCGAGAGGCCCACCCCGCTGGGGGAGTGGGAGATCGGCACCGGGGTGGTGCACAGGGTGCACAAGGACGGCAGCGCGTCGCCCCTGCGCCTCCCAAGAAGCGAATGGGGAGGCAGGAGAGCGGGCGTGGGGGGCGTGAGAGGGACAGGGGCGGGGCGAGAGGGGAGGGGGAAGGGCAGATGGGGAGAGAAAATATATGGGAAACGGGGCACGGCATCGGGCATGTTGCAAGATGGGGGAGGAGTGGGGAGGGCGGGGGAGGTCGAGGAGGGCTGAGAGAACGGGAGATGTGGAGGAGCGCAGAAGGATAGTCCCCCACGCTGGCCTCCGAGGGTGAAGCGGATGATGGCACGGATCAGTTCCTCGTGCTCGTATATGTGCGCTCGTGTCAATCCGAAGATGCCGACATGTTTTTGCATGCCATGCGCACCCAGGAGGGGAGTACGGATGACGTGTCATATAGTGTCAGGCCGACAGGGGTGATAGTCTGGGAGTCAGGGAGGTGCGTATTTTGTGGTCACTCGTATGTTCGTCCGAGAAAAACAAGCGACACCACCCCACCTGCGGCCGTAGCGTATACCACGCCAAAGCCCACGCCGGATATTATGGTGTATGCGAAGGCCCGAGGGGTCGTAGGTTGGGTGGTGCCGTTTGTTTCGTGGTCCATATGTGCACACATCGCAGCACCCCTGCAGTCCGCGCTGCAGTAAACACAGGTCGACAGGCTTCGCGTTTCCCTTCCAAGTGCCATGTCAGCCCCCTGCTTGGCTGGCGCTTGTGTGATCTGTGGTGCACGGCGCTCATCGCCGATACGCAGTCCGTGTGATCTACAGCGGGAACTTTTGGATAGCGTGTCGCGCCGCCAGTTCCGGCCCACCACGCTTCGGCGCGACACGCCATCCAGTTCCCCGTCCCCATGCGTCAACGTCTTGAGTTTTTCCCGACCGCTCCGCGGAGCGGAGCGACACGCTGTCCACTCGCATGGTATGGCGTGTCTCTGGGGCCGCCGCCGCGACACGTTATGCAAAAGTTCACGGGCATAGGACTCGGTGCCCATGTGATTTGTCAGACACAGCACTTATCTCTAAGCCTCCTAGATGGGGTCGGAGTAGATGGGGTCGGAGGATCGCGCCGCATCGCCGAAGCATCGGCGATGCGGCACGATACGGAGCCCGTTTTTTCTCCACGCCGACGTCGCCAATGCATCGCCGACGTGGACGGTGCATCGGCGATGCATCGCCGATACATCGCCGATGTATCGCCGATGCGCCTCGTCCCTCCGACCTCATCTAATCGGACCCCATTTGGGAGGCCTCTATTGTTGGTGTTTCCACTGGCCTCCAGGGGCTTCCAGGCGGCCTTGAGGCCATTCAGGGGCTTCCTTAGCTCCCTCCGAAGGCATGTATTTTGTATGTAGCGTCGCATTTGCGCCCCCCCCGCCTGTCGCTGGCGGGCCGTCGCCGAATGCGTTGGGGCATTCTGCGTTGCGACTCGTGTCTCGCAGCGCCATCGGCGATACCGACCCGTGTGGTTTATGAGTCGCGGCGCTCATGGGCGATACCAGCCCTTGCGATACACCGCTTCGCGGGGGGCACGGCTGGATAGGCGTTCCGTCCATTCTGACTCTTCCTTCTCCTCCTTCCCTCGTCTTCCCCCATCCCCCTTGGCCTTTTCTCGTCTTCCTCGTCAGTGCCATTTTTTTCCTCTACCCCGACCTACTCGAACGGTAGCGTTGTTTATCTTGCTTTCTCTCTTAAGTGTCTTTCTTTCCCCGCCGCTGTTTTTCAGGAGGGAAAAACACACACAGATACAATTAATTGTCGATTGCCCAGGAAAATATGCGAAAATATGGGAAGTGGGGGGGAAGACAGACACCCAGAACATATGGGAAGCTATGGGGAATGTTTTTATTTGTGTGTATTTATTTGTGTGTCCCAGGGCCCCTTTATAAGTGTCTTTCTTTCCCCGCCGCTGTTTTGGCTCTGGGGCATGGCAGGGCGGCCACCCAGCGTGCCCGTGTGACACGCGTTCGCACAGCTCTTCGTTTGCATTCCGTCTGACAGAAACATCCGCTTCATCCTTGCATCTCAGGAGTGAAAGAAACACACAGACACAATTAATCGGCGATTCCCAGAAAATATAGGAAAATATGGGAAGTGGGGGGGAAGACAAAAACCCAGAAAATATGGGAAAATATGGGGGATCTTGTTATTTGTGTGTATTTATTTGTGTATCCCAGTTCCCCTTCAATTCGTCATTCTGAGTTGTTTCGAGTCCTTCGACGAGCGTGCCGAGTGTTTTCGCGGCAGGGGCTGCAAGGACGCACCCCGAGCATTCTTCATGAAGCTCGCCCGGGTCACGCGGTCCTACCAGGTGGGGCCCAGAGCTCGGGGTCAAGCACGCGGCGTCCAGCAATTTTGTTGCTGGCGATCCAGCGCTAATGTTCATGTTGTCCAAACATGTTGACGACCCGAAGATCGGTGGGCACACAGAGCTAATCTGCCATATCGAGAGCGTTTTCGGCAAGATGCAGGGCGACGACGCCGACGACTTCACCAACTGCGGAATGCATCAACACCGCAGCGCCGACGACACCGGGAGGTTCAACAAAAACGAGTACATCCACGCCCTGATGCCGATCAGGCACGTCGACCTGGTCAAGGCGAAGACTGACGAGGCAGCTCGTCAACATCCAGACCTCTTCGTTCCCTTGCTGGGAGCAGCAGCTTGCGCCCTGCTCACGCAGTGCCACGTCGCCGTGTACGCTGTTGCGCTGCAGATGGCCAAGAACAATCTGCTTGTCCGCCATGTTATGCATCTCGATTAATTTGTCCTGGCCGTGCAGAAGATCAAACAGCAGATCGCCCTCCCTGCCATAGAATGCGCCGGCCAGTTGTGTGCGCACAGCGACGGGTCCTTCAAGAGGGAGGAGGGGATGGGGTACGACATGCGAGGTGCTGTCTACATGCGCTTGGGAAAGTGCCGCAACACCGGCGAAAAGGTCTGCCAAGTGCTCGATTTGTGAGCAGTTCGCGCAAATATTCGTGCAGGTCTTCGTTCGGATCCGAGGTGCTCGCGGCCCGCGGCGCAGCTGATGGGTTCCAGGCCTACTTTCTGACGGTGCACGAGATGACCCGTGGGCCAGTCGGCTGAGAGCAGGAAGTTGAGAGGAGGGCGGCTACGCTATGTCGGCATCCCATGTCGCGGACAGCGTGTCCGTGTTCGCGGCATTCGCCATGCATCCTGTTCGACCGCCTCCAGAGAACAGTACGGCAGGCCACCTATGGTGCTATCGGACCAACTCCGCGCCAGCTAGATCGTCGACGTGCTTTTGGTGTGATGCGCGAGACATCCGGGCTGACCCCCTGACGAAGGCGAGCATCGGCCGCGAACTCATCTTCGACATCAGGAACGGAGAGATCACTTATTACCGCTACGCTGTCAAGCTGAACGACGAGGAGCGCAATAAGGCTGTGCGTCGCTTCCGACATAACGTTTCACCAAGGACGCGGACGGCTCGAATGGCTATGCCACCATGTCGTCCACCATCAAGCCGACGGGGCTTGGGCTTGCATGTGTATGCCATCGCAGCCCCCGGCCTCAAGGTCGGCAGATGGATGCAGAAACTTGCATCTCGCGAACTATGTTTGCGCATGCGTCATAGCAAAGCGTGCAAATGAGTGAGATTTTTCCACGGAGTTTGCTCGTGGAGGAGGAGGCTGTATGAGATTTGAGCACGCACGTGGTTAGGGGTTGCTCCATCACAAGCCTGCTGCCAGTCAACTGTGTGCGAGCAGTGGGAGCTTTATGTTAGGGACGTGGTTAGTAGAACGTCCTCCAGTACCAGCTCGCTTTTATCTCGTTGGTTGGCCCATGGTTTGCATGTGCTGACCGACGGGGTACATCATATTCGTTCGAGCACCAGGCCCGAACGCTAGCATTGTTTATCAGGCCCACCCTTGCGCTCTTAATTGCTTCCCTTTTCCAACTTTAGTTTGGGCTCCAGGGCACGGTCGGGTGGCCACCTTTCGTGACAGTTTGGCACATGCCTGCGCATCTCCGTTTGCATTCCGCTTGGCAGAAACATCCGTTTCATCATGACATTTCCGTTGCCAGTTACCTCTTCCTTGTTTTTTGCTTCCTCGTGCTCGTTATCTTTGTTCCCTCTTTCCTTTTCCTCTCTCTCCTCCACCTCCTCTGTGTCCTTCTCTTCAGCATTTCCCTCCACCGTCCCTTCCCCCTCCCTCGCTTTTCTCCATATCTCCCCTGTCTTCGTGCCTCGTACGGAGTGGCTGGCGACCCCGGGGCGGGTCGCTTGGAGCTGTTCGGCTACCCGATCGTCTACCCGATGTTGATCCCCATCCCCATGCCCATACCGATCACGACCATCTCATCACCCCAGTTGGGGATCTGCCTGTCGGAATCCCGAGGGGAACATCCTATATCCCCAGGGGTTAACCGGCCACTGGGACCGAGGCCACGCCAGTGGGGATAAGGATTGGTCCAACGATTTTTTTTGAAGATTTTGGGCTGTGTGGTACTCCTCGTCTCGGGCCGTGCTGCAACCCGGCCACTCCTGGGCAGTTGTCTGTCTTTGAGAGGCTTCTCGGGCCGTCTTGGGGCCTTCTGGGCCACGTTGCGGCCGCCCTCTGGGCCGTGTCTGGGGTTTGCACGGGGTCGCTTTGGGACCGCCTGGGGGCCCGTTTGGGCCGTCGTGGGGCCTATTGGGGCATCCAAACCCGCTGTCGGAGCTCTTCCCCCCGCCCCCCTTCAACAAAACGGATTTTGGATTACCGTGGAGGGGGAAAGAGGGAGGGGGGCAGTCGAGCATCTCGCGCGCCGTGTCACCCCTGGCAAGCGGGTGTCGGCGGATTTGTGTGCTGCCCTGGCCCCACCATGAGGATAGCAAGCACCCGAGGCGAGAATCCATCACCAGACGACGCGCCGAGCGTCAGCTGTGCTGACCTGAAGGGACGTGACAAGGCACGGAATGCAGTGAACCGATATGGGGGAGATGGTATGGTATGATGTGATATGATGTGTTCTGATATGATATGACATGCTACGATCTGGCATGACATCATACCATATGATATGACATTGCATGACATGCTGTGAAATGTTGTGGCATGGCCAGGGGATGGTTTAGCATGGCATGCTATGTCTCGATTGGGCATCATATGACT
The DNA here is from genome assembly GCA_963575745.1 of Prorocentrum cordatum. Classification (NCBI taxonomy): domain Eukaryota; class Dinophyceae; order Prorocentrales; family Prorocentraceae; genus Prorocentrum; species Prorocentrum cordatum. The sequence continues at coordinate 67,734 of CAUYUJ010017237.1, forward strand.
TGGCATGCCATGATACGACGCGACATGATCTGTCATTGTATGGAATGAAATGACGAGTCATGCGATGAGAAGGGGCGCGTGGACCAGTATGCCCTGGATGAGCATGTTCAGATTTACGATCACTACGGTAATGAGACCTACCCGCACAAAAACAGCAGATGCGGCGGCGGCGTTCCGATGGCCAGGAGAACCAGACCATCACTGTCCAGTTCCTGCCCGATCAGCACAGGCGGGTGGAGGGGGAGGTGGGGCGAGAGTGAGGAGAAGGGTGAAGGGGGATGTGGGCAAATCTGACGTGGGGGAGGGGGGTGGCAAGCTAGGCGCGCTCGCGCCATGTTCGCCATCCTGGACGTCCCAACCATCTCGCTTCACTGCTTTGCATTCGTTTGCGTCCGCCGACTGCGGTGTTCCAGAGGACCTTGGTTCCGCAAAGCACCCACTCGTGTGATGCCCACGCAGAAGGGGGGGGAAATCGTACATGTGAGGGGGGGAAGAGGGAAAGCAGGCTGCGCATGAGCAGGAGAATTTTCAGGAGGGGAAGAGGAGGACGACGAGGAAGGAGGAGGAGGAGGAGCAGGAGGAGGAGCAGGAGGAGCGGGAGCAGGAGTAGGAGAAGTAGGAGATTGAGGGAAAGGAGGAGGACCAGGGGAATGCGGAGGATGGGAGATGCGGGGGGCGGCAACGATGAGGAAGCAGTCGCACCCAGAAATGCGGCCCGCGCGGGGAGCATGCTTTCTGAAGGACCGAACACCGTCCGATCGAACACACAAACACATAGTGTGTTTCATGCTTACCAGGTGGCTGCAACCCATCGCCAAGTCGGAGAAGAGTGTGCTGCCGGTGTGCGTGTGTATATGTTTGATCGGCCTTACGGCGCACGGCCATGTTTCAGTTCTCGGGCGCTTTCACAGCCTCCTGCGCTGCCGTGCAGGTTTCTTCGGAGCATCCCCAGCAGATGAGTCAGGATCAGTGGCCTGTGCCTCTGGGGGTTCCGCTCACCTGTCTCTCCTCCCGCTTCTCTTCTTCATTCCTTCCGTCTGCTCTCCTATTGCACCCTGTGTTCGTCGGCGCGGCCGACTCGGCCGCGTGACCTTCTTCGTGCGCTCTGCGCCTTGCCTCTGTTCTGTCCAGCCTGCGACGTCGTCCCCCCGCGCCTTTTTCCTTGTCGTCGGTCCTCTTCCCACTGCCTCCCCCTCCCCAGTTTGGCGTTCTCGTGTTGTTGTCAGCCCCCCTTTTCCTATAACGGCTGTGCAGTGGTGTTTGGCGGTCGGCTACGTCCAGCTTTCCCTGGGGTCGTCAGCCTTGTGCACGTTTCCACGCAAGGTGGATTCTTCGCCATGACAGTATCCTTGCCTGGACTACAGCCGCCAGTGATTCACAGCTGGTGATTGCAGTGCATCGCCGCGTCGGAGGAAAATGGTGTGTGTGTGTGTGTGTATGTGTGTGTGTGTGTGTGTGTGCGCGCGCGCGCGCGTGTGTGTGTGTGTGTGGTGTGTTTCGTAGCCATCTGGCTCAAGCCTTGGCTCGATACGTCTCTGTTCGAGCCCCCCGTCCAGGTGCGCGCCTGCTTGGGCCGTCCTCGCGATGGTGTCCCCTGCGGCGCGGCGGCGGCGGCAGCGCCGGGCTGCCGCCGCCCGCGCCGCTGGGGCCGCTGGGGCCGCCGCGGGCGCCGCGGGCGTCGCTGGCGCCGCGGGCGTCGCGGGCGCCGCGGGCGCCGCTGGCGCCGCGCCCGCCGCGGGCGTCGTGGGCGCAGCGGTTGCCGCCAGCGCCGCGGGCGCCGCGGGCGCCGCGGGCGCCGCTGGCGGGCCTTCCGCCGCTGGGGCTGCAGGCGCCGCTGGCGCTGCTGGTGCCGCCGGTGTCGCGGGCGCCGCGGGCGCTGCGGGCGCCGCGGGCGCCGTGCGCTTCGCTGGCGCCGTGGGCGCCGCTGGTGCCGATGGCGCGCCCCGTTCTGCTGCCGCTGCCCCTGTGTACGATGATGCAGGCCTGGCCGGTGGCAACACCTGCATAGGTCTACCTCTCACCTCGCTGTGCGCTGCCCTTAGAGCGCGCGCGTCTCTGTGGGGCATCCCGACTCATAGTGCGGCCGCTGTCCCCCAGGGGGTGGGCATATGCTGGTGGGCTCACTGCCGCGATCATCCTTCTCACAGGTTATCAGCCGTTTTGGCTTTGCCTTCTGGGCCATGTGACCGTCATCGACAGCCGGTAGGAAACGAAATTCTTGACGCTTCGCGTATCCCCACCAGCCCATCCAGAAACGATGTCCAGACAAAATCAAGAGATCAGAAAAGTGGGGGGGCAACGAGAATGACAGCCGATCCGTGCAAAGGATGAGGCGGAAGAGGAGGCCAGATGGATAGATGAGGGGGTGGCGAGGAACCGAGCAAAGAAGGGATGAGGAGAATGATGACGCTGGGTGGATGGTTGAATGCCGCTCGGATGCCTCTTGGAAGCCTTTTGGAAGCCTCTTCGGGCGTCTTGGGGGTCTCTTGGCGGTCAATGGGGGCTCTTGGGCGCCTTGGGTGCTTCGGGGGGGCCTCTTGAGGCCGCTTGGGATCCTCTTGGGGGGCTCTTGGGGGCCTGTTGGAGGCCTCTTGGGGCCTCTTGGGGGTCTCTTGGAGCTTCATGGCGGCCTCTTGAAGCCTCTTGGAGGCCTCTTGGAACCATCCTGGGAGCCTCTTGGGGGCTTCTTGGGGCCTCATGGCGGCATTTTGGGGCCTCTTGGAGGCCTCTTGGAAGCCTCTTGGGGCCTCCTGGGCGCCCTTTGGGGCCATCTTGGAAGCGATCGATCAAAGAAGAGGGTGGAGTTAATTAACCTTGCCCCCCCAAGAGGCCCAAATGGGGCCCAAACCCAAGTAAAACCGATGATTTTGGCTTCCTCGCCGAGGCCGTTTTGGACGCCCCAACTACCAGCGAACCCCCCCGTCCAGGTCCAGGGGAGTTGGGTAGGGGGAGGGGTAAACCCCTCCCCGAAGGGGAAGAAGGAGGTTGGAAGAGGAAACTCCCGGAACCACCTGCGCCCAGAGGGTTGGTGGGGTTGGCGAAGTTGCATGCGTGGGCAGCTCCCCGATCTGTGTCGGTGGCAACGCCCACATAGGCCAACGCGCCGATTTTGAACGTTTCCTGCGCGGCAGAGATATTTCGATTGTCCCTCCATTGTCACGGTGATTTATTTGTTCTCTACCCATCCATCGTCCTCTGGTTTCCTCTAAGCATCCATGGTCTTTCTGTCCCCCATCCATGTGTCCATCCATCACTTGCCTTTTCTCTTCTTCGCTTATGTATGTGCGTGTTGCCACCGTGCCTACATTCATCGTGGAGTGTTGTGCGAAATGCTGCGCCGTGCCGAACGGGCCAGCGCTCGACGTCGCCACGCATCTGACGCTCCTGGGCATTGCTTGCAGGAGAGAGTTTCTGCGATCGTCTTGCGGAATTCCAACGCGCCGGCAGAGTTGCATGATGGGCGGGCGCAGAACTGGCCAGCTGTCGCCCTCGCAGGCTGCGGACCTCACGCAGGACGTATGTGTCGCATCTTCCAGGATCGAAAAATGATTCGATGATCAGGGATAATGAAAAGACGCGGTTTGAGGACCCCCCTGCCCGCTTGGACCGTGCGCGAAACGCCCGGCGCAAGTCGCCCCGCGTGCAGGGGCCGACTTCTGCGCGCGCAGACAATTCCATGACGTGGAGCAGTTGCCTCGATAGGTGCTCGCTGCGGACCTGTGTCCTCGTCCTCTTGGTTTGTTTGGTGGATGAACCTTATCGTTGTCTGTGAATCGCATGTAGGACTTCTTCCTCCTTCGTCCGGTCCCGCGGCCTCCCGGGGTCGCGGTGGCCCTCTCCCCGCGTCTCCTTGGAATCGGGTCTGCCCCCTCCTTCCTTTTTCTTCTTCTTTCCCTGTCGGAGCAGGAGGGTCGCAGCCCTGCATGAACCTCCTTAGCAGGGGGGTCGCAGCCTTGCAGAAATCTTTAGCAGGGGGGTCGCGGCCTTAGAAACTGGCACCCTTTGACAAGAGCAAGTAGGGTGCGCTCGAGGTTGCCAGTGTTCGACCCGCGTGATGGCTGGCATCCTTCGGGGTGTATGCCTTGTGATCGCGAGGTCTACTCATCCTTCCTTTTCCCCCGCCTCCTTTTTTCCTTCCGCGTCGTCTCGCGTCCGGGGGGTGGCGGTGCTTCCGGCGTTCCCGCCCCCGCTCAGGGCAGCTGGGCCCGCGGGGCCCCAGTTGTCGAGCTCGCTGCGTTTACGTTGTTTCCCGCTCGGCCCCCTGGGTCGAAGGGGGGGGGTCCGCTTCCCCGCAGGTGCACGTTGACATGTTCCTCCTCTCATGCAATCTCACAGGCTTGCCATCCGTCTCGGTCGTTGTCGCCAGGCGCGCGTCCTGTTCTTCTCTTGCGTAATTTGCGCACGAGCGATCCTTCTTCCCGCAGGTGTCCATCGTGGCGCTTCTCTACGATCGCCTATCTCTCTCTCTATTTGCGCGCGTAATGTTGCCTCTTTCTTTCGCCCCTGTTCAGGGCGCCTGTCGTGGAGCTCCCGTCTTCTGCTTACTTTCGCCGCGCGTGTCCGTGTGTCGCAAGGGGTGCGCGTGCGATGGTGCAGGCCTGGCCGGTGGCAACACCTGCGTGCTCTACCTCTCGCCCCGCTGTGCACTGCCCTTGCGGCGCGCGCGTCTCGGGGGGGGCGCCCCGACTCGCGGCGCGGGCGCTGCCCCCCAGGGAGTGGGCGTGTGCTGATGGGCTCACTGGTGCGATCATCCCTCTCTCAGCCCCTGCGCTTGCCGCCGGCGCGCCCCTTGCCGCGGCGCCCGGCGCCGCGTCGCCTCGCGCCGCCAGCGACCGCGCCGCGGCCCGCGCGGCCGCCGTGGCGGCTTCCGCCGCTGTTGCTGGCTGCGCCGCGGCACCCGCTGCCGCTGCGGCCGCCGCCTCCGTCGCCGCGGCGGCCTGGGCGGCTGCTGCGGCCGCGCTGTCGGCCGCGGCGGCCTTCGGCGCCCGGTCGGCGGCCCCGCCGGTCTTCCTGGCGGCGGCCTCTGGCGCAGGATGGGCGACGACCGAGAGTTCGGAGGATGTCTCCAGCGATGGTGGCCGGACCGTTCTGGCCGCGTCAACGACGCGCCCCAGCCTGCTTTCCGTTGGCAGTGCGACGGATTCCATCGGCGCGCCCACGTAGGAGCAACGCGACGGTCTCCAGCAGCAGCGTTGGGAACTGCGCAACGGACGCCAGCGGCGTGACCGTGAGCGGCAGGACGGACTCCAACAACGCGTCCGTGAGAGGCAGGACGGGTTCCAAGAGCAGCTTCGCGTGCAGCGCGACGGGCCCTGGCATCGCGTCCGCGAGCAGCGCGACGGACTCCAGCAGCGACGCCGTTAGCAGCATGACGGACTCCAGCGTCGCGAGCAGCAGCGCGGACTACAGCGGCGCGATCGTCTGCGGCGTGGCGAACTTCAGCCGCGCGGCGGATTCCAGCAGCGCGACCGCGAGCAGCGCGACGGATGCCAGCCGTCTCCTGGGGCACTGGGGGCCTCGGGAGGCCCTGGCGCCAGTGCGTTTCGCCGAACGCCGCCCAGGAAGGCCCGAATTGCCCCGCGTGCTGCCGAGGGGTCCGGCGGCGACGGCGGCGTCGGGGACCAGAGCGGGGCTGGCGGTGACAGTTCCGCCGCTCAGTCTTTTCTCTTGTTCCTCTCGCCGCCCTCTCCCAGGTTGGAGGTGGCGCGTTGGGGGCGGGGGTGGGGCGGTGGGGGGGCGCATTTCAGGTATGCGCCTGCGTCGCTGCCGCTCGGGCCCGGAATGGCTATCCCAGGTCATTCTGGGGAGCCAGCGGCGCCTGAGGCCGCTTGTCCATTTGCCTGTGCGACGGTTAGTCGCGTGCCTGGTCTGAGCCTGGAAGAATCGAGTGAGTTGCGCTCTGGGCCTCCGAGTCTTGGCCAGCCAGCGTCGACCGCGGTGCCCGTCGCCGGAATGTCCGCCCCGGGTCATTCTCAGCTGGCGCCGCAGTCGAGTAATGATACATCTGCCGGTGCGACAGTCGCGAGTCCAACCTGGGTGCCGCCCGTGTCTTTTCGGAGACTGGGAACGTCGGCTAACCGGGGGGCCCGGGCCGCCGCCTGGGCGCATGAGCTTATCCGCGGGCCGTGAGTGCACCGACCGACGCTGCCGGTGCAGCTGCTGGTGGGAAGACCAGTTGCGAGCCGAACCAGGGCCGGCCCGTCGCCGCCGACCCGGATTGAGGGCGCTGCCGCGCTTCGCCGTGGGGGGGCCACCGTGCGCGCGGAGGCGACCTGGAGGCCGCGTGTCAGGGGGCCGCTCGCGGCCGGGAGCGCAGCGGAGGCGGGGGGCTCTGCGTCGGGAGTCTCGCAGGCACTCGAGCGGATGACAGTGATGTGCGCCCCCCGCTCTAAATCCGGCATAACAGGAGGCGGCTCGGAGTGCCCTGGGCGTTCCGCTCGGGCGCGCGGCGTCGCCGGGTCGCGGAGCGATTCTCCCGGGTCGCTCCGTGGGCGCGGCTGCGCGCGCCCCCCCCTTCCACCTGCTGGCGCGACGATTAGTCGCGAAGGTCGGGCCCTGTGCTCGCGCGCCTGAGGGGGCCCTGGACGTCGCGTTCGGGCGCGCGGCGTCGCGTGGCCGCGGAACTGGCCCGCCCCCCCCGCATCCACCTGCTGTTGCGACGATGAGTCGCGAAGGTCTGGTTTTGGATGGAAGAAACGATGGCCGCGCTCGCGCGCCTGAAAGGCCCTGAACGTTGCGCTCGGGTATGCGGCGTCTCCGCGCCGCGGAGCGATTATCCCGGGTCGCTTTGTGGGCGCGGCTGCGCTTGCTCCTGCCTCTCCGCATGCTGGCGCGACGATTAGCGGCGAAATTTGGACCCTGGACGGGGCGAGCGTTGGCCGCGCTCGCGCGCCGGGAGGGGCCCTGGCAAGTCGGCTGGCCCGTGTGCGGAGCAGTCTCGGGGATGGCAGCCCCAGCGGGGCGCGAGGAGATGTGCGTTGCGCTGGCCCTGACCTACCGCCCCCTGCGCAGGCCCGGAGCGACGGCCCCGCGGATCCACCCCTCGTCGCCGCGGCCGCGGCTGGAGCAGGGGGTGTTCGTGTGGCTGCGGGTGCGCCAGTCCTGGTCGGATTTGGTGGCGTGGGGTGGGCGCGGGCGAAGAGGTCGCATGGCTGCGGAAATATCCCGCCAGGAACCGTTGCAGCGTACCGTTGCTGTGAACGTGGTCTCGCTCAGTTTCCCTATTCGATGGCGGCCGATGCTCCGCTGTCGTCGGGCCGCGATGGCGGCCGACGACCCGGCCCGTGCCGACTCCGCCCGGCGCCCCGGCTCGGGCGACGAGGATCTCCGCGACGCCGACGATGCCGAGGGCAAGCAGGGCGCGAGGGCGCGAGGCCACCCCTGCGCGCGGGCCGAGGCCGCGCTCGACGTCCTGACCGACGCCTTGGTTGAGGCCGCGGCCAGCGGCGCCGCCGACGGTCCTGGGCCGCGACTCGCCGCCGAGTCCCGCGCAAACCCTTCCACTTGCGTCGACCGACGTCCCTGTTTCGGTGCTGGGGCTGATCGCCGCCTCCGCGCGGGCGGGCGGTGCGGCCCCTGGCTGCGATCGCCCGGGGGCGTGCGGCGATGGGCCCGGATTTTCGCGAGACGGTTGCGGCGGTGGGCGCAGGCGAGCTGTGCAAGCGCCTCCGCGGGCTGATCCAGCGGGAATTTCCTGTCTGCGAGGTGCCCGGAGGCTGCGTCGAGCGATTCCATTGCGAGGCTGGGTCTGCGTTTGCTGGCGGTTGGCGCGCATTCTGTGCGCGATGCGGGACATGGGCGCGCGTCGCGACGCCTTCGGCCCTGGGGGGCGGTCCAACGTGCGGCTGTTCTCCGAGGGCTCGTAGCCGCTGGGCACGACGTTATAGAGTGGGCCGAGCGAGAGTGCGCGGGGCTGCTGTGGCGCAGGCGCGGGGTGCAGGCCGCGGGCCCAGATGGAGACCACTGATCCTCAACGCGGCCGTTGCGGAGCAGTTTCCAGCTCCCGGTCCGCTATGCGATCGTGCGACCCTGGCCCCGCCCGCAGTCTGGAGGCTTCGGCGTGGTGCTCGCGCCGACCTCGTGGGCCCCCGGCGCCCCCGTCGGCCGCGCCCCTGCGCCGGCCAGCCGGCGGTGCGCGCAGGGGGGCGCCTGGCTGCCTGCCCGTCTTGGGCGGTGGCGCCTCCGCGCCCGTTGGTGCGTGTCAGGGTGTCGCCCGAGCCTGCTGCCGGGCCTCGGCTGGCGATGGCCCCTGCAGGCGTGGCCGCCGCCTCCCCGGTGCAGCCCCGACTGGTTGCTTGCGGGCCCGAGATGGCGCTCGCGCTGCCCGCGCGGGCGCGCCAGCCTGCCTCCCGCCAGTCGCGCCCCCGGGCCAGCCGGCCTAGGCGGGTGCTGGGGGGCGCCCATTTGCCGCCCCACCTGCGCGCCCGCGCTGCCGCGTGGGCTGCCCCTGGTTTGGGTGGTGCCCTGGCCTGCTGACTGGCCCGGGCCCCCCCCTTGTACTTGGATTCGCGCCGCCTCTCTTCGCCATGCTGGGGGCCGACGGCCGCTGGGTGGTCCGCGCGCGGCGCCCGCGCCGCCCGCCCGCCGGGCCCCAGGTGCCCCCTGTCAGCTGTGGCCATGCCGGCGTGCCCGCGGTGCGTGCAGGGAAACGGTTGGCCGCCAGCCTGCCTTGGGCGCCCGCGCCTGCTTTGCTGCCACGCCTTTGCCGCCGCGGGGTCCGTCGGCCTCCCCCTTCTTCTGGGGCGGGGTCTAGCTCGCCCTCAGCTGCGATGCGCGTGCCAGCGGGGGCTCGAGTTTTGTAGCCCTCTCCGCTTTTCTTCTGTCCCCTCGTCAGCTTCGGCTGGGGTTCTTTCTGCCTGGCCGCCGACTCACGGGACGGCTGCCCGGGTCCCCGTGGTCGTTCTGCCGCCGCCCTCTTCGGCCGGCTCGGGCCGCCGCCGCCTTCCTGGCCCCGCTGTCGTGGCATTGCTGGGTGGACCTGCTTTTGTGCCACCTGCTGCGCCGCTTCCTCACTGGCCAGTCTCCCGCGGGATCCGTCCCCCGATCCTGCTTACGGAGGTTACAGCTGGCAGCGTTGCCCATCCTTCAGTTCGCCCGGCGCCATTCTTTCCGCATTTTGTCACGTGGGACGCCGCCGCCTTTCGGCCCCGCTGTGCTGGAACATAGTTGGCTTGGCTCACGGTGTTGCTGTACTGGTCGTTCTACTTGCTCCTCGCGCGCTGTGGCCTTTGGGAGTGGCTGCGACGCCGCCCCGTGCCCGCTGCCAGGGGTGCGGCGCCGTTTGGGCGCCCCGGCCGCTCCGCAGCGGCTCCCGCCGCGTGAGCGCCCTCCCTCCTTTCCCCGCCCCGCGGCCGCCCCCTTTTTTTTGGTTTTTATGTTTGTTTCCCCTTTCTCGCCGCCGGACAATTAGCGATGCCGTTACCCGGCTTGCCCGTGCGCGCTTGCGGACAGCCTATGCCGCGTCGCGACGTGTATCTGTATTTCTACATTTGTCATAGGTGTGTGCTCGTATGTGCCGATATAGGAACGTATTTATGTATGCATGCATGGATGCATGCACGAATGCCTACATGCATGTATGTTTGTATGCATGTTAGAATGCATGCATTCACGCATGCGTGCATGTATGTATGTATATGTATGTCTGTATGTCTGTATGTCTGTATGTCTGTATGTCTGTATGTCTGTCTGTCTGTCTGTCTGTATGTATGTATGTATGTATGTATGGATATATGTGTGTGTATGTATGTATGTATGTATGTATGTATGTATGTATGTATGTATGTATGTATGTGTGCAAGTATGCATGCATACATACATACATGCATGCATGTATGTATGTATGTATGTTTGAATGTATGTATGTGTATGTATACATATTTTTCCCGACCTAGGCTCTGCCTAGAAGGGTTCTTACTCGCTTGGCTTAAAGGGGCCGGGCAGTGCAAACCGCCCCGGGCGGTTCCCCCAGTCCCCTGGGAGCCAAGCAAAAGCAACAGCAAAGGTAAAAGCAAACGCGCGGTTCCCCCAGTTGCGCTCTCTGGGTGCCAAGCAACAGCAAAAGCAAAGGCAAGAGTAAAGGCAAGAGCGAAGGCAAAGCAAAAGCAAAAGCATAGCATAGCATAGCATAGCGCAGCATAGCATAGCGCAGCATAGCATAGCATAGCCTAGCCCAGCCCAGCATAGCATTGCGCAGCAAAGCATAGCATAGCATAGCATAGCGCAACACAGCATCCACTACCTAGATCTAGGTGTAGGTGTAGATGTAGGTGTAGGTATAGATGTGGATGTAGATGTAGATGTAGATGTAGGTGTAGATGTAGATGTAGATGTAGGTGTAGATGTGGATGTAGGTGTAGATGTAGATGTAGGTGTAGATGTAGGTGTAGATGTAGGTGTAGATGTAGATGTAGATGTGAGTCTCGCTGTTGATGTAGATGTATCTGTAGATGCAGGTGTAGATGTAGATGTAGCTGTAGGTGTAGATGTAGATGTAGGTCTAGATGTAGATGTAGGTGTCGATGTAGATGTAGGTGTAGATATAGATGTAGATGTAACGAACTACCCAGTGCCCCGCCCTCATCTCCGTGCCTGCTTGCTTTTGCTGCTGTCTCGGCCACTTGCTGCCTGCTTCTGCTGCTGCTTCACTTACGGCGTTGCGTCGGCGGTTCTGGCACTACTACTACTACTGCTACTACTACTACTGCTGCTACTACTACTACTGCTACTACTACTACTACTACTACTACTTATGCTGCTGCTGCTGCTACTACTACTGCTACTACTACTGCTACTGCTACTCCTACTACTACTACTACTGCTGCTGCTGCTGCTGCTGCTGCTACTGCTGCTACTACTACTACCGCTACTGCTACAACTACGACGATGAGGAGAAGGAGGAGGACGGCGTTTACCGCTCCTACTAATGTTGCTTTCCTAGAGGCTCCAACTCCTAGGTAGGGTCGCACTGGGATATGTATGTATGTATGTATGTAAACATGTATGTATGTATATGTGAATGTGAATGTGAATGTGTATGTGTATGTGTATGTGTATGTGTATGTGTATGTGTATGTGTATGTGTATGTGTATGTGTATGTGTATGTGTATGTGTATGTGTTTGTGTATGTGTGTGTGTGTATGTATATATATATATATATATATATATATATATATATCTTGTGTATCCATCCACAAACATATGTGTGTTTGTGTGTGTGTGTTGTGTTTCTGACAAGCGCGGGGAGAGGTGGTGCCAGCATAGGACGGTATTTAATGATCTTCGACCCATCCCGCCACCGTGCTTGGGTTGTGGGTATGAAGCCTTTGAGATGTTGTTTTGTGTCTCGTGGGAGGCTCGGGGGCCTCTTGCAGGCAGTTTTGACGCATCTTGGAGGCCGTTTTGGGACCTGGTCCTCTTGGGGGCTTTTTGGGGCCTCTTGAGAGCCTCTTAGGGGGCCTCTTGGGGCTTCCTGGGGACCTCTTGGGGCTCCCTGGGGGCCCCTTGGAGCGGAAGGCTTGGACTTTCGTTTCGTGTTCCTCTTCTTGGGCCTCTTTTGGGGCCGTCTTGGGGCCCTTTGGACCGTGTTGGGCGTCTTTTGGGCCTTTTTGGGGTGCTTTTAGGCCGTATTGGGTTCCTTGGATGCGTTTTTGGCCTTTTTGGAGTGGTTTTTGGGGCCTCCTGGGCCGTTCTGGAGCGTCGGAAAGCCGAAAAGGCGAGAATGCCAAAATCGTTCAAACAACCCAAAGACAAGTCACGTCTTTTTGCCTCTTGGGGCTCTCCTGGGAGGCCTCTTCGAGGCCTCCTGGTGCGTCTCGGAGGCCTCTTGGGCCATTCTTGAGGCTATCTTGGGCGTCTCGGAAATATGTTTCGGCGACTCGGGGCCGGCCCTGTTGGACCGTCTTGGGGCCTCGTGTGGCCCTCTTGGCCCGTCCTGCGGCCCTCGTGGGCCGGAAAAATCACGCGGGGAGACGCGACATGCCCCCGACCAGAGGCGAGAACCCCCCGAGAGATTTCGCAATTTGGGCTCCGGGCTCTTTAATGGTTCCTCAGGAGTGAGGACCGGCTCAGGGGATTAGGCAAAGGACTTGAGGACACGCCACTCCGTGCCCAGTGACAAAACGCGGGGAAAGGTGGTGCCAGCCTTGGACAGTGTGAAAGGTTAGAAAGTATACGACTATCAATATTGTGTGATTGTGGCCGAGGGGAGAGCGACGCAGATGAGAGCAGATGGGAGCGGAGGTGGGTCAAAGGGATGCGGGAATGGAAGATGTCAGAAGGAACTTAGCCTGACGAAAGACCCAACCATATGCAGCTGCGAGTACCGCGAGGGAGATGAGACGAAGGAGTGGGGCGTGCAAACTCCGAGAAACGCACGCGGTATAGCCTTCTGCCACGAAACGTGTGAAGGTTGTGCCGACATGAGTCGGGCGGACGCATGCGAACGTCGCCATTGGGGCCTTCCGTAGAGCTCCCTATGGGGCCACGAAGCGTGTGCGGGGTGTGCCGAAATTGGGCGGCATTGTCACGCAAACTTTCCCATTGGGGCGTTAGGTTGAGCTCCCTATGGGACCCCGAATCGTGTGAGGGGGGTGTGCCGAAATGGGGCGGCGGTGCCATGCGACCGCAGCCACTGGGGCCTTAGTTAGAGCTTCCTATGGGGCCACGAAACGTGTGAGGGGGGTGTGCCGAAATGGGGCGGCGGTGCCACGCGAATTTCCCCATTGGGGTCCCAGGTGGAGCTCCCATATGGGGCCACGAAAGGTGTGAGGTGGGTGTGCCGACGTGGGGCGGCGGTGTCGGGCAAACTTTCCCACAGGGGCCTTAGTTGGAGCTCCCTATGGGGCCACGAAGCGTGTGAGGGGTGTGCCGAAATGGGGCGGCGGTGCCATGCGAACGCAGCCACTGGGGCCTTAGGTGGAGCTCCCTAGGGGGCCACGAAGCGTGTGAGGGGTATGCCGAAATGGGGCGGCGACCGTGTGAGGGGTGTGCCGAAATGGGGCGGCAGTGCCATGCGAACGTAGCCACTGGGGCCTTCGATGGAGCTCCCTACCTACGGGGCCACGAAGCGTGTGAGGGGTGTATCGACATTGGGTTGGGACCGCATGCGAACGCAGCCACTGGGGCCGTAGGCTCCCAAATTATGGGGCCACGAAACGTGTTAAGAGTGTGCCGACATGGGGGTGGGGAGGGGAGGAGCGGGAGGGGGAGGAGGAGGAGAGGCTGAAAAGAGAACGCGGGGCGCTGTCTTTTCAAAACGAGGACCCAACACCACAGGATGGGTGGGAAACACACATAGGCACACATGAATGTGGATCCCCAAGAAACAACTGAACAAATTTGAAGTTGAGGGGAAGACGGAACTTTAGAAGATATGGGAGAACATACGGAATATCTTGGGATTTGTGTCTATTTATTTGTTTGTGTGTCCTCGGGCCCCTTCGATGATGGGGGGGAGGGGAGGCGGGGAGGACCTGGGAGGGCGAGGGAGGGGATGGGCAGTCACCTGGACCCGAGCACGCGGCCACTTTTGGCATGGCAGGGCCCGATGCTTGCGAGTCCTGGCAGGCACTTCATTAATTTATTCATTGATTAATTAGTTCATTAACTAAGTAATGAATTAATTCAGCGATTAATTGATTCTCGTTTTTCCTGTTTCCGTCTTCCTCCCCGCTGATGCTGTTGCTGTTGATCTCTCCCCATCGCCCCGTTCCCTCCTCCTCCTCCTCCTCCTCCTTGCAATGCAGGCTGTGCTGAGCTTGTTTTCCCGCCCATGCGCCGGACGGCGTATGGCTTGAATGCTAGCGAGTGCGAGATTAAACGATCGTGCTTCTCTGGGCACCAAGGGGATGAGGCGGCGGAAGCGCCTGCAGATTCTGGCAGCCGCCAGCGCGTTTCTGGAGGGCGGGTGCCGCACAGCTGCCGCGCACTGGCCAGCACCGCGTGGGCCGAGTGGAGCGCAAGGCGCCTGGCCTCAATAGCCGGATGGCATTTTTTTCGGTTCTGCAGGCGATCTCCTGAACTCAGAGGACTTCGATGGAGAGAACCGACCGCCTGACCATGGTGAATATCACCAGGGCGTTCATAAGCAGCTGTCGACGGGCCTCCTTCAGCCAGGCAGGGCGCCAGCGATGCCGCAGCAGCTGAACACCTGCGGACCGTCTCACGCCCCGCCGTTCGACAGCTGGGACCCGATTCGGTGTTGCGCGCTGCCAGCTGTTTTGCTTGCAGACGTCCGTGCTCCCTCCTCCAACTTCCTTTCCATGTGCGATCTCTCTCTCTCTCTCTCTCTCTCTTACTACTTACCGAACCACCCCAACCCAACCCGAAGGTCCCATCGTGTTACATCGTGTTAAATCGTGTATGTTCTCAGTGTTCCCGAATGCCCCCCCCCCACTGGAAATTGACAGGCCCAACGGCGACCTCGGGTCGGGTTTGGGCAGTTCAGTGGGTCGTCTCTCTCTCTCTCTCTCTCTCTTTCTGTACTGTCCTCCTCGCCCTTCTTCTCCCCCCTCCTTCCCCTCCTCTCTCTCTCTCTCTGTATTGTCCTCCCTCCCTTCGTCTCCCCCCCTGCTCCCCTCCTCTCCTCCCCTCGCCGTCCTCCCTGCTCTCCCCGCCGCCTCCGCCGGCTCTGCGTCTCCGCCTCCCCCTGCGCCGCCCCCCTGGCCCGTCGCCGCCGCAGGTGCCGCCTGCCCTTCGCCAGCGTGAAGCCAATCCTCGACATCACTCCGACGTACCCGAAGGACGGCGCGGGAGCCGTGGGCCAGGGCGGAGGGGCGGAGGGGCAGGCAGGAGCTGGATGTGATGCGGAGGGCGAGGCGGGTGGGGGGCAGGAGGAGGGGGAGGTACAGGGGGCGAGCAACAGCGAGGAGGAGGAGGAGGAGGAAAACGAGGAGGAGGAGGAGAACGAGGAGGATGAGGAGGAGGATGTGGACACGAGTAAACCAACAGTGCGTACGTAACGATGCTTCAGAACACGCTTCCGTCCTAAGTCCCTGCTCAGACGCTCCTGCAAGTCCTCCTTTTCACTCCAAGAAGCGCCCCTCTTGCACGACCAGCCCATTTGGGCCTGCCATTTTGGCTAGGGTCCCGCTTTGAAAATGACTTGCCTTGCAACTTACTTGCGCGTAAGCAGGAACGCGACAAACAACGATCATACAGTTCAATAAGGTGTCCACCGATATCACACTTTCGAAGACGGACCGCCCCCATCCGTGTAACGGTTGCACAAGCTTACTCTTGTGACCATGCAAGTCGAGAAAGCTTCAAGCGACAGCTCCAAGTTGAAAAGGAGCTGCCATGGATCCGTGTAGCGCTGCGTGCGTTGAAGCTTCGGGACTTGCTGCTCAGCGAAGTTTCGGGCGATGACTCCATATTGAAGAATAACAGCCCTCTACCCACCATCGTTGACAATCAGTTGCGGATTTTCTGGCGTTTGTTTGTGGCAGTATTGCGAGAGCCACATTTGGAAAACGCCCACCGCCGTCCGTGAAGCTGTTGCAAATGCTTCAGACGAATGTACGCAGCGCTGAAGCGAGAATCACATTTTGGGAACGACTTGCCCTCCGCTAGCGGAGCTGTTGCGCACTTGAGGACGAACGTGCGCGGCGCAAAGGCGAGAACAACTTTCAAGACGACTTCTGCTCCATCTTCGAAGCGGTTTTAAGTTTCAAGGCGAACGTGTACTGCGCTAGGGCGAGAGCCACCGTTTGAAAGGGACTCGCCCTTCATACGTGAAGCTGCAGCAAGCTTTTAGGACACATGTTCGCGGCGCTGAGGTGAGAGCCACGTTTTGAACACGATGTCAGCCAGCGTGGGCCCCCAAACCGTAGGTTCTTGCAGCATGCGCGGTGCAACCTATGTGGTGCATGCTTCGCGATGCAACCTATGCAATACACTGAATGCGGTGCAACCGCAATACATGCGATGCAACCTATGTAGTGCAATCTATGCGGTGCAATCTATGCGGCGCAATGTCTGCGATGCAACCTATGTGATGCAATCTACGCGGTGCAATCTAGGTGGTGCAATGTATGCGATGCAACCTTTGTAGTGCAGCCTATGCGGTGCAATCTATGTGGTGCACCGTCTGCGATGTAACCTATGTAATGCAATTAATGCTGTCCGCAGTGGGTTGTCAACTCCACTGCTCGCGCAATCATCCCTCCCACCCACCCGCAACTTGGTTTGCAAAACCCATGCAGCGGCGATTGCGATAAATGCTTGGTGTTGGCTGGTGCATATCTGTGGCCGCGTTGGGCCGCGCATGCTCGCGCGCGCAACGGCCAGCTAGTTTGGCGCGACCGCCGCGGCCGCGGTGGCGCTGACCGCTGGGCACATTCCAGCGGGTACTTTACTGCGAGTCGGCGGCTCTGGCGGGCGCGGTACCATGGCAACGTCGACAACGGTAGGCACGATGATGGTAGTAGCGGTGCTGGTGACGATGGTGGCATGGTCGACGGCACGGCCAGTGATTGCGTCGATGCTGATCACGTTGACGACGACGACGGCGCGCGAGAGTGGCACACATGTTGTTATTTGGCACAGATCGTGCCCTTCCAGCACGCGCGTAAGGACGTTCGAATGATTTCGGCATGCGGCGCGAGAGGCCCGTTTCGCAGAATTCCATGAGCATGTTGAACAAGTTCTGGGTTTCTTAAGAAAACGTAAGAGCGCGAACGCATTTTGTTTTTTTGGGGGGGGACTGGTGTTGCGATGTCATGTGGTTTTATATGGTTTCGGGACAGCCGGTTTTGAAATCCTTACGACACCCATGGCTTTTTGACGGACCACGGCATGCGCGCGACGACGCGCGCGCAAGGGCAGCCGAACGATTTCGGCATGCGCGCGCGAAACCCGTTCGGTGGCATTGTATGAACATTAGAACCATTGTTTTTTTGTTGTAAGAATTCGCAAGAGCGCGAGCGGATCTTTTTTTCCTTGCGAATCCACTTGTGTGTGTGTGTGTGTGTGTTTTGAATATGATATGATATGATATATAGATATAACGCTCGGTTTTGAATTCCTTACGGAACTTACGGTATCTTTTGACTGGGATTTCGAGATGTTCGCGCGACGACGTGCGCGTGTGCACTTTATTCCCAACCTTTTTTTATGTTGGGTACTCGTTTTGAAAAGAGAACTGTGGTATCCACCTCCAGCCCTCTCCTTCTTCTCTCCTGTGTTCGCGGTTCCCTGCGGGGCTGCGATCTGCGCAGCTGTCGCCACTTCGTGGGCTCCTGGGAGGCCCAGCGGAGGTACGTCTTACGCAGATCACTTTGAGGCCTCCCTGTCCCCTGCGGGGCTGCGATCTGCGCAACTGTCGCCACTTCCATGGGTTCCTGGGAGGCCCAGCGGGGGTACGTCTTACGCAGATCACTTTGAGGTCTCCCTGTCCCCAGGGGGGGGGGCTGCGATCTGCGCGATTGTCGCCACTTCGCGGGCTCCTGGGAGGCCCAGCGGAGGTACGTCTTGCGCAGATCACTTTGAAGCCTCCCTGTCCCCTGCGGGGCTGCGATCTGCGTAACTGTCGCCACTTTCGTGGGTTCCTGGGAGGCCCAGCGGGGGTGCGTCTTACGCAGATCACTTTGAGGCCTCCCTGTCCCCTGGGGGGGGCTGCGATCTGCGCAACGGTCGCCACTTCGCGGGCTCCTGGGAGGCCCAGCGGAGGTACGTCTTACGCAGATCACTTTGGGGCATCCGTGTCCCCTGCGGGGCTGCGATCTGCGCAACGGTCTCCACTTTCGTGGGTTCCTGGGAGGCCCAGCGGAGGTGCGTCTTACGCAGATCATTTTGAGGCCTCCCTGTCCCTTCCGGGGCTGCGATCTGCGCAACTGTCGCCACTTTCGTGGGTTCCTGGGGGGCCCAGCGGAGGTGCGTCTTCCGCAGACCACTTTGAGGCCTCCCTGTCACCTGGGGGGGGGGCTGCGATCTGCGCAACTGTCGCCACTTTCGTGGGTTCCTGGGAGGCCCAGCGGAGGTGCGTCTTACGCAGATCACTTTGAGGCCTCCCTGTCCCCTGTGGGGCTGCGATCTGCGCAACTGTCGCCACTTCGCGGGCTCCTGGGAGGCCCAGCGGAGGTACGTCTTACGCAGATCACTTTGGGGCCTCCGTGTCCCCTGCGGGGCTGCGATCTGCGCAACTGTCGCCACTTTCGTGGGTTCCTGGGAGGCCCAGCGGAGGTGCGTCTTACGCAGATCACTTTGAGGCCTCCCTGTCCCCTGGGAGGGATGCGATCTGCGCAACTGTCGCCACTTTCGTGGGTTCCTGGGAGGCCCAGCGGAGGTGCGTCTTACGCAGATCACTTTTTGGCCTCCCTCTCCCCTGCGGGCCTGCGATCTGCGCAACTGTCGCCACTTTCGTGGGTTCCTGGGGGGCCCAGCGGAGGTGCGTCTTACGCAGATCACCTTGAGGCCTTGAGGCCTCCGTGTCCCCTGCGGGGCTGCGATCCGCGCAACTGTCGCCACTTTTGTGGGTTCCTGGGAGGCCCAGCGGAGGTGCGCCTTCCGCAGGCCACTTTGAGGCCTCCCTGTCCCCTTGGCGCACCTGGCGCGCACCTGGCGCACCTGGCGCGCACCTGGCGCGCACCTGGCGCGCACCTGGCGCGCTGGGCTCACCTGACGCACCTGGCGCACCTGGCGCACCTGGCGCGCACCTGGCGCACCTGACGCACCTGGCGCACCTGGCGCACCTGGCGCACCTGTCGCATCTGGCGCACCTGGCGCACCTGGCGCACCTGGCGCGCACCTGGCGCGCACCTGGCGCGCCTGGCGCGCACCTAGCGCACCTGGCGCACCTGGCGCGCGCCTGGCGCGCTGGGCGCACCTGGCGCACCTGACGCGCCGGGGGCACCTGGCGCGCACCTGGCGCACCTGGCGCGCTGGGCGCACCTGACGCACCTGGCGCACCTGGCGCACCTGGCGCACCTGGCGCACATGGCGCACCTGGCTCACTTGGCGCGCCTGGCGCAACTGGCGCACCTGGCACACCTGGCGCAATTGGCGCACCTGTCGCACCTGGCGCGCACCTGGCGCACACGTGGCGCACGCCTGGCGCAACTGGCGCACCTGGCGCGCGCCTGGCGCGCACCTGGCGCGCACCTGACGCACCTGGCGCGCTGGGAGCACCTGGCGCTCACCTGGCGCAACTGGCGCGCTGGGCGCACCTGGCGCACCTGGCACGCCTGGCGCGCCTGGCGCACCGGGCGCGCCTGGCGCGCATGGCGCAACTGGCGCGCCTGGCGCAACTGGCGCACCTGGCGCACCTGGCGCGCCTGGCGCGCACCTGGCGCACACCTGGGGCACCTGGCGCACCTTGCGCATCTGGCGCACCTGGCGCACCTGGCACACCTGGTGCACCTGGCGCACCTGGCGCACCTGGCGCGCTTGGCGCACCGGGCGCACACCTGGCGCAGACCTGGCGCACCTGGCTCACTTGGCGCGCCTGGCGCGCCTGACGCACCTGGCGCGCCTGGCGCGCCTGGCGCACCTGGCGCACCTGGCGCACCTGGCGCGCCTGGCGCGCCTGGCGCACCTGGCGCACCTGGCGCGCCTGGCGCGCCTGGCGCACCTGGCGCATCTGGCGCAGTTGGCGCACCTGGCACACCTGGCGCGCTGGGCGCACCTGGCGCACCTGGCACACCGGGCGCACACCTGGCGCAGACCTGGCGCACACTTGGCGCACCTGGCGCGCTTGGCGCATCTGGCGCACCTGGCGCGCCTGGCGCGCCTGGCGCACCTGGAGCACCTGGCGCACCTGCACCTGGCGCACCTGGTGCACCTGGCGCACCTGGCGCGCCTGGCGCGCTTGGCTCACCTGGTGCGCATGGGCTTCTGGGAGGCTCAGCGGAGGTACGTCCTACGCAGATCACCACTATACCATGGCGCCGAAATGTCCTTCGGTATTGAGTTGTCCTGAATGCAATTGCCACTTGTGTAGAAAAGGGTTGGGTACGTCGCAGGATAATTTTTCTGAGGGGGGGGGAAAGGATCCTTGCACACGGATGGTTTTAGACACACGAAGGCGCCCGCACAACTTTTTTTTTTTTGGTTTAAATTTTAATTTTTGTTGTTGTTGTTTATATATATATATATATATTTATATATTTTAATATATATATATATATATATATTATATATTACTATATTATTATTACTAATATATTCATATTTTTATCATTTATTCATACATTTTACTTAATTTGAGGATGATGAGGGGTGTCGATGCCGGCCTGGCCGGGGTGGTACGAGTTCATTCTTAGGATGAACAACGGGGCAGGACCACATGTAAATTGCAGCACGAAAAAGGGTACGGACAATCCGGGGGGGGGCATACTTCAAGTCTTTATAAGAGGGGAACATATGCGTGGTGGTTCTGCACTCGAGAAGAAGTTCGCCTTCGCGTTGCCAAGGTTTTCGAACACGTGTAGCTTCCTGGCTCGCTGAGGCACACGCCCAACATTCTCTCAAGAGCTGCGGGTTCCGGAGTGCAGCTGGGCACTGTGCGCTCCTTGCGGCTGGAACACCAAGTGGCGCACGGATGTATGCTGGTGTTCCGACGCAGCTAGATTCTTTGTTCGCCTGTGCCCTTCCAAGACCGATCAGCGGGGATCAGAGACGAATTTCACTCCCCAGTGAGTGACCTGCATGGCTTCGGGCAACGCGACCCTCCTGGCTATCGGCGCCGTCTGGCACCTTTTGCCACACGCGGGCGAATACCAGCCCAACTGGCCACCAACCCTTAAGAGACCTCTTGACGACTTCGCACCCGCAGCGAGTGAGTTCGGGGACGCCAAAGGCCGAGCCCGTGCCACTGGTGTAAACGCTGGAGCCCCAGGGCCTCTGGGTTGTCCCCCCCGCCGCTTGCACGCCAGTTCCAGGCTGTCGGAGTCGAAGGGACCCCCCTCGCCCAGTCATTGACGTCCCACCTGATGATAAAAAACGATTATCGGGAATAACCGGGGTAACGTCAGGGTACTCTTGTTCAAATGCTCGCACTCAACGGTTCGTTTTCCACAAAGACCCGCACTGGCGGGAATATTTGTAGCCACGCAGCTGTGTGCGCGCTTGTGCCGCCACGGCCCGTCTTGCGCTGGTAACAAAGGATGCGCGCTTCTGCGCAGGGGTTACGGGTAATTTCGAGTAACTGAACAGGGTTTGAGATAGAAAGCGGGGGAGGACGATGGGACGAAGGTCTCCATAGGATGAGGACGAAGAGAGTGGATCGAACGCAAGGGAGAACGAGGAGGAAGGAGTATGGACTTGAAGAAGGCATGCTTTCAGGGAGGAGGTGTTCTTGCCCCTGGGAGCGAGGACCCACGTGTTTTATCTGGTTATTGTGGAGAACGCCTTAGGCGTTGGGACCGTGAGCAAAAAGACAAGGGCTACATGAACACAAACAATATTAACATCATGAGACGAATGAGACCATGACTATGGGGAGGAAGCAGAGGACGGTAAAGAGGAGGAGGAGGGGGATAAGGACGATGATGATGATGATGAGGGGGCGGAGGAGGAGTTGGATAATAGTAATAATACTATTCGTATTACTACGACTACGACTACGACTACGACTACGACTACGACTACGATTACGACTACGACTACGACTACGACTACGACTACGACTACGACTACGACTACGACTACGACTACGACTACGACTACTACTACTACTACTACGACTACTACTACTACTACTACTACTACTACTACTACGGCTACTACGGCTACTACTACGACTACTACTACGACTACTACTACTACTACTACTACTACTACTACTACTACTACTACTACTACTACTACTACTACCACTACTACTACTACTACTACTACTACTACTACTACTACTACTACTACTACTACTACTACTACTACTACTACTACTACTACTACTACTACTACTACTACTACTAACTACTACTACTACTACTACTACTACTACTACTACTACTACTACTACTACTACTACTACTACTACTACTACTACTACTACTACTACTACTACTAACTACTACTACGACTACTACTACTACTACTACTACTACTACTACTACTACTACTACGACTACTACTACTACTACTACTACTACTACTACTACTACTACTACTACTACTACTACTACTACTACTACTACTACTACTACTAATACTAATACTACGACTACTACTACTACTACTACTACTACTACTACTACTACTACTACTACTACTACTACTACTACTATTACTACTATTACTATTACTACTACAACAACTGCGGGTCATAATAATGAATAAAAGTACGACTGCGCCGATCCGAAATTTCCTCTAATTTCGCCACCGTGCTCGCCGCGGCCATCTGGGGTGGCGCGCAGACTCGCGGGGCCCGAGGGCGGATGGGGAGGATGTCGCGAGGGCAGAGTCGGCGCGCCGATGGGCAGCCCAGCGCCCTGTTTGGCCGGAGAGGCCCAGTACAATGCAAGGGCAGAGCCTGACCCCCGCCCGGGGTCGCGGGATCGGGTTCCCATTCCCAACCTAAAATTTCAAATTCCAAACGGTGTATTGACCCGAAGATGAGCAAACGGCATATGCATTCCGCGAAAAAGCTTTCGGGTTCGGTCATACGACGACCCGAAAAGTTTACCGGCCGATTTGAAAGTGGCCACATCCCATAGGATTTGTGCTACAAAAAATGTCGGGTCCGGTTCGAACGACCCGAACATGTGCAAACCGCCTAGAACTCCTTGCCAACATATCGTTCTCGAGGTCTTCGGGCCCACTCCGAAGAAACCGAACGTGGGCAAACCGTTTAGAACTTCCTATCGAAAACGGTTTCTAGGTGGTTCTGGGCCTCGTCCGAAGGGGCCGCCGATGGGCAGACCGCTCAGGACTTCCTGCACGAGAAACGGTTTCCCGGTTGAGCCATTGTCAACGGGAACGTGCCCCGCGCGGGATCGGGGTTCGCATGGGGGCGCGGCTGGTCTCGCCTCTCCAGGGGGCGTGCCTTGCCGCGCCCTTCTAGCATAGCGTTTGCGCTGCATTCGCGCGGCGCCGTGCCTCTCAAATCGGAATAAGCTGTCGGATCGCCGATGTAGCAAGGCAGAGAGTAGTACAATTATGAAGAAGCAGAAGATGAAAACGGTTAGTTGAGGGAACGAGGTTCGTAATGAACGCGGGGGTCAGTGCCTTCGAAATGGCGCTTTCGATGAGGATTGGCGTTATCCCTGGTTTCAGCACTCCGTCCTCGCGGGGCAAGCGGTGACATTCACATCCCGCCGCGCGAAGTGGATCGCCCCATCCCCAGCCACCGCCTGGACACAAGGCGAGCAGGAGAGGAGGAAACCAAGAAGCGAGAGTATATATATATATATATATATAAAGAGAGAGAGAGAGAGAGAGAGAGAGAGAGAGAGAGAGAGAGAGAGAGAGAGAGAGAGAGAGAGAGAGAGAGAGAGAGAGAGAGAGAAATAGAGAGAGAGAGAGAGAGAGAGAGAGAGAGAGAGAGAGAGAGAGAGAGAGAGAGAGAGAGAGAGAGAGAGAGAGAGAGAGAGAAAGAGAGGAAGAGAGAGTCCGAGAGAGAGAGAGAGAGAGAGACAGAGAGAGAGAGAGAGAAAGGGAGTGAAAGAGAGAGAGAGAGAGAGAGAGAAAGAGACAGAGAAAGAGAGAGAGAGAGAGAGATAGTGAAAGGAGCAGGAGGAGAGGAGGAGGACCAGTGTAAACCCAAGCCGCATCAACGATGATGCAATACACCCTCCAAGCTCCCTCTTTATAGGCCCCTGCAAGAATTTATGCTCTGTCTGGGAAGTGTCCCACTGGAAGACAACAGTTTGGGAATCCTCAATCCTGCCAGAACACAGTTCCTTGGACTTCAGCGCCGCGGCTCAACGTGGCTGCTGCGTCCTGGCAATCCTAGATCGTATCAGCACGCCGTTCCTGAACACAGCGCATCACCGTGACAACTGCGTCCTTACAGTCTTAAGTCCTGCCAGAACGCCATTCCTGTGACATCAACCTTTCGGGTTCTTGTAATTGTCGCAATCGAAAACAAATGTGCGCGGCGCGAATACAAGAGCCAAATGTTGAAGAAAACATGTGTTCCATCCTTGTACCTGCTTCAGACTTGTAGGACAAATGCGCGCAGCTCGTAGGCGAGAGCCACATTTTTAAAGCGGCCCGCCCTCCATCCGTGAGACTGTTGCAGATTTCAAGCTTCAGCATTTCCACCGGTGAGGGAGTCTCAGGTGAAACCCCCGGCCCGCCCTACTCACACGTCTGGGGCGGCGACAGGGAGGAGTTCTTTATTTGGTTAGAGGGTGCATGAGTAGGAGGACGATAATTATCACGCAAAACAATGATAGGGATGATGATGACGATGATGATGACGACGATGATGATGATCATAATGATGATGACGAGGATGATGATGATGATGATGATGATGATGATGATGATGATGATGATGATGATGATGATGATGATGATTGTGCTGATGATGGTTGCTGATGACGCTGCTGCTGCTGATGATGGTGATGCTGATGATGGTGGTGGTGATGGTGATGGTGATGGTGATGGTGATGACGATGATGATGATGATGATGATGATGATGATGATGATGATGATGATGATGATGGTGGTTGTGGTGGTGGTGGTGGTGATGACGATGATGATGATGATGCTGATGATGATGATGATGATGATGATCATGACGATGAGGATAAGAGAAGGATATGACCCATGGAACATATGGATGATGATGCTGATGGTGGTGGTGGTGATGGTGATGCTGAGGATGTTTCTGAGGATGGTGATGATGATGACGATGATGCTGCTGCTGATGATGCTGATGCTAATGCTGATGCTGATGCTGATGCTGATGCTGATGCTGATGCTGATGACGATGACGATGCTGATGCTGGTGACGAGGACGATGACGATGATGCTGATGATGCTGCTGATGCTGCTGATGATGATGATGATGACGATGACCAGGAGGAGGAGGAGGAGGAGGAGGAGGAGGAGGAGGAGGAGGAGGAGGAGGAGGAGAGGTGGAGGAGGTGGAGGGAGGAGGAGGAGGAGCAGGAGGAGGAGGAGGAGGACAAGGACGGCCCCCCTCCCGGGAGCAGGTCCGCCTGATGCCCGGCGAGCGCCTCCCGACCCGCACGGAGCTCCTCGCCCGGGAGCAGGAGGCGCACGCGAGGCGCCAGGCGGGCGCGGAGGGCGCGCGCCCCGCCGGGCTCCTGGCGCGCGGCGCCCGCCGAGGGCGCGGAGGGCCCCGCGCCGTTTCCGAGTCGGGGGCCCCCAAACGGTGCGGTGACCACACCGCGCGGTGAGACGGTGGGGACTCGGGGTCACCGCACGGTCTGGGGACTCGGGCCGTTCTCCGAGGACGTCTCGGGCGATGGGGGCCTCCGGGCTCCCAGGACCGTGCGGTGACGGACCGTGCGGTGAGGTCTTGGGGGGTTTGGAGGTCACCGCACGGTCTGTCACCGCACGGCCCCGACCCGTTTCCGGCCCCTCCACCTCTCGAGTGCGAGATCGGCTGCAGAGTCGGCTGCGCGAAAGAGTGACCTCGGCGCCGGAGTGACCTGCTCTCTGGACGCCCGAAATGGGTACGGAGAGAATGGGTACGATGCCCAACAGCAGTTCCTGTACATTCTGAACAGGACTCGCTGTCCGCGCTTCCGCGGCCTGTGTCCATTCGAGACAGAAGGCCGCCCGCCCAACAGCGGCCGCTGTTGGTTTGGGACAACATTTGTTGTTGGGCATTGTACCCATTTTTTCCGTACCCATTTCGGGCGTCTAAATCCGAGTCGTTTCCAGCCTCTCCACCTCTCGAGTAGGAGATCGGTTGCAGAGTCGGCTGCGCGAACGAGTGACCTCGGCGCCAGAGTGACCTTTGGTGCGGGTCGAAGGGGGCCTTTGGATCGCTGGGTGCGATGTTGTTGTAGCGGCTTGTGCGCCGGGTGGTGTCCCAGAGGGCCCCAGCTCTAGGCCGCGCACCAAAGCTCTCTCCTAGCTAGGGTCAGTCTTGCGTGTAGCCGACAGAATGGACTTCCTCCAAATTGTTTTGTTCGTCGAATCTACGTACAAATCACGTAATGTTCGTAGATCCTCTGCGTATTTTTCACAGATTTCAGGAACAAATCAAGTTTAGAGGAAATCGATTCTGTGGTCGAGCTCCCACTCGAAACTCTCGCAACTTTTCAGACGTCCAGCGGATTAGTTTCCAACCCCTCCACCGTTCGCAACCTTTGGTGCCCAGATAGGCTCGCGTCGTCCAGCACTGGAGGCTTTAGGCCGTTTTCGGCCCCAGGCCGTTTTCGTCTTCCGGGGGCCCTCGCCGGGCCCCTGGACGGTCCAAAAACGACTCAGGATGAAAAACGGGTCCTGGGGAAAGGGTCGGGTCTTCCGGGGACCGCGTATTGAACCAGTCAGGACGTTGCATGTTTGGGTATGTCTCTTGCAGCACAGTGCATAGCACATTCTAGATGCTACGGTCTCCTCAGCCTTGCCTTAGCTAGGCCCGGACGCCTGTCCGCACTGGTGGTCGCTAGCTCGCTCGCTCGTTCTTAGGGGAAAGCTACGTGCTCCAAGCTTTCTCCTCCTCTCCCCCTCCCTCTTCGTGCCTCTCCTCCCTCCCACCTCTCTTCTCGCGCCCCCTGGGGCTCTGAGACTTCCCCAGCGGATCGTTTCCTTCGGTGCTGGCTTTTTCCCTCAGTCTCGGCCTCCAGGGGCCATGCTCCATGCCCCTTGGACCGCGAGATACTGATCCAGGCCGGAACAGCCCTCGGGGAGGGGTCGAGGCTTCTGGGGCTCGCGGACAGGAAACGCCACGTCGCCTCCAGAGAAGAGAAACATGATGACCATGACCAAGATGTCGCGAGACCTTGTCGGCGCCGATCTTGGCCATGGTCCACGGCGGCCGTCGCCGATTCGCGAGGATGGTTCACGAAGTGACGTTGGCCAAGACGAGCCATGACCAAGGTAGACACCGACGTTTTTGTGTTTAGTCTTGGTCGTAGTCACCGTTTTCTTTCCCTCCAGCCATGCTCGGGCCATGGGACCGTGATAAATATTGATCCATGACGGAGCGAGGGTTTTGGAGGCGTCGCTTCGTCCGATGTCGGGGGCCGGGGCCAGCGCGAGGCGTCCGTCGGAGGCCTCGAAGGCTCTCCGAGGTTCCCCTGGTCGGCGCTACCCAAGCATACTGATACTATGTGTGCGTCTGCACACAGGGGCGACGCGCGCGCCGAGAAATCTTAGAGGGCATGCTCGGTAGCGGGCGGCTTC
Source organism: Prorocentrum cordatum (assembly GCA_963575745.1). Taxonomy (NCBI): domain Eukaryota; class Dinophyceae; order Prorocentrales; family Prorocentraceae; genus Prorocentrum; species Prorocentrum cordatum. The sequence continues at coordinate 95,006 of CAUYUJ010017237.1, forward strand.
TTGCCATGCCGCTCGGCAGACGATATCTTGCAAGATGTCTGTACTGTGTCCACTCCAGCTGCCTACGGCAAGTCCCGCCACCGTGCCTGGCCTAGTGGATGTTCATTGGGATCTCGTGGGAGGCCTCTCGGGGGCCTCTTGCAGGCAGTTTCGAGGCCTCCTGGGGTCCTCTTGGGGGCCTCTTGGGGCCTCTTGGCCGCCTCTTGGGGGCCTCGTGGGGCCTCTTGGCCGCCTCTTGGGGCCTTCGCGCGAGGACCCTTGGGGCGGAAGGCTCGGATTTTCGGTTCGTGTTCCCTCTCTGGGGCGCCTTTTGGGGCCGTCTTGGGGCCCTCTTGGGCCGTCTTGGGCGCCTCTTGGGCCGGCTTGGGGCGCTCTGAGGCCGTCTTGGGTCATTCTTGGAGTCGTCTTGGGCCGTTTTGGGGTGATTTTCGGTGCCTCTCGGGCCGTTTTTGAGTATCGCAAAGCTGAAAAGGAGAGAACGCCGAAATCGTTCAAAGACGCAAGGAAACTCACAGATTTGTCCCTTTGGGGGCCGTCTTGGGAGACCTCTTGGAGGCCTCTTGGGTCGCCTTAGAAGAGGCCATCTTAGGGGTCTTCGAGCGATCGTTCGGCGACTCGGGGCCCTCTTGGACCCCCTGGGCTGTCTTGGAAGCCTTGGAGAGCCCCAGGGAGGCGCCCCCCGGGAGCATAGCTTGCACGCGATGAGGTGCGGTCAGGAGGGGTGGCCCATTAGAAGATTACAAAAACCCTACCAGGCAGCACTTGGCATTCTAGCACGCCTCAACGTGCCAGGGGGCACGGTGGCGGATGTTCGCCTCGGACGCACGCTTCCGAAGAGGACATGTAGTATTGGTATGCCCTCCTGCGTCCAATTGAGGGCTCCCCGAGGTTCCCCTGGTGCTCAGGAGCATCTCCGAGGCCCTCGCGCGGATGGCCCTCCCTGCCGTCGGCATAGCGCATTTCGAGAAAGAAGGGCTCCACACTGGGGTGCTGCTTTTGAGGTCCAGGGGCTGCTTTTAGACGCATCGAGGACTCTAACAGGGTCTTCAGAAGTCCCCACGATGACTGCCAGCCTCCTTCATCTTCGTCCTCCTACTCCTCCTCCTTCTTGTCTTCGTCCTCTCCTGCTGCTCGACCGCCGTCTGACTCTCTTGCGCCGCTGACCAAAAACGTCTTCGCCCCCTTCCTCCTCCTCCTCCTCCTTGTCCTCGTCCTCCTCTTCCTCCTCCTCTTCATCCTCTTCCTTCTCCTCGCCCTCGTCCTCGTCCTCGTCTTCGTGCCGCTCTTCAGCTCCTGAGGCTCCGCGTCGCCGACCAGCCTTTCGGTGGATGACCGGCCCGCCGTGCCGGAGCGCCCGCCCGCCCTTCTCCCACGGGGGCAGGGCGAGGGCGCGAGGGCGCGGAGGATCGCGCGTCGCGCACCGCGGGGCGCCCGTGCGCGCAGGGAGGTGTCCTCTCGGGTGCCTCGGTCTTCGGCGGGCCGCGGTGGGGGTCTTCCTCTAAAACGACGCGAAGATCGGGACAAAATCGGATCGGGATAACTCGAAATCTCTGAGAATCGGCGGGTTTGGAGGATGTATCGGGCGCCGCGGCCGCTCCAGAGCGTTCCGGAACGCTCTGAGAGCGCTCTGGAACGCTCTGGAGCGATTTATCCCGATCCTAGCCCTGTTTTATCCTTCCGATCCGTTTCCTGACGGCGTCACGGGCGCCGCGCCCCGCCGAAAGAGGGCAATCTTGGATGCCCAGAGTCCCGCATGCTTGTTGGGCGCCCTCCTGCTTCCGTCATCGGGGGGTTTTCCCTATCTCTTCCTCGTCAGGATGGAGTGGGTGAAATTCCTCGGGCCACATGCGTATCGAGTGGACGGCGACGGCGACGGGCTACAGGATCTCGCTCAAGATCCTCATGCTTGGAGGACGATTGAGAGAGCGTTGTAGGTGGTGTTGAGTGTGCGCTTGCCGACGCGCCTTGGGCGTAATTGTGGCGTCCGTCTGTCTGTCTGTCTGTCTGTCTGTCTGTCTGTCTGTCTGTCTTGACCCTTTTCATCTCGAGCCGTTCTTGACGGACCAGAACAATGGCGGCGACGCAACGGGGGATACACGGCGCCGGAATCGGCAAAAAGAAACGGCAGCATGGAACGGGTCAAAGACGCGGCCCTGTCGCTTCCAGGGCCCGCGTAAGGCTCCAGTAGGGGGCCACATGCGAACCCTACCCCTACCCCCCCACGATTTCTGAGGGGGAGGGGTGGGGTTCACTTCGCTCGGGAGCTCCCGAGCGAAGTGAACCCCACCCTCCCCCTCCGAAATGGTGAAGGAGGAGGAGGAGGAGGAGGAGGAGGAGAGAGGAGGAGGAGGAGGAGGAGGAGGAGGGGAGTGGCCCCCTATCCAGGGCCCGGCGAGGGCCTCAAGGAGGCGGGCCTCGGGCGACGAAGCCTGTGCATGTCCACTGCTCCCTGGCCCAGGCCCACCCTGCACCCGGGCGCGCTTCCCCGACCAGCCGCGAGGGCGTGGTGTACATCGGGGGCGGAAAAGAGGGGGGTGATGACTAGGGGGGGGTGGATATCATGGCGGGTGCCATGACATTTCCCCAGATTTCATGGCGCCTCTTCTTGTTTTATTACGTCCCTGGCCCCCCCGCTGGGCCGCGCACATGCCGCCAGCCATGATTTGCACCCCCCCCTCTTGGACACCCCCCTCTTGGCCGCTCCCGATAAGAAGGACGCGCGACTTTGCTCACGGTGCCCTGGCGTCCTTGCTCTCCCTTGCTCTTGCGTCCTTGAGGTTTTCGTCGTCCGCCGCCCCAGAAATCTCAACTTCGGCTTCCAAGGGTCTTGCGTCCTTACCGCGCGTCCTTATTAGGGTTTTTGACTGTACACACCGCTGCTGAGTTCTGGAGGGGCCTGGGCAGGGAGCAGTGGACGTGCGCAGCTTTTGTCGCCCTGCGGCCGCGGCCAAAAGCCTCCCTTTGTGGTTTTTTGTTCGTGGCGCTTGCCCAGAGGCGGTCCCCTGGGGGCCGGGATATATCCATGTCCACCGCCCGCTGAGGCACCAGGACGCCGGTTCCCAGGCGGCGGATGTTCTTGCTGCTGCTGGTCAGCCCCCGGCAGCATCGCAGTGCACACTGCTTGACCAGTTGGCGCCTCTGGGGTGGACTCCGGCGTCAAGCTTTCCCTTTCCGAATGGTTGCATGTGCGTTTCGGGAGCGCAGGGAGGCCACACATTGTAACCACCAACGGGTTCCTGGCAGTCCAGATTTTCTTCGGCTTCGCCGGGCCAGATCAGAGTTCGGATAGCTTCGCGGACTGGTGCCGCTGCCTGGGCGGCTTGCTGGGTTTCGACGTTGCTGTGTTCATGGCGGACGCCGCCTACGGCGTCGACCTGGCGGCTGATATCGTCTGGAACCAGCTTTGCGGAGAACTTGGACCCAACGGCAAGTATTGTGGCTCCGTGTGGTCTCCACGGTCGTCTACATTTGCTTCGCACTCGCGCCCGGGCGGCGGTGCCCTTCGCGGGCCTCGCGGCGCGCATCTGCTGGGCATGCCGGGGCTCACGCCTCCAGAGAAGGAACGAGTACGACTAGAAACTCTCCTCGCGTGTCGCAGCGGGGACGGCGTTGCCAGGCAGCGCTGGGCTGGGCGCCCGTGGGTCATTGTGAACCCGCCGGAGGGGAGAGGCCATCCCAGCCTCTTCGGGTGCCAGCCGTTCTGGAGGCAGTTGGGGGTAATGAAGTGTGTAGGCACGCATTCCCCCAGTGCTCCTTTGGCGCGACCTTGGGGCCGTTGGAGTTCCGAGCGTCGTTCCCGTTCCTGGACACGCCGCCGTCGAGCTGCACCCATCCTAACTGTTTTCTTGCAGCTCAGCTTGTGCCCTGGGCCTGCTGGGCGTCAGGTCGCGCTCGCTTGGCCCGCTCGGGCTGGTGGGGTAATGCTTTGGTCTGGGTTCCCGCGGATCCAGTCGGGTCGAGTTGCGCGCTGTCGGGCACCAAGCGTCCAGCTGTGGTCCTCGAAGCCGTCGCCGCTACGCGCAGGAAGCCGACCATGTGCAACCCGCTTCGCGAGCAGGCCGCCGATGTCAAGGCAGCGGAGGATCTGCGAGCTGTGGGGGGCATGCGACGGCCGCACCAATCGGTGGCGAGGCTGCCTGCTGTCGTCGCCCTGGGTAGGTTGTTGCATACCCTTCTTGACGGATTCCTTACGCAGACGCCAGGCTTAGAGCAGTCCATTCTGGATGCAATCGGTGCCGAGGAGGAGGGCGCTGGCCCGGCGGACGAGGTGTTAGATCCTCTCCGGGCCCGTCTGGCGGAGTTTCTTGGCTTTGTTGATTGGGGCCCAGTCATGGATGGAGCTTTCTCAACGTGTATCAGGGCTGGCTTGCTGGCTGGATGGCAGCGGAAATCGCGCGATCCAGACTGGGCAGTGCCGCAGTGGCTGATGACCTCAGGCGTGCCGGGAGGACTGCGTGTCCACCCGGAAGATTGCCAGATTTTCCCTCGCACGGACGTGAACGCGCAGGCGCCAGAAGAGCTGGCCACAGATTACTGTCATCACCAGGCTTACCGTTCCGTTGAGGAGGACGACGAAGCATGGAATGATATAATGGCCCTGGTGCAGCGTGGTTGGCTCCGGCAGTACGACTCGCTTGGCGAGGTGACGGCATTTCTGGATGGCGAGGCGCCCGTTCTCAGCAAGTTCGGGGTAGTTGTCAAAACCCGGAACGGTCGCATCAAACGACGCCTCATCTTGGACAGCGAGGTGTCCGGCGTCTCGGCCGCCGCGTCCAAACTGGAACGCGTGCTGTTGCCTAAGCTCCTGGACGTGGCGGTCGACGTGCTCGACGTGATAGCGGCTAACACTGTGCAGGCGGCGCAGAGCCGCGACGCGGGGGCGGAGTTCCTCGTCCTCGGCTTCCAAGACGCATTTTGGCACATGCCGCTGCCGAGGTCGGAGCGGAAATGGTTCGTGGCCAAATTTCGCGGGAGGTATTTCGTATATTTGCGGAACGCCCAAGGCTCCCGCAACGCACCTGGCGGTTGGGGCCGCGTCGCGGCCATGATCGGCAGGATGACCCAGAGCTTGTTTGATCGCAAGACGTTGCGAATCGAGATTTACACCGACGACCGGTGCTTGACGCTGTGGGGCACGCCCTCGCAGAGAGCGAGGGTCATGGCCATCGCCGTCTTGCTGTGGAGGCTCATGAGCTTCCCGCTGTCGTGGCGCATACGATCCAGAGGCGCGCAGATATCGTGGATTGGCGGGCATTTTGCCCTCGAGGCAGGCCACGCTGGCGTCACCGTTCGAATCGCGCAGGAGATCTTCGAGGACGCCCGGCAGATGGTGGAGACCATTCTCGGCGCAAGCGTGGCGGCGAAGCGGACCCTCAACTCGGCCGTGGGAAAGTTGGCGCACATCGCGAATCAGATCCTTGTTTGGAGGCCTTTTATGGCGTCCCTGTTTGCTGCGCTGCACGCAGATTCGCCCCCAGGGTGCCCGCCTGGATGCGTATGGGTAAAGCAGATATCGAAATCGCTCAGGTGGTTTCGTACTTTCTTTTCCTTGTCAGGAGGCTTCGTGGAACGCGACTTCGACGTGCGTTTTTTCCTTCGGGTGGACGTCGACCTGGAGATCATTATCGATGTTTCTCCGTGGGGTCTCGGCGGCATATTAATGGTTAGTGGCACCTGAAAGGGGCATGTCTATTCGGCGCTTACTGTGCTGGACGAAGCGCTGTTCTCGCAGGTCCGCGGTTTCGCGGACGGGCAGCAAATGTGGGAATGCCTCGCGGCGCTAGTGGCACTGCGTCTGTGGAGGCACGTCTGGGGTCAGCTTTCGCTGACTCTGCGGATCAGAGGCGATTCCATGACCGCGTTGTCGCTGATCGTCAACCTTCGGCCCGGCACCGCGCAGCTTGGCCTGATAGGCATGGAGATCGCGATGGAGTGCGCTCAGGCGGTCTTCGTGCCCGTCCTCGCCGAGCACATCCCGGGGGTAGCCGACGTCGCGGCGGACGTGCTTTCCCGCCGCCCCCAACCCGGATACCAGCACGTGGAGCACATCATGCTGAAGAACTCGTTCGGTCGAGAAGTACCTGCACGCGACAAGAGCTACTGCATCGCGCTCGCGGAGCCCGACGTGCCCGAGATGAGGGGGTGAATGGGGGCGCGTCGGCGGCAGCGTGGCTGGCCCGAGTAGCGGCGACTGACTCGGCATGGCCAGCTGTGTCGCATGAGCGTGCCGAAGGGTGCGTTAACAAGTTGTGCCCCCCCGGGGTATCTGGACAGTGTGGTTCTAGGAACCGAGGGGTGTGTTGACAAACCGTGCGCCCCCGGGGTGTCTGTGCAGTATGGCTCCAGGACCCGAGGGGTGTGTTAACGCGTCGTGCCCCCCCCGGGGTGTCTGGACAGTTTGATTCCAGGACCTCCCCGGGTCGTGTTAACTCGCGTGTTAACGAATTGGGCCCCTCCCTCCGTGGTTTAGCTCCTGTCTGTTCTCCTGAGCAGTGGCGAAAATCCTGGTTGTCACCGCGCCTCCTTTCCCCTGCTCCCTCCCCCCCCCGCCTCCTCTCCAGCTTCTCTTCCAGGTGGCGTGGGGGTTGGGCGCGGGTGCGCCGGGCGCGCACTGCGTTCTAGTGTTTGCACTTCTGGAGGGATTTCGTGCCCCGGCAGGCGTCCGCAGCTTTGAGGCAGCCGCGTGCAATGCCTAGTGCTTCCTGCATTGTGCATTCCACTGGGCTCAGGCAGCCAGTCGAGTCCGAGGTCTTGTGGCTCTCCGCGCGCGATGGGGAAGCGAGCCCTCGGCCTGCCGACTGTGGACATGGCGAGGCGTTCGCACAGTGAGAGGGCGAGATCTTTAGGGATTGGCCGGGTGGGTCCTGCGGGGCCACCGTGGCCTTCCGTACAAGGCCAGGGCGGTGCGGGCGGCGCGCTGGGGGGCCAGGATGGAGGGCGCCTCGGCCGCGCCGATGGCCCCCCCTCCGGCGTTCCAGCGGGCGTGCAGCCTGTATCCACCAACGCGTCCAGTTCTGCGGCCGTGCGCGCAGCAGTGGCAGTGGGCCATGCTGCTGCAGCGCCACTTGGGCCGGCAGTTGCCGGCCACGGGGGGCGCATTCGGACCAATAATGTGCGGCGCCGAGACGCCCCTGCCCTGCGCGCTGGTAGGCAGCTTGCGCCCAAAGGCAGCCGGCCGTCAGACCATGCACCGGACCTCCATGAGGCGATCGGCGCCTACGAACGTGATCAGTTTGCGGCTTCGTCGCAGGCGTCACGCGCATCCTTGGCGGCGACGTGGCGTGTGTATCACGAGAAGGTCATGGCGGCGACGCCCGTCCAGCTTCGGCAGCCTCTCATGCCCCTCGCCCCTCAGGGACTTGCGGCGGTGGCTGCTTTGATGAAGCTGGACGACTTCAGGTCATTTTCGAATTATCTATCTAAGGCAAAAGCAGAACACATTCGGCTTGGCTTCTACTGGGCGCAGAGATCTGGAGGCGCGGGGGGCTTCTCGCTCTGTGAACCGCGGGCTCGGGCCCGCGCGGCAGTCGGTGGACTTCCAGCTCTATGATGTTGCGCGGGCGCTCGGCCCGCAGATCGTGGTTATCCCGCGGCAGCTGGCCTTCCCAGGCTACTTAGCTGTTCTCGTCTCTGTGTGAGTCTTACGTGAAATCGCGTCTGCATGGGCGTGCATCGGTGACATCGCGGTGGGCCCTGAGAGATCTTCTATTGCTTGGCATTTGCCCGTCAGCAAGACAGATCCGCGTGCTGAAGCAGTTGCCAGGTCGTGGGGGTGTTTATGTCAAGCCCTTCCACGTTGTGTTTGCCCATGCCGCGTGTTCGTCGAGTACCTTGGTATCCTCCAGTCGAAGTTTGGGAAGGGTCTGCCGCTGCCTCATGCTTTCCCGCTCTTCCCGGACTCGCAGGGGATGGTGGTGAACAAGCGTGGTGTTGTGAGCGGTCTGGAGAAAGCGTTGGTGGTTGCAGGCTGCAACATAGTGGATCCTGTTGGGCGTAGGCGTTTCGGGGGGGCACTCTTTTAGGGTGTCGGGCTCCAGGTTTTGGGCGCTCCATGGTTTGGAGGTGTTCAAACTGCAGATCTTCGCGCGTTGGGGATCCAATGCGATCTTGAGGTATGTAGCCGACGTGCCGTTGGTTAGCATAACTGGCGAAGTTTCTGGGAGCTCAGCGCCCCCGGGGCAGGCTGCGAGGTCTCTCGCGGACATCCTGGAAACGCATGTGCTTGATGCGCAAAACCAGGTAGACAAGCTGAGACGCGAGATCGCTTCGATTCGGCGGCAGCTGCATCCGTCCTACGTTCGCAACGCCCAGCCAGGTGTATGGCACTATGTCCTATGGACTGGGCACCCCGCCCACGGATTGGCGCACGTTGTGCGGCGGGCACTTCGGCTTGCGCCCGTATGGTTTGTCCACGGGTCCACCTGGAGCTGAGGCTTCCTGGTGTGATCGATGCGCGCTGCTCCACGATTCAGGTGGCGACTCCGTGTCTGGAGGGTCGGCTTCTGAGTCTGGCTGAGTTCAGGTGGGAGTGGTGGGTGTCCTCAGTCTGATGGCCTCCCCATCCTGTAAGCGGGTTGCCATCTGACCTGGGGCCCCGAACGCCAGATCATGGAAAACAAGCCGCCGCATCTAGTCACATCACCCCACCAGGGGCGGGGGCGCCTCGGGCAATGTTGAGTGTGAACAGCGCAGCATGTGTGAACGTAACGTTGCACGCGCGTCGTGGTCGGGGCTGTGGGTGGCGAGCCGTGGCCCGGAGTCGTTCGGATGATATCCTTACGAACCGCATGCCATTTTGGCTCGAGTGGGTGAGTCTCTTCCCCGCCCGCCCTGTTTCCCAGAGACTCACGTCCAACGTGCTGTTTCTGGTGGGCCGATAATTCGGAAGTGGTGGGTGTCCTCAGTCTGATGCCCCCCCCACCCGGTAAGCGGGTTGCCATCTGACCTGGGGCCCCGAACGCCAGATCATGGAAAACATGCCGCCGCATCTAGTCACATCACCCCACCAGGGGCGGAGACGCCCTGGGCAATGTTAAGCAACTCGATGCGCGGCGGGGGCGGAGTTCGGAATTTGTCGAGCTCGTGGCGAAGTCCGACCCCCCCCCGCCTCCCACGATTCAGGGAATCGATGGTTGGATGGGGGTGGGGTTCGGATGTCGCCACCTAATCCTTCTGCTGGGATAGATGTGTGATGGTTCTGCGGCCCGAAACCGAGTGAAAGCGCCAGGTGTGAAGAAATTGCAGCGCCAGGATCTCCAGGGGGGCCCTCAGGTGGTTGGCTTGCTCCTTGGAGTGGCCCCCTGCGCTAAATCTGCGGCCGGGCGGTAACGAGCGGCGACGTGCGCCGCCAGCGCCCGCGATGGCGTGCCGCGGAGGATCGTGGGGGGGAGGATGGGGGGGGGGCGGGCGAGGGGGATTGGGATTGGGGGGGGGGGGGGGGGGTGGAGGAAGGCCCCCAGACCCCCCGACGTCATGATTTTGTCATGGCGGCGATCCCCAGAAGTCTCGACCCGCTGCCGGGGCCGACTTTGCGCCCTGAGTCTCAGTGTTTACGAGTCTCGAGGCCGGGTGAGGGCCCCCAGGGGTTGAAAACAGCGAAGAACTCCCCGTCGTATTTTTTGTTCATGATCCGAGGGGGTCTGGGCCAGGGGGAGGAGGAGGTGGAGGTGGGTGGGGGGGGGGGGCGAGGGGGGGGATGAGTTCGAATATGGCCTTGCGACTGGGTGAGAGGGATGTGCGTGTTCAGTGGACTGACGGATGTCGTTGCCGACGCCGCTGGGCTCAAGTTACCAAGCCGTCCGGAGCTTGTCCTGCGCCAAATCCCATCAACCCGTTCTCGCGCAAATCCCCCCCCCCCCCCCCCCACCCCCCCCCCCAGAATTTCACATGGTAGCGGGCGAGGCTGGCGGCAGCAGCAGCAGCGGCAGCTTCCGCACATCCAGGAGACCCGCTCCCTGATTTGAGCGCGCCCAATGTTGGCGATCGGTGGTACAATTTCAACGCAGCGAGAGTCAGTGAGTTTTGCGAGGCAGCTTGCTATTGAGGCGACTACAGTCATGCGGAAGAAGACTGAAGAGCCAATCGCGAGGGAATGGTATAGAGAGACAGAAAGCTGCAGGACCCAGAACATGATGCCCTCTTGCCCAGCATCGTCAACCACACCATGTGAGCAGAGGGGAAGGCCAAGGTGCTGCATCTAGATTTGTGAGGTTGGAATTGCAAGCGGGCGTAAACAGTATGACGATGGAGGAAGCCACCATGATGTCGGAATCGTTCGCTGCAGGCAAACATATAACAGGGGTAGGACAAAACCCAGAACATGAATGCAAGGCCACGCAGCAGCTCAAAACGTTCGCAGGATGCAGAAGCAAGTCTTGCGAGTGGAGCAACAACCTGTTGACCGCGCTGGCACAGGCCACACCCCACTGTCGCAAGGCGTTAACATCAGGAGACAAGCTTGAAACAATGAGTGTAACGCTACACTACGAATTCGACGACGACATGGTCATGATCCTCAAGTGCAGTTTAGCAGCAGAACGGTGCAGTAATGCCAATCAAGCGAAACAAGAGGAGTGTTTTTTTTCGTACATGAAACCGTTGAAGGCATGGTACATCAGCTGGACCAGGACATGCGGCGTACATTAGTCGATGAGTTGTATGGGGAAGAGCCGAGGGGAAAATGGAAGGGGCACCGTGAGGGAGACGGATTGCAAGCGTGCCCGAATTCATGCACAATTTATTCCGCAGTTGAACCTGTCAATCAAAATGAGCTTAGTCATGAATCTTGGTGAGCCGAACAAGGTTGTCGATGTAACCATCCAGTTGGAGCAGTGGGCGGCCGTGGTGGAGAACCTGGAGGAATATGGTCCGGCTTACTTGTTAGATTTGTCTTTCAGGGTTACGGTGCCGAGCGCTATCATGGCGCGCGCTTGCGACTGGTTCGGTTCGGGGGTTGGCGCCAGGAATGCTTCTGGGCTCTGGACTCATTCGCGCTAGAAAACTTCCATACGTCGTATGTTAAGCGTGGGGGTTGGGCGCGCAGGATAGGGCTGGGTGCCGACGCCCAGAACCGCGACGCCATGGGCGTCGGAGGCGTTAGCGGGGCCAACGAGGAACAGGTTAACACTGCGGACTGGCGCGAAGGCTGGGGCTCCGAAGGGTGCGGCGACGAGGGCGGTTGTTGGTGGGCAAGTGCTGTTAACTGGGGTCAAAGGGGCGATCATGAGGGCGGTGAAGGCGTGGGTGCAGTTAACAAGGGCTAAGGAAGAGGAGGGAAGGAAACCAAGTGTTACAAGTGTTGTTTTTTTTGGGCACATAGCTGCGGTTTGCCCGAGTGGTAAAGGCGGGTGCAACAGGGGGGAGATGACGCGCGCGCAATGCGTCGAAGAGAAGCCAAGGAAAAGGGGATGGCTACGGCCAGGTGGATGGAGTAGAGGGGGATGTGTCCCAATTGGCGATCGGGAGTGTTGCGAACGCGGGCGACAAGGGGCGCATTCCGGTCTTGTGCGCATGGGGGGGGGGGGGGGGGGACGAGGTGGGGCAGCGCAAGGAGTCGCGACCGTGGTTGGGCAGCCGCGGAGGGGCGACCAGGGCGCAGAGCATCTCATTGGGACAGCCAATGCTTGGATGTTACTGGGTGGAGGGCGCCGCGCAACCCGCCAGGGTTGGGCGGGCGGGCCCGGCAGTATCGCGCGAGATAAATCGACGGGGCGATGAAGTCGGCATTCGTGCGAGATTAGGGAAAGAGCGCGCTGAAGTCCAAGTCGTGGAATCTCCTGGCGCCAGTCGCAAGGTTGACGCTGTCCCCTCGAGCAGTGCTCCAGGGCCGGAAGGGGCAGCGGTCGCTGCTCTGGACTCGAGCGCGTGCAACGCAGTGGGGCACCGGGGCGGAAGTCGTTTCCCAGTGGCCCCCGCGGAAGCGACGCAAGCGGTCGAGCATTATGGCGCTGTCAACGGGTTAGTTATCAAGGTCAGCGGGCATGCGATTCTATCAGCGAAAGGGCGGGGGGCGCGAGGGCGCGTCAATGCGAGCGGCATGCGCAGAACGAGCGTTGGGCCCTGCCCAGGAAATTGCCCATGCAGGAAATCGAGTCGCGCTCGATCGTGGCGCGAAAGGCCGTCCCTGCAGGGGCGCGAGGCGACCGAGCGGCGAGGGGTATATCATGAGCGAGGCGGCGCGTTCCAGGCAGAGGTCGGAGTGTCGGCAGGATCGCGGAGCCAGGGCGCTGGAGGGGCGGCGGGGGGAGTCGCGTGTAAAGAGGGTTTTCCGATGCGAGGGCCCCTAGCGGGGGGCGCGTTCCGCTGGGTCCGCCGGGGCCCGTGAGTCCCGCGCAAACAGTTGTTATTGCGGGATTAAACCAGCGGGCGCCCCCTGGGCCTCGCCAGGGCCCCGATGGAGCCTCCATTTCTCCCGGGCCTGGTTGCCGTGGCGGCGTCGGAGACCTGCGGGCCTAACCTGGTTGCGATGGCGGAGTCAGAAACCAGCGGGCCCCCCCCTGAGGCTCGCCAGGGCTCGGAGGGAACATCCATTTCCCCTTTCTTGCCGCGTTCCGTGGCGCCCCTGGACCTGGCAGCGATGGCGGTGTCCAGAGACCGCTGGGCCGAACCTGGGCCCGTTGGCTTCAGGTGTGACGAGTCGGAGGCTAGTGTCTGTTCGCCTGGTAGCGTGCTCAGGGGCGCGGGGGGCCCTGGCGGTGTCAGAAACCAGCGGGCCGAACTTGGTGGAGATGGCGAAATCAGATATCAGCGGGCCTCCTCTGTGCTTTGCCACGGCTCAGAGGGAATTCCCATTTCTCCCGTGTTTGCCGCTTTCAGCGACGCTGCTGGACAGAGCAGCGACGGCGGTGTCAGAGACCGCCCGGGCCCTTACAGGCCCCCGAGCTCGCGCCTACTGCAGGCGATGCTGCCGCTGCTCGGGGCGCGCCCAGTCAGAGTCTCGTCGCCGCGCTGAGGGCCCGCTGCGAAAAGGCAGCCCCCCAGAGGCGCGCGGGCCAGCGCGTTTGGCAGCGGCATTCCTGGACCGCGAAGAGGTGTTCTGTCTGGCAGGCCAGAACCGCCTGTCCGAGGCTGCGATGACACGCTGGCGCCAGAAAGGGGCTGGGGACTCTTCGCCGCCGTCTGGCGCCCCCAGTTTCGGGCCCCCTGGCCCCTGGGATCGAGCGCGGTCCGCGGACGGCCAGTCGACAGAAACCAGAGTGCCCGAGGTGACGCCGTACCTGCGCAGCCCTCTGGGCTCGAGGTGCCCTCCCAGTGTGCCTCGATGTCAGAGGGTCCTTTCCCCCCATTGTCGCGACGATCGTTCCAGGTGCTGCTGCTCGTCCTGGAAGGCATCCGCATGGGCTGGGGCCAGTTCTGGCGCAACCAGCAGGCCGAGAACATTCGCGGGCAGGGGGCGCGTGGGCGCGAGGCCGCCGAGCAAGGCAAAGGGCGCGACGAAGGCGGCTCGCCTGGCAAGCGCCGCTTTGACGCGGCCTGGGACGACGCCCCCGGCGCCCACCTTCGGCGCTAAACACTTGCTGCCGCCGCCGCCGCCCGGCTGCACCTGGCGCCTCTACGGGGCGTGCTGCCCGCGGGCGCCGCGCCGCTCCGCGCGTGGCCCTCCTCCCTCCTCTCCTCTCCTCTCCTCCTTGCGACGCCCCTCCCGGGTGGGAGGCGCGTCGCGCCCGCGCTGCCCCTTGCGCCACTTCGGTACCTCCCTGCTTGCCCAGCTTCTGCGCCTCCTGGTGCTCCCCGCCGCCGCCCCCGCGCGACGTGCCTCTACGTGTGGGGCGCGCGTCGCCCACTCCTTGCCCCCTGCGCCATGGCGGTGCTCCTCTGCCACACCGCGCTGTTCCGCACCCTGGGCCGCCCAGCGTCGTTGCCGGGCTTCTGCGCTTCCCGGTGCCCCCCCTCCCCCTCCTCCTCCTCCTCCTCCTCCTCCTCCTCCTCCTCCTCCTCCCTCCTCCTCCTCCTCCTCCCTCCCTCCTCCCTCCTCCTCCTCCTCCTCCTCCTCCTCCTCCTCCTCCTCCTCCCCCCCCCCCTAGGCGCGTCGCCCGTTCGCCGCCGCCCGCGCCCCCTTCGGTGCTTCCTCCGGCGCGCCGCTCGGGCCTTACGCGTGCGCCAAGCCCTGCTCGTGCTACTACCGCGGCCTCCGCGCCACGTCGGTGCTGGCCCTGCTCTGCTCTCCCTGTTGCGGTGCTGCTCCCCGCCGCCGCTCCTGCGGGCCACCGGGGCGCTGTGCCCGCCGCCGGCCGGCCCCTGTCCTCCCCCTCTGCCCAGTCACTCCTTGGCTGCCCTTGGCGGCCGCTGTCCTCTCTGCTGGGTCCAGTCGCGTCGCCGCGTCCGGGTGCCCCTCGTCCCTTCCGCGTCGCTGGTCCGCCCCGCAGCCCGCGGGCGCCTGGGGCGCGCTGTCGCCTCCTGCCCGTCCCCGCCCTCTGGCCACCTGGCCTCGGGCGGTCACGCTGCAGTGTTCCTTTCGCTGCCTGCTTTTCGGTGCTCCCGCCCCCGTGCGGCTCAGTGCTGTGCGTTCTCTTCGGGGCGCCGCGGTGCGACGCTCGCGGTGTCTCCTGCGCTCCCCCAGCCCCTTGCGGCTGCCACTCCGCGCCATCCTTGCTCCCGTGGTTCGCCTCGGCCGCCCGCCGCGCTCTGGCCCTGCGCGCCTTGCACGCCGGCCGATTCGCTAGCTCGTGCCCCTGCCTAGCGGTGACGCCGGCGCGGATTTCGTCGCCTCGCCACCGACGAAAAAGTCAGGAAGCCCCCGCCCGAACTATACTTAGTTTCTGTCTGTGCTTGCAGTGCGTGTCCTTGATTCCACATCTGACTTACCGCGCTGGCTTGGAGACTTGGCCACCAGTTACTTACAACGGTGCAAGGTTGTCATTATTCGAGTCTTTTTGTTGTTTGCTTCTCCCTTGTCTCTCTATCCGGCTAGTTGGCCGAGGTGTGTGGGGGGTTCAAACCATGGTCTTGCGACTGGGTGAGAAGGGTGTGCTTGCGTTGCGGTCAGACGGATGTCATTGCCGACGTCAGTTGGTTCAAGTTTCGTTCGTTCATTGCCGGGTAACAAATATCATCAATCCGATATCGTGCATATCCTCCTTGGGGTTTGGCAGCAGGAGGGGTGTCAGGACCAGTGCAAATCCAAGATTCCCCAACGATGCTGCGGGAAACCCCTTATTCCAAGTTCTCTGTTCAGAGGCCCCTTTGCAAGGATTCATTTCCACTGAGGGAAGTGCTTTGTTGGAAGACAACCGTTGGGAAATCCAGAATTGTACCAGAACGCCACTGTCGGGGGTTCAGCGCCCCGAATCACCGTTATTGCTGCGTCAGGACGATCCTGAATCGTGCCAGAACATATCTGGCATTTGACACCACGAATTAACGCAACCATTGCGCCTTGACAGACCGGCATCGTATCAAAACATTGTTTTTGGATTGTTACCCATCATAATCTTCGAAACTTTCATAATGCTTTGACGCGAATGCGCACATCGCTAAGGCGAAAACCATTTGAAAAAACCAGAGCCGCCCCCCATCCGTAAAGCTCATGCTGTTTTTGAAAACGAATGTGCGCGGCGCTGCGGGGAAAACCGCATTTTGGAAAAGAGCCGCCCTCCATCGGTGAAGGTGTTGCCGATTCTGAGACGGTTGTGCGCGGCGCTGAGGCGAAGGCGTCGCTTGGCCAAGAGAAGAAACGGCGACGCGAGCCGTCGTCGTCGTCGTCGTCGTCGTCGTCGTCGTCGTCGTCGTCGTCGTCGTCGTCGTCGTCGCTTGGCCGAGCGGTGGGAGCCCGGCGCTGCGCCGGCCAACCGCGCTGGCGCAGCGCCTCCGCGCCGCCCGGGGCAGGCCCTGGGCATCCCCCCCGAGCAGCCCCTGCCGGGCGACGAGGAGCGGCGCGCTCCAGCCTGCTGTGCGCGGCCCCTGCGCATGCCGTGGGTCTTTTGTCCATCCCCCCTCCTCCTCCTCCTCTTCCTCCTCCTCCTCCTCCTCCTCCTCCTCCTCCATCCCACCACCTCCCTCCTCCTCCTCTTCTTCCTCCCCCTCCTCTTCTTCCTCCTCCTCCTCCTCCGCCTCCTCCATCCCACCACATCCTTTCAGAGATCTCCCATATGATTCTCGGTTTAGCTTTTTGAGCTTGCCCGCGAGGGCCGTAGACAGCCTGAGATTCATTGACTTTAAATCGTTGTTCGTGAGTCGGGAAGTTTCTGCTCGATTTGGGGCTGTCCCCGATGCTGTTTTCCACCCTCTCTGCCTCAGACCCTACGGCCGTGCCCAGTCTTCAAAGCACGGGCTTTAAGCCGAGGCAGGGGGTGGGAGGGAGCACAAGTGCACCGAGTGCCACGCGTGATGAGTGTATTCACATCACAGCGCCCTCTAGAAGCGAGCCAGCCCTGGAAGTCTTCTGTAGTTGATTTCAAATGCCCCGAGAAGTCGCAGGATCAGCTGACACGCCTCTGCACAGTCGTTCGTTCGTTCGTTCTTTTCCTCCTCCCCCTCCTCGTCCTCCCCTTCCTCCACCTCCTCCTCCTCCTCCATGTCTTTCTCTTTTTTTCATCCTCCTCCATCCCTCCTCCTTCCTTCCTTCCCGACCATCCAGCTTTCGCGCCGAAGACCGCTGGAACCACCAAAGATCGCCGGAAACCGCCGAAGACCGCCGAAAACCACTCGAAGACGGCCGAAGACCGCCGAAGACGGCCCAGGAGCGATGGGTAACAAGGTGTCTATGGTCGAACACGTAGCGTCCCTCCTGCTCTTCCTCCTCCTCCTTTCTTCCTCCTTTTCTTCTTCCTCGTTCCACTTTAGGATCCACCCCGCCTCTTCTCAGTCATCCTCTTTTCCTCTGGTGTTTCTTTCTTCAGGGATCCCTTCCTGGTTGCAGTGTTCGCCTTCGAACTCTCGCTTCTTGTGCTCCTCCTACTCCGTGTTCGCCCATTTCGCCTTGCTGCTCGTTCTCCCTTCCTCCTACTCCTCCAACTCTTCCTCCTCCTCCTCCTCCTTCTCCTCCTCCTCCCCTTCCTCCTGGGCTGGGATCGTGTTAAGGGCAACGCTAGGGGGGCGGGGATGGGCTCAGGGGGAGAGGTTCATTGTTCGAGGTTTTCGGTCCCGAAGTTCGAGGCTTAGGGGGCGTTTTTCGTGGGTTTTCGGAGGTTTTCCAGCCTCGGGGTGCGTTCTAGCAGCTGCGTCTTGCCGAGAGCGTCGTCCCGAACGGCCGCTGGAGAGCCCAGTTATGAAGTCAACGTTTATGGGGGGATATGCTCAGGGGGGAATGCATCGACCCCTGATCGCCCACTGATCGCCAATAAGGGCCTGACATGGCATGCCCCGCCCAGGAACATGCGGTTTCGCCATCGGAAAGAGCGTGTTCTACCGCTGCTGGCGGAAAACCGGGGGGGGTCACTACCGGTTCGAACCCCTCCCCCCCCCCCCCCCCCCCCTCTGGAAAACCGGGGGGGTCACTACCGGTTCGAACCCCCCCCCCCCCACCCCCCCCCCCCGCTCATCATGAAAAGGGGGGGGGGTCACTACCGGTTCGAACCCCTCCCCCCCCCCCTCGAAAACCGAGTGGGGGTGCGGACAGTGGTGGGGACGGTGTTGGTGGGGACAGTGGTGAGGGGATAGCGGGACAGTGGTGGGGACAGTGGGACAGTGGGACAGTGGTGGGGACGGTAGTGGCGGGGACAGTGGTGGGGACAATGGCGGGAACAGGGGGGACAGTGGACAGTGGTGGTGACGGTGGTGGTGGGGACAGTGGTGTGGGGACAATGGGAATGAGGTGGAAACAGTGGGACAGTGGAGGGTACAATGGTGGTGGGGACAGTGGTGAAGGCGGTGGCGAGGACGGCGGTGGGACAATGGGACAGAGGTACAGTGGGGACAGTGGTGGGGACAGTGGGGACAGTGGTGGGAACAGTGGGACAGCTCAGTGGGACAGCGGAGGAGTCAGTGGGACAGTGGGGACAGTGAGGATAGTCGGGCAGTGGTTGGGGCCGTGGAGACAGTGGGGAGAGTGGAACCGTGGTGGGAACAGTTCTGGGGACAGCGGGGACAGTGCGACAGTGGTGGGGCACTGGTGGGGACAGTAGGGGCGGTGGTGGAACCAGTGGGGACAGCGGTGGTGAGGACAGTGGTGCTGGGAACACCAGTGGGGGATGTGATGCGGACGGTGGTGGGACCGGGAGTCGTTTGCTGGCGGTGAGTAGGGGGCGGGGGGGGGGGGGGTTCTGAACCGGTAGTGACCCCCGGTTTTCGAGGGGGGGGGGGGTTCGAACCCGTAGTGACCCCCCCGGTTTTCGGATATCGGGGGGGGGGGGGGAGGGGTTCGAACGGTAGTGACCCCCCCGGTTTTCGAGCGGGAGGGGGGCGGGGGGGGGGGGAGGGTTAGGGGAGGGGGGGGGTTTTGCCGGGGGGGGGGGGGGGGGTGGGGGGGGGAGGGGTTCCAGCGGGGGGGGGATTTCGGGGGGGGGGGGGCGGGGGGGCGACCCCCGGGTTCCGGAGGAAAAGGTTGGCAATTTTCCACAGTAAAGCGGCGGTGGATCACGCTCTCTCCGCCATCGGGAGCCTAACGCCGATCTATCGTTGATGTGTCGCCGATTCCAGGTCGATTCTTCCCCCCCTGGCTCTTCGACCCAGGCATGCTCGCGTCGTAAACAACATCGCGCAAGTTTTTTGGCTACCTTCGGCTTGCCAGAAGTTCCAGTGCTCCTTCACCGTATCCTGAACCAATCGTATCATGACGTTGTTTTCGTCTTGTGGGGGAGACCGTCAGTCCTGCCGCCAGGGTGGCTGCGTCGGGGTTCGAATATGGAGGATCGAGGGTTGTTTTTTGTCTTGGGCCTGTCTGAGGAGGAAGAGGATGACGAGGAAGAGGATCACCCTTTTTGGGCCTTGAGAGGCTCCTCTTCGGCACGGCTGGGGGCGCCTGCGAATTCTTGACGAGTCGCGTATCCCTGTCGGTCCTGTCTCCGCCGACCCCGCGTACGGCTGTGGTACGGGCTTCGCGCTGAGTGGTTCAGCCTTCAGCGTTGTAGTTTCGGTTCTTGGGGGACTTTCTCCGTTGCACTCGCACTGCTGTCTGCTTCACCTCGGTGTGGCCGGCGCCTATGTGCCTTTGCCTTAATGCGAAGCACTTTGCTCAGTGCATGTGCACTCCACGCCTCGCGTGTAATTCGCCTAGTTCGCGTCCCGTACTTTGCTTTCCGTTCCCTGTCCGTTGCCTCGGAGCCGCCGACCAAAAAAATACCCCTGTCGGCCATCGAGAAACGATGTCCTGGCGAGAGGCCCCAGCAGGGAAGAGCAGCAGCATGCAGTGGAGTAAGGCTGGGGGAAGCGGAGGAGGAGAAGGAGGAAGGAGAAGGAGGAGGAATGGGGGAGAACCAGAAGGCGGAAGAGGAGGAATGAGGAAGGAGGAGCCGTTCTTTTTCCAGGGAGGCGAAGGGGAATTATTGCAGAGGACTCAGGAGTATGATGATGTTGTTGATGACGATGAGGATGATGCTGATGCTGCTTGTGCTCCTGCTGCTGCTAATAGTGATGATGGGGTGATGGCGATGCCATTGACGATGCCGATGACAGTGTCGACGACGATGACGATGATGATAATTCTTATGATGATGTTGCTGATGATGAAGCTGCTGATGCTGACGATGATGATGCTGATGCTGATGTTGATGCTGGTGATGCTGCTGATGCTGATGATGCTGCTGATGATGAATGTGACGATTACGACGGTTATGCTGCTGCTGATGATGACGATTATGCCGACTATGGTGATGCTGCTGCTGATGACGACGACGACTATGATGCTGCTGACGATGCTGATGCTGATGACGATTCTGATGACGACGATGCTGCGGATGATGATGATGATGATGATGATGATGATGATGATGATGATGATGATGATGATGATGATGATGATGACGATGATGCAGATGATAATAATGATGATGACGACGACGACGATGATGATGATGATGATGATGATGTGCTAATGCTGATGCTGATACTGATTATGATGATGGTGATGATGCTGATGATGCTGCTGATGCTGATGATGCTGCTGATCCTGCTGATGATTGCTGCTGCTGATGCTGATCATGATGCTGATGCTGATGATGATGTTGATGCTGCTGCTGATGATGATGATGATGATGATGATGATGACGACGACGACGATGATGATGATGATGATGTGCTAATGCTGATGCTGATACTGATTATGATGAAGGAGGAATAGGGGGAGGGGGATGATGAAGTTGGATGATGATGACGATTATGATGATCATGCTGCTGATGATGATGATGATGATGATGGTGATGATGATGACGATAGTGAGGATGATGAGGATGATGAGGTCGATGGAGATGATGATGATGATGATGATGATGATGATGATGATGATGATGATGATGATGATGATGATGATGGTGATAATGATAATGATGATAATGATGATGTTGATGGTGGTGGTGGTGGTGGTGGTGGTGATGAGGAAAGAGGACGAGGACGGCGGAGCAAGGAGGAGAAGCGGAATGAGGTTACGCGGAAGGAGGAAGTAAAGGATGAGGAGAAGGATGGGAAGGGAGGACGCAGCAGCCGTTATCTTTCGAATGGGCAGAAGGTGGAACGATGAGGAAACGGAGGAGGCTGAGGAGGAGGAGAAGGAGGAGGAGGAGGAGAATGACAAGCATAAGGAAGAGGAAATTGGCGGCACATCTTCCGACCTTCCCACTCAGCTTCAGGCCACATCTAGATGGGAGGAGGAGGAGGAGGAGGAGGAGGAGGAGCAGCAGGAGGAGGAGGAGGAGGAGGAGGGCAGGAGCCAGACACCCGGAACGGGGGGATGATGACGCGGAACGGGGGGACGCGGAACAGCAGGATAACGAGGAATAGGGGGAGGGGGATGATGAAGTTGGATGATGATGACGATTCTGATGATCATGCTGCTGATGATGATGATGATGATGGTGATGATGATGACGATAGTAAGGATGATGAGGATGATGAGGTCGATGGAGATGATGATGATGATGATGATGATGATGATGATGATGATGATGATGATGATGATGATGATGATGATGACGATTATGATGATGATGATGATGAT
The DNA here is from genome assembly GCA_963575745.1 of Prorocentrum cordatum. Taxonomy (NCBI): domain Eukaryota; class Dinophyceae; order Prorocentrales; family Prorocentraceae; genus Prorocentrum; species Prorocentrum cordatum. The sequence goes on from CAUYUJ010017237.1 coordinate 116,092, forward strand.
GATGGTGGTGGTGGTGATGATGATGGCTGCTGCTGATGATGATGATGATGATGATGTTAATGCTCATCAGGATGATGACGATGATGATGATGTTGATTCTGGTGATGATGGTGATGAATGATGATGATGGGCATGATGATAATGATGATGCTGAAGATGATGATGATGATGATGATGATGATGATGATGATGATGATGATGATGATGATGATGATGATGATGATGATGCTGATGATGCTGATGATGCTGATGATGATGATGATGATGCTGATGATGATGATGATGATGATGAAGATGAGGATGATGTTGATGATGAGGAGGATGAGGGTGAGGATGATAATGAGGAGAAGGGGGAGGAATATGAGGATGCCAGCGGATTACGTACCCCTTGAGGGTGGCTGGTCCTTGTGTGGACAATGGTATGACAAGTCCATTGTGTGTGGAGAAAAGTTGTAATCCATAGCCGTTCCCATCTAAGATTTACGTATACAGGACACTCGGCATTGCCGCTGATCTACAAGGTGCGCGGAGCACACGAGGTGCGCCGCGCTTGCGCTAGGGCACCCCCATCTCGTCAGAAAACATTCAGATGAACTTTGGGCGCCCACGCATGGTTTAAGATTTTGCTGCACCATGCGCCTTGCATTAGTATTTGAAAGAGGTGGTGGGCCTGCGCACAGCGGCCAACATGATGCCCCCCTCGTCCTCGCCAAGTGATCGCGCGTCACCCGATCGTTAACCAGATTTTCTCCGAAGTGCATTTTACATATGATGCGGTTTTTTTTGACATGGAGTATTTGGGGGTGTCGGCGTTGTCCCTGGTTTGTGGCCAGTTGGGTGGGGGTGTTTTTTGAAAAGAGTAAAGAGAATCCCCTGCCCGAAGGGGGAGAAGGGCATTTCGAAGAGGTGGCCCGTCGGACTGCCTGCGCCCACAGGGCTGGTGGGACTATGACCAGAACTGACACCCCTGAGCAAGGCCTGGGCTGGACTTTGAGCTGCCCAGGCATTAGGACTCGGACACTTCGAAAGCGATGTTTTTCACATTCTCCCGGCCTTAGTGGGCCCCAGAAACGGCGTTTCCAAAAAATGTCCCTTGAAAATGGAAACGGCAAAAAAACGGCGACCGGAAACGGCAAACAAACGGCTCCAGGATTGGAACTGGAGCCGGAACCAGTCAAAAAACGGCGACGGAACCGGTAAAACAACGGCGTCGGAACCGGCAAAAAACGGCAGAACGGAGCCGGTATAAAAACGGCCTTGTCGTTTCCAGGGCCCGCCAAGCTCCCAGTCCCAAGGGCCGGTGCCGGGTCCTGGCCTCGGGACGAGGAGCGGGCCATCGGAGCAGGAGTCGAGAGGCCCGTGCCCAGATCGGACCAGAACTGACACCCCTGCGCAAGGCCTGGGCTGGACTTTGAGCTGCCCAGGCATTGGGGCTCGGACACATCGAGAGCGATGCTTGTCACATTCTCCCAGCTCCAGGGGCCAGCGCCGGGCCCTGGCTTCGGGACGAGGCGCCGGCTAGCGGAGCAGGAGTCGAGAGGCCCGTGCCCAGATCGGTGCCGTCGGATGTCCGGGTGTCTGGCTCCTGCCCTCCTCCTCCTCCTCCTCCTCCTCCCTCCTCCTCCTCCTCCTCCTCCCTCCTCCTCCTCCTCCTCCTCCTCCTCCTCCTCCTTCTCCTCCTCCTCCTCCCCCTCGCCCCCGCCCCCCCCCCGCCCCCTCCGCGCCTTCCGCACCTGCGCCACCGCGATCGCTTTCTTTGCATCCGATGGGCGCCTCCCTCGACAGCCGCACGCTCCGCTTCGCCGTGCGCAGTCGAAGCATGCTGGCCAGACGGGGCCAGATTACGGTGGCTTCCTGCTCTTCTGTCGGCGGCGCGCGCGGGGGGGAAGTGAGACGGGGCGGGCCTTCTTAGCAGAAGGCTCGGAGGTCCCTGGGCCTTCTGAGAAGCTTCTTGGGCCTTCCCTGAAGACCCACAAAACTTCTTGCAAGGCCTTCTCCTGGTCACTTCCCCCCTCGCTCGCCGCCGAGCTAGTCCCTGTCGAAGGCCATGCTGCCGCAGTACCTGCTGACCACCCCACGGTGGCCCACCATTCCCCTCCACCCCTTCCGCCTCGCCTTCCCTTCTACCCCCTTCTCCTTCCGTGTCCCCTCGTTTGGGCCCTTCTCGCGCGACGAAATGTATACATATCACTGCTCCCTGGCCAGGCCCATCCTGAACCAAGGAGCTGTGTATACGCCCTCCTGGCCAAACCAGGAGGGCGTGGCGTATTCACCGCTGCTGGATTCAGGCTGAGCCTGGCCATGGGGCAGTGTATATGTATAGATTTCGTCGCCCTACCTCCTCGCGCCTCTCCCATGCCCCTCCACCTTCCTCCAGCCCCTTTCCACCCTCGTCACCCTGCTTCATCAATGGTAACCACAGCTGCCGCCATCAGCCTCCTGGTCAATCAATCACTTCCCCCTGCCATTTTGTGACCCTTTGTGAGAGCCTCAGAGGGTACCAAAAAAGGTTATGGTTCTCTGGATTTCGTCCGGATGTCGGCGGATTTGGGCGATACCTGGACGACATTTGGACGAGATTTGGACGACATTTGGACGAAAGGGTGAATAATGGTGGTCAAAGCCTGGACGTAATCCGGTCGAAATCACGTTAATGATAGAGCCACGGAGGTCCACAGAAGAAGCTCCAATGAAGGCTCACCCAGCTGCCCCATGTGATGGGACGGATTCAGCCGTGCAGGACGCCTCGTTCTCTATCTCTGGTCTGAATGCAGCGCCCTGCGCCGAAGGACCCGAACTCACTGCGAGCTGGCGAGACGCTCAACGAACACGGGCATCCCGTCGTCAAGGAGCCGCTGGGGGGGGCCGGAGGAGGAGGAGGAGGAGGAGGAGGAGGAGGAGGAGGAGGAACCCTTCCTTCCTCCCTTTCTCCCTTCCTTTCTGCCTTTAGGCTCCGAGCGTCTCGTCAACGACTGGATCGACCAACATCTTACTACGGCGGCTCTCTCGCGTCGGGTCCAGAGGGGCTGATGGAGAGCGCTGATCTCACCCTCTAATTCTCTTGCATGCGCCTTTGCCCCACCCTGTTCCTCACCACCATCTATTACTTGGGCTTCGCCTTTATATGCCCTGGGATACCGACCGACCGATCGACCGACGACCGACCGACCGACCGACCGACCGACTGACCGACCGACCGACCGACCGACCGACGACGACGACGATGATGATGATTGTCGTGCTGATGATGATGATTGTGATGATGATGATGATGATGATGATGATGATGATCGTGATGATGCTGATGATGATGACAGCGATGATGCTGATGATGATGATGCTGATGCTCTTATGCTGATGATGATGCTGATGCCGATGATGATAAATACTGATGCTGCTGCTGCTGCTGCTGATGATGATGATGATGATGATGATGATGATGATGATGATTATGAACATGATTCTGCTTGTGATGATGCTGATGCTGATGCTGATAACAATGATGCTGATGATGATGATGCTGACCATGATGCTGATGATGGTGATGCTGATACTGATGATGATGCCGATGCTGCTGCGGCTACTGATGATGATGATGATGATGATGATGATGATGATGATGATGATTCTGATGCTGATGATTATGATACTGTTGCTGCTGCTGCCAATGCTGATGACGATGCTGATGCTGATGCTGATGCTGATGCTGCTGATGATGATGGTGATGCTGATGTTTCTGATGATGGTTATAAAGATGCTGACGATGATGACGATGATGATGATGCTGACGATGGTGCCGATGCTGCTGACGATGATGCCGATGCTGCTATTGATGATGATGGTGATGCTGATGATGATGATGCTGATTACTATTAAGATGATGATGCTGATGGTGATGATGATGCTGCTGTCGCTGATGCTGATGATGCTGATGCTGATGGTGATGATGCTGGTCGTGGTGATGATGATGGTGATGATGGTGATGCTGGTGATGGGGATGGTGATGATGACGATGATGATGCTGATGCTGCTGCTGCTGCTGCTGGTGAAGCGTTATAAGAGTAATGATACCATACTGATGCTGATGATGATGATACTGATGGTGGTGATGATGATGCTGATAATGATGATGATGTTGATGATGATGCTGCTGCTGGTGATGATGATGATGAGATGCTGATGCTGAGGATGATGATGCTGCTGCTGATACTGATGATGATGCCGATGATGATGCATACGACGATGATGATGACGATGCTGATGCCTAATGCTGATGCTGATGGTGATGATGATGCTGTTGCTGATGATGATAATGCTGCTGCTGATGCTGATGCTGATGATGATGCTGTCGATGCTGCTGGTGAATATGATGACGAAACTGATGATGCTGCCGATGCGGTTGACGACGATGATGATGATGATAATGCTGGTGATGATGATGCTGCTGATGATGATGACGATGACGATGACGATGCTGATTCTGATGCTGATGTTTTTGATGCTGCTGCTGATGATGATACTGCTGATGGTGATGATGCTGATGCTGATGCTGATGCTGATGCTGCTGATGATGATGACGATGATGATGCTGGTGATGCTGATTCTGAGGAGGAAAGGGAAGAGGAGGAGGAGCAAAGCAAAGCAAAGAACTCTCGGACCCAAAGTCTCTCCTTGCTACGAGACAATCAAAGATTTGGATCCGAGTGGCTAATGAAAGCGACTTCCAACTGAGTGGGGGCCCTGTCGGCGGGGTGACGCTCAAGCCTGGAGACGACCCCGATGGAGGCACACTCCAGTGGGTGTCTCATGGCACCACCCCTCTTCAAAGCCCTCACAGTCACACAACTACACAGATCGCCCATGACCTGCGCCCCTCTCCCGACGTGCCGTGGGCTTCGCACGCGCACAGGGAACAAAGATTCGACCCTCGTCAAGTGCACCCCCCCTCATTTCAAAAAAAAGTACTCCCGTCGGAGGGGGCCGAAAGCGAAACCGCGGAGGCCCCAGGCATCACCCCCGAGGAGGAGGAGGGAGGTGGAAGTGCACCCCGACGTGCGAGCTCTAGATACCGAGCACCTCCACGGAAAGCGGGTGGAAGGGGAACAGGAGGACGATTCCGAGAACGAAAAGGAGGGAGGCGAGGGGGCCCGGCCGATCGATCGACGGCCGAGCTCAAATACGGGATCGTCGGAAGGGCCCCTAAGCGAGAAAAGGCTGGGTCTCACGGAACTCTAATCTCGCACAGGGCATCGGGGAAGGAGTCGGAGAGTCAGCGGCACTTTCTTCAACCGGCCTCTCGGCGGCACCAAGGAACCGTAGGTCAAGAGCCCGTCGTCGATCATCATCCGAAGAAGCACCACTACTGTACTGCAAATTATATTCACTACCTGGAACACCCAAAGACTGCATCTCCACAACACAAGTGCGAACATTATTTCCAGTCTGTTCGGCAGCTTGGTTCCCACTGGAGACTGGGGCCTTGGGAATTCGGAGGTGTTTTACAGAAAATACCTCCCAATTCCAAGATAAGACTTCAGGACATCCCCGATCAGGAGGAATAGCTGCAACAGAGCTACTCCCCAAGCCCTGTTCTTGAACATGCAGCTGATCAACTACTGCTTGCCCTCCAACTTCTCGAGGAGCTTCTGGGCGTCGCGCTCTAGTGCCCCTGTCGGGGCTGCGCCGTGCTTCCTCACGCCCTTGATCCCGTTGAAGAAGGCAATGAGGGCGGCCTCGAGATACTGATGAGAGTGGTCCACCGCGAACGTCACGCGATGCACCGACTGCTTGTTCTCCTGCTTGCGAGTGGGCCTCACTCGGCATGCCCTGACGCTGGTCGCAACCGTGTCGATGTCGTTCTTGAGAATGAAGTTGGTCCAGTACTCGCCGAGTGGGCCCTTGCTTTGGCCTGGACAATCGTCGCATTGCCCGATGGCCCTGATCATGGCGACCCACACCTGCACGAACGGCGGGCCCATCGGAGCCTCGTTCTGGTCGGCCTTGCGGCGCTTCGCCTCCTCGTGGTAGGCCTTCCCTGCCGCGAGCGCGGCCACGATCACGGGATGATCGGATGCCACCAGATAGGTGACGAATAAAACTCCGCACAATTCTCGAAGTTCTGCTGCGTTGCTGAGCGAGAGACGTGCGAGGATCGCGACCAGGGCCTAGAGGGTCCCGCCCTTGTCCTTGCCCTGTCTGCGCCTGCTCGTGGAGGCGCGCGATCTTTTTTTTCCTCTCGCCCTCGGTGGTGGTGCCAGCCGACGCCGCAGCCGCGGGCAACATCCAAGACGGAGTCACGTCCATCCTCGAGGGCCTCAGCCAGCGGTGGAAGAGGGCACGGCAGAAGATGCGTGCGAAGATGAACCTGAAGTTCGGGCACAGCGCCTGCGGAGAACGGGCACAATGGACAGATCAAGCTCGTCGGCTGTCGGGCCTCGGCAAGATTACGAGTGCGATCGCGCAAACAATGACCACGAACTAAACTTCGAGCAAGATGACGTCGGGCGCTCCCGAGATGTGCGAAAGTGGCGAAGCATACACAGCATTGATTAGTAATGGTAACAACATGCGCCAGGGACCGATCACCATGATGATTGATGATACTTGTTATGTGAAGCCCGTCGATCGGGGAGAGACTGTCCACATCTCGTACCATCCGCACTCGGAAACATACGGGTAAATTCGGAAGCACGCGCCACGCTACTGCCTTGCTCACCATGCACAACAGAAGAGACGCCTGGAGGTGGGATACGGTAGGTTTGCGTCGTGTCGACCAGCGGCGACCCCAGCGCGGACGTTCAAGGTTGAACGCCGCCGGCGACCCAGAATCGATCGATGTTGAACGATCGGACGTTGCGGCAGCGGCCGATCGTTCAAGGTTGAACGATCCCTGCGGTGTCAAAAACCAACGCTGGGGTCGGCACGACACGAACCTGTCGTACGCACCGCGGGGGCCGACGAGCGAAGTTGACGAACGTCGATCTCGACGGGCTCGGTGGAAAACCCGGGATCGGCAACCGACAGGAAATATCGTTGATCCAGCCAGGAGAGGAGAGAGGCGCTCCATCTTCGAGGTCGGACAGGCTCTCGACATCAGAAAACCAGACGACTAGTCCACGAAGAAATATCACTAGACAGCCGTCCATGGGGGAGCACGACAGGAGAACGAGCAAGAACACTGCCACCGAACTGGCCGAACAGACTAGCTAGGCCTGGACGATGGGCACCAGGAACACGAGAAAGACTCTGCCACAGACGAAGCCGACGAACCCGTAGTGCAAGTTCAATCGGGACCAACCTCCACCACCTTAAGACCGCCTCAGAGGAGAGAGAGAGAGAGAGAGAGGTAGGATGATGGCCTTCAGCCCATGTAGTAGCTTGACCTAGCATAGCCTTGCGAGCATAGATGGTGACAATAGTTTGAAGCCGATGCAGTTGCTTAGGACTAGGGAGAAAAGCATCCAACCCCGATAACGCCGCAATATAGATCTTAGAAATCAGAAGACACCGACGCAGCCGATGAGGAACACCGCGAAGAGTCCAGAAACCGCCCATAGAATACCACGCCTGCCGAATCGAACTGATCCTGGAACGAAGCTCAACCTCGAAGTTCAGCGGGTTACTGCACATCCAGGCCCCCAGACTCTTGGCTCCCAAAACCGCCTTCCCAGGAAACACGATGCGCCCCGACTTGACACCTCGGAGGAATTGAGCGGCACCCTCCCCCGAGACATGTGGAAGAGTATCTTGCTTCGTCAGGTTCTGAGCGAAGCCCGCGTCAGACAGGAACGAGTCGAGGGAGACATTGGCACGCCGACTAAGTTCGACAAGACCGTGAATCGCCTCAGCCCTCGACAAGACCAGGTTTTCTTTGTCAAATCGTCCGCGCACTTCGTGAGCGAACAGTCTATCGCAGGCGGCTCAAACATGATCCGCCCCTGGCGTAGACTGGGCAGGCGTGCACACCGGATATCGGCAAACGGATCCCAGCTTCGCTGGTCGGCAAGCCAGCCTTCAACCTGTGAGATGAAGGGCGTCACCAATGCATTAACTGCAAATTCATCCCCCATTAGCCCCCCACTCCCAGGTGATAAATGTACATCCGCATCATGACCCCGAAGAGTGACCAGTGCACTACGTAATCGATGGATACCGAACTTCACAGTGTTATTTTAGTGAAAAGCTCAAGGATGGCACGCTCCATGTGGCCTAGAGCTGCTAGCGAATGCATTCGTGAGGTCGTGCGCGTTCGTGATGAACCTATACCCCTCCTTCTTAAGGAATTCCCCAGTGATCCCCTGGACAATATGGGCGCACTCCCGACGGCGAAACCGCAGTAATCCATGGTCTTGGCCAGTCCCCTGCAGCTGGCCCTTTTGGGCCATGGCCCCAGACGTCCAGGACTTGCCGATCGGATCGAGGAGGTGTATTCAACGTGTTTCACCATCAGGCCGAGTAATAGGTGTACCACGACTACGATTCCAAAAAACAGGAACCTGATTGCACGCGCGGATCCGTGCAAGACCTGACACCACCAATTCGTGAAACTCCTGAAGATCATGAGGGCAACGGTCGGCCCCAACTCCTAGGGGAAGGTTCGCCAGGTGACGCCGAGGGAAGAGAGCGAGCCACCAGAGCTCCAACGGCGGCGACCATTCAGGGACAGCCCGCCTCTTTCCTGCTTTTGAAATGCGGTGTCGGGTTGCGCGAAAATCTCGCTGAGCAGCGCGAACATGATCATCCAGCAGAGGGGCTGGACCTGGAACGCGATCGTTCCACTGCGCACGCCGAGCACCCCGATCAGGTACAGGACGCGCTGACGCGCCCCCCTCGGGGCCAGGGCGGGAGAAAAGCTCGCGAAGCTGAACTGCATCATCGACCGTGTCGCGACTTGCGCTGTAGTCCTTCCGTCTGGGTCCAAACCTGGACCCCGTGGCGCGGCGATCAAGACGAGTAGCTTCAGCCGTGCGCTGGTGGCGCCAGTGCTCACGAACTTCCTCGAGAAGAGCTTCTCGCCTCGCCTCCGCCGTCCGTCGTCGGAAACCACGGTAAAGTCGTGAGACATGGCGTAGTCTATCTTGGGTGTGGGTAGCATAGGACTCATCCGCCTCATGAAGGGGCAGACGCAGTTGACGGCGCAGTTCAAGTAGCTGCTCGCGCTCAAGATGGAACTGTTCCGCCACCTCGCCTCGGCCCCCCTTGAAACACCTGCTGGCCAACCTCGATCAACATGGTATTGACGTGTTCGAAGAACTCGTCCGCAGTCGAGCGCGAGGTCATCTCCAGTAGCGAAGGTGTATCCTGCGCAACGCGTACATGAAGGGCCTGAGTAAATTCAGCACGACGTTCACCACGCCGCACACAGCGCACGAGAGCATCCCGATCCCAGGACGCAGGCTTGGAGGACGGGGATGACGCCTGAGGCATACTGAGGATATACGGTAACTTAGCCATAAGAAGGAGGTGGTCAGCAGGCCGTTGACTTGGAATGATCTGTAATTCTCGGCTGACCCGACGGAGCGGACTACAATGAGACATCACCTGAACGAGCGGGCGAGGCAGACAGGCAAAATCGATGGTACTGCTCCCGTCGTTATTCGAGAAAAAGGTAGGCACCCGCTCGCGGGCACAATTGGCGGCGCAAAGATCATGCGTAGCAAGAACCTCACTGACTGCCACGCCAGCATAGTGAGCCCGACTAGCAAACTCGGGTGGAACAACACACTGCCCGTCCGCCTTCCATCCCTCCTTCCCACTCTGAACCAGTCCCAATCCATCATTCAAGTCCATCCCAACAAATGGCGTTGGTCGCCGCGGCAACGCACGCAGCTGAGACGAAAGCCAGGCAGTCAGCGCATCGCACGTGTGCCGGTAGTTCGCCTGTGCTCGAAGTTCCCGTGGGCGAGGGGGGTGATCGAGTGCAATGCTCGTGATATCGGCCAAGTGATTTTTTGCCCGAACCAGAAGGCCACGCCCTTGGGACTGCGGAGGAGGAACGGCCACTCGGACAATGTCACGATCCTTACAACGTCGCCCCAGGATAACAGAGCACCCATCCGAAAATGTGGCATCATAACCCAATTGGTACCCCGCCTCAACAATGACACGGTGACCATCGCTCCCTGGGAGAGAAACAGTTCGGCGCCGAACAGTCGTTCTCGCCGTGGCCTTGACCTTGGTCCCCACCAGGCAGACGCTGTCGAAGCTGGAGGAGCGGCGCGCGATCTCGCCCACCCGATCCTCGCTATTCGCTCGGAGAGGGTTGTAGGAGCCGACAATGAGAGAAAGCATGCGGGTGGCCAGCAGCCCCCCAACACCTCAGAGAATGGACATGGTACGTGTAATGTGGAGAGAGTGCTACGTTATCCAGAACACCGGCCCCGCTCCTGAGGATGCTGAACCGAGGGGCTGGAGGAGGAGGAGGAGGAGGAGGAGGAGGAGGAGGAGGGGGAGGAGAGGGACGAGGAGGCGGAGGGGGGAGGAGGAGGAGGAATCATAGCAACACTACTGATCATAACACTAAGAGTTATAATAATAATACGTGGAGCAATGAGAATAAGCATAATAATGATACATACTCATACTAATACGACTAAGAAGAATAATATTGCGAATATTGATATTAGTAGTTTTACTATGAATGACACTCATAAACATAATCATAATACTACGCACAATTCTATGAATAAAAAACGTAGGACACATACTCATACTATCGTACAACTACCAATAAACTGTTAGTATCAAACTAGGTGAGTCATACTAATAATACGAAGACAACGCTACTAATACTACTACTACTACTACTAGTAGTACTACTACTACTACTACTACTACTACTACTACTACTACTACTACTACTACTACTACTACTACTACTACTACTACTACTACTACTACTACTACTACTACTACTACTACTACTACTACTACTACTACTACTACTACTACTACTACTACTACTACTACTACTACTACTACTACTACTACTACTACTACTACTACTACTACTACTACTAACTACTACTACTACTACTACTACTACTACTACTACTACTGGTAATAGAAGCATCAAGACTGATACAACTAATACTAGTCATACTAAGAAAACGATTAAGAGGAGGAGGAGGAGGAGGAGGAGGAGGAGGAAGAGGAGGAGGAGGAGGAGGGGAGGAGGAGGAGGAGAGGAGGAGGAGGAGGAGGACGAGGAAGAGGGGGAGGGGGAGAGGAGGGGGAGGGGGAGGGGGAGGGAGGAGGAGGAGGTGGAAGAGGAGGTGGAGGAGGAGGAGGAGGAGGAGGAGGAGGAGGAGGAGAAGGATGGCCAGGAGGAGGAGGAGGAGGAGGAGGAGGAGGAGGAGGGGGAGGAGGAGGAGGAGGAGGAGGAGGAGGAGGAGGAGGAGGAGGAGGGAGGAGGAGGAGGCGGAGGCGGAGGAGGAGGAGGAGGAGGAGGAGGAGGAGGAGGAGGAGGAGGAGGAGGAGGAGGAGGAGGAGGAGGGGGCCGATGGGGAGTCTGGGGGTGAGTTGTGGAGGAGTGGAGGAGGGGCAGGGGGGATTGGACGAGGAGGACCTAGAGCAGACGACTGCACGCTCGTACCACGACTCCTGTCAGTATGATTCATGTTGCCACTGCTACTGCTACTACAGCTGCTGATGCTGATACTGCTGCTGTTACTACTAATCAGGCGCCTGCGGCGCCTGACCCGCCACCGTGCCAGCTCAGCACACTGGGTGGCGAAGCTTCGGGCACCGACGGCCGTCATTTCGCTTCTGTCGCCCCCGTGCTTGGGTTGTAGTTCAGAGACTTCTTGGATGCGCCTAGTGATCTCTTGGCAGGCCTTTCAGAACCCTCTTGCAGACGTGCCCTGGGCCCTCTCGTGGGCCTCTTGGGGCCTCTTTCGGGTCCCTCGGGGGCCTCCTGAGGCTTCTTGGGGCCGTCTCAGGGGCCTCTTGCGGGCCTGCTGGCGATCTGGGGGTCATCTTGGGGCCTGCTGGCGGTCTCGGGGGCCTGCTGGCGGTCTCGAAATGTCAGTTCGAGTTCCCCCTCTTGGGGCCCTCATCTTGGAGCCGTCTTGAGGGCCTTTTGTGCCGTCTTGAGTCCGTCTTGCGCGCCTCTTTGGGGCCTTTTGGGCTGTCTTGGGGCGATCTTGGGGGCCTACGGTGCCGTCTTGGAGAGTCGGATGTGAAAAGGCGAGGAAGCTACACTCATTTGGAAATCAAAGGAAATCGCAGACTTTGCCTCTTGAGGCCCGCTTCGGAGCCTGAGGGCTTGTGGGCGCTCTTGAGGCGTCTTGGCGCGTCATGGGCCGTCTTGAGGCATCTTGGGTGTCTTGGAGAGTTTTTTTGACCATCTCGTGGCCTTATTGGACCGTCTTAGGAGCCTCTTGGGGCTCTCTTGGCCTGTTCCTGAGCCCGCTGGCCTCTGAAAAAGTCGCGCGACAACATGCGATAACTCCCTGGAGCGCCTGGACCTCGGGGCTGTTGGGCCTTTTAGAGAGTGTTGCAATGCTCAACGCAGAGACTTCGAAGGTACCAAGAGACACTGCCCTTCGTGCCTCGGGGCACGGTGGTGGAAATTGAGTCTCCGCGAGGCTACTCCCAAAACGTACCTCAACAGCTTGCTCCGGCCGTGCACACACGCCGCTTCGCGGGGGGCGAGGGGCGGTGGCCAGCCAGGCCTTCCGCCTGCTCGTGAGGCGTCTGGAGGGTCTCTGGCGGCCGTCTTGGGGCCGTCTCGGCTGTCCTGAGGCACGCCGGCGGTGATAGTGCTGCAGCTACCCCCCCGCGCAGAGCACTTCTGCTGTTGGACGCTCAGGCCAACGTCCTCGAAATACCCAGAGGCAAGCCAGCCAGAGCGAACATGCCCAGATTGCAGAGCGCAGGAAGTGCAGCGCAGTTGCGTGGAGTCTGAAGCAACAGTTTCCGAGAGCACCCACGGGTGGCTGCAGTAGGAATTTTGGGACTCCCAGTTCCCAAGCTGCCTCAGGCGCCCTCCTGTTTCCAGGGCCGAGCGGTTTTCCGCGCTCCCTCCCCTTCATGGGGGCGTGCGGGCACCCCGTCTTTTTTCGACGCCTCCCTGCTTCTCCCTTCTGGTGAGGCCCCGCCTGCTCTCGCCCCCTCTCTGTCAATTAAAACTGTGCGCGTCCCGCGGAGCTTTTAGCGGAAGAGGCTCGCTCTCGCCCTGCAGATCAAACAAAAAAAAAGAAAAGCTCCTCGCCTCTGCCCACTTCCTCCGGCCAGTGGGCACGCGGAGCGCCGGCCTCACCCAGACATCTCTGTGCTGTGCGTGGGCGTCAGCCCCCCCCGGGGGCGGCGCACGCGCTCGGAAGCCCTGCAATATATATTATATATATCATATAGTTATTTGTTTATTCATTTATGTGTTCATATATTTATTTATTTGTATATATATATATATATGTATATTTATGTATGTATTATGTATTTATTTGTGTATTTATTTATTTATGCATGTATTCATTTGTTTATGTATACATGTATGTATGTATGTATGTATGTATGTATTTAGTTATGTATGTATGTATGCATGTATTTATGTATTTACTTATCTATTTCTATCTATATATAGATATAGCAGCGGGTGCTCGGCGGCGGGCGCCCTCTGGCCGAAGCGCCCGGGGCAGCACGCGGTGGCGCTCTCCTGCCCTGCGCTCGGCTCGGGCGTGCGCCTCCGAGGGGGGTCAGCAGTGCCGGCGGACCTCTCCGCGTCGGGCGCCCGCGTCCTGCGCAGCCCAAGGGGGGAGCAGTGGCGAGCTCAGGTGACTCGGACTAGGCCCAGCCTGGCCCACTGCTGTCTCAGGGCGGCGTTCGTGGGCCTAGGTGGGCCTTTTGCCACGCGGGCACAGCCCTCGGCCTCCACATGCAGGCCGAAGCCCGCCTGGCCACCCCTGTCGGGGCGAACTCGGCCATAGCTGTTTGCGACTGGCCTGTAGCCGGGGAAAAAAAACGGATCCTGCTGAGGCAGGCAGGTCCGAAGTCACCTCCAAGGCGCGTCGGGCCCGCGCCAGCGCGCCCTGCCGCGGCTGCGGCGCGAGGGCTCTCTCGCCGCGCGCCAGCAGAGGGTGCGAAAGGCAAGGTGAGGCCGCCGAGGGCGGGTGCCTGTCGGCTGCGGGTGGGGTGCGACGGTCGGAGGAGGGCCTGCTGACACAACGGCAGTTGGCCCTCGGGGGCCCCCCTCGTCGCCACTCGCGAGCGGCGAACGTATCCGCATCCACGCCTTCGCGGTCCGGATTCCGGGGGACGCGGTCGCAGGGATACTTTTGCTCGGGGCATCCGCAAGACGCCGCGTATCCGCGGGTCGTGGCCCAGGGGCCCGTCCCACGAGGCCGTGGATACAGATTTGTTCTTCGCCCACGAGCCGCCGTCGGCCGACAACCCGATAGATCTGGCTCGCCGCAGATCAGGTCGCTGCCCTGTATTCTGACGGCCCGGGCTCCTGTCCAAGGTGTACCTTTTCCTGCGCATCATCTTCGGCACCGCCTGCTCCCAGGGCTTCGCTCTCTCCCGGCCGCGTGAGGCCCCGCCTTCTTCCGCCCTTTCTCTGCTAATTGAAGCTGTGCGCGTCCCGCTTAGCTTTCAGCGGAAGAGGTTCGCTCTCGCCCCACAGATCAAAAAGTATTCAGACGGCGTCCGCCGTCTCCTCTCCCTCGAAACGCTTCAGTACGAACTGCTCTCTCGCCCGCACCGGTGTCTCCCTCGGCGCCGGGGTTCGGGCGGCACCGACGAGCCGGCAGGGCGGATCTCTTCAAATGCGTCTCGACCCTGGGAGGGGTCCAGGGACCGATGCTGAGGTGCCGCTGGTCTCGGCTCGCCCTCCGAGACGCTCTGGGCGGGCAGAGCGCGCGTGGCCCGGTCGGCGGGGGGCGCCGCGAGGGGAGGTAAAACTGGGGGCCTGGAGCCTGGAGAGGTCCGAAGACCGGTACGATCCCAGGCATCTCTGGGTCGGCGGGACGCATCCGTTGCGAATTGAGGCACAGGGGCGCGGGCGAGGGGCGAGGAGAAGGAAGGCCGCGGGACGGATGGAGGACCCTCACATCGTGTAGAACTTCAGGATGTGCTTGGGCGCGGGCTCACATTCATGGCACAGTCAATGCAGACGTGAACAGACCAAGGACACGTACAATCCCAGACATCCAGCGTCCTGAAACAAATAGGGACCAGGGTTTTTCGTTGTTGTCGGCCTCCAGGGGCCCTTCTGGGGTCCTGGATTGTCAAACGTTGCTCAGGATGAAGAGCTGGCCTTCAGGAGTGGGTCGGGATTCTTGGGGACCCCGTATTAAGATTAGCCTGGCGAAGGACGCAACCATATGCAATTGTGGATACAGCAATTGTGAGTACCATCTTCGCCCGCGCCCTATGTGGCCACGGCTTCCCGCCGGAGCCCGACATGCTCAGGGACACTTTTGTAGCCGTTTTCGCGGGCGCCGACGACCACGAGGACGGCGTCCCCTTGATCGAAGAGCAGAAGCAGGAAAGGGTTTTGAGTGCTATGAGGGGGACTGCGATTGGCGCCTTCGGTGGAGCTCCTATGGGGCCACGATCCTCATGAGGGGTGTGCCGAAATAGCCCGAGGCCGCCATGCGAACCCTGCCACTGGGGGCCTTCGGTGGAGCTCCCTATGGGGCCACGATCCTCGTGAGGGGTGTGCCGAGATGGCCCGGGGCCGCCGTGCGAACGCTGCCGCTGGGGCCTTCGATGGAGCTCCCTATGGGGCCGCGATCCTCGTGAGGGGTGTGCCGAAATGGCCCGGGGCCGCCATGCGAACGCTGCCACTGGGGCTTTCGGTGGAGCTCCCTACGGGGCCACGATCTTCGTGAGGGGTGTGCCGAAATGGCCCGGGGCCGCCATGCGAACGCTGCCGCTGGGGCCTTCGATGGAGCTCCCTATGGGGCCACGATCTTCGTGAGGGGTGTGCCGAAATGGCCCGAGGCCGCCATGCGAACGCTGCCACTGGCGCCTTCGGTGGAGTTCCCTATGGGGCCGCGATCCTCGTGAGGGGTGTGCCGAAATGGCCCGGGGCCGCCATGCGAACGCTGCCACTGGGGCCTTCGGTGGAACTCCCTATGGGGCCACGATCCTCGTGAGGGGTGAACCAAAATAGGGCGGGTCCCACATGCGAGCGCAACCGCTGGGGCCTTCGGTGGAGCTCTTTATGGGGCCACGATCCTCGTGAAGGGTGTGCCGAAACGGGGCGGGGCCGCCATGCGAACGCTGCCACTGGAGCCTTCGGTGGAGCTCCCTATGGGGCCACGATCTTCGTGAGGGGTGCGCCAAAATGGGGCGGGGCCCACATGCGAACGCGGCCATTGGGGCCTTCGGTGGAGCTCCCTGTGGGGCCACGATCCTCGGGAGGGGTGTACCGAAATGGGGCGGGGCCCACATGCGAACGCTGCCACTGGAGCCTTCGGTGGAGCTCCCTATGGGGCCACGATCCTCGTGAGGGGTGCGCCAAAATGGGGCGGGGCCACCATGCGAACGCAGCCATTAGAGCCTTCAGTGGAGCTCCCTATGGGGCCACGAAGCGCTGTACTGGGTGGGTGAAACGCAGGGAGGAGGGGGAAGGAGGGGGAGGAGGAGGAGAGCAGAGGAGGAGGAGGAGAGAGAGAGAGAGGAGAGGGAGGGGAGAGGAGAGGAGAGGAGAGAAGGAGAGGAGAGAGAGAGAGGAGAGGAGAGAGAGAGGAGGAGGAGGGAGGAGGAGGAGGAGGAGGAGGAGGAGGAGGAGGAGGAGGAGGAGGAGGAGGAGGAGAGGAGTAGGAGAGGAGGAGGAGGAGGAGGAGGAGGAGGAGGAGGGGAGGAGGAGGAGGAGAGAGGAGGAGGGAGGAGGGAGGAGGAGGAGGAGGAGAGGAAGGAGGGAGGAGGATGAGGAGGAGGAGGAGGAGGAGGAGGGGGGAGGAGGAGGAGGAGGAGGAGGAGGAGGAGGAGGGAGGAGGAGGAGGAGGAGGAGGAGGAGGAGGAGGAGGGAGGAGAGAGAGAGGAGGAGGAGGAGGAGGAGGGAGGAGGAGGAGGAGTGAGGAGGAGGAGGAGGAGGAGGAGAGAGGAAGAGGAGGAGGAGGAGGGAGGAGGAGAAGGAGGAGGAGGTGGAGGAGGAGGAGGAGGAGGAGGAGGAGGAGGAGGAGGAGGAGGAGGAGGAGGAGGATGAGGAGGAGGAGGAGAAACGCGGGGCGACGTCTCTTCAAAACGAGGACCCAACACCACAGGATGGTTGGGAAAAACCAATGCGTCGGTCTCTGGGATGGCAGGACGGTTGTGGGATAAGGGGCTACTGCATTCGGACTCTGATACGAGGCAGCGTAAAGTGTAGAACGTACAGCGATCAGTGGGAGGCAGCGGGATGAGTAGGGAGGTGGTGTGATAGGGGTCGCAAGGAGTTTAAGAGAACGGGAGGGTGGCGGGAGGCGGAGTGGACACGATGGGACGTGAGGGAATGGGATGTGAGGCGTCGGGGCGGGATGGGATGGGCAGGGCTCAAGATAAACGGTGTTTTGACGATTTCGGGTGAGCTATTTTCGCTTTGGTGCCTTTTTTTCAGCAAAAGGCAAACAGAAGCCAGCATGAAGGAGTATGAAAACAGCACGAAGGAACACTGCTTCGCTCGAGCCCTGGGAGAGGGCTGGATATTGGAAGGGGCGGCGCGAGCGCGGGGCTCGGGCCGCGGGGGAGAGGAAACGGGGCGCGCCAGGGAGCGGTTGGGCAGGGCGAGCCCCACGTCGTCGTCGTCGTCGTCGTCGTCGTCGTCGTCGTCGTCGTCGTCATCGTCGTTTTGAGGCCCTTCGAGGATGGGCCGGCCAGTCATCTCGCGGGGTTTGCTCCCCGACGCGAAGCCAGGGTGTGTGTGTGTGTGTGAATGTGTGTGTGTGTGTGTGGCCCCAGCGCGGTTCGCGACAGGCCAGCTCGAGCCCGGGGGTTTGCGGGGGCGTTTGAGCAACGCGCCTTCGTCTCCAATGCAGCGTGCCGCGCTGGCGGCCCGCGTAAACCGCCGCGTAAGGTCGCTATGCCATCTTGCGTAAGACCCGTTTTTTTTGGTTGTCGCCCACTTGCGAAGTCAAGGGGACGGGAGTCTTTCCCAGGGAAGGAGAGAGTGGAAGGAGGAGCAAACGACTGCATACATACAAATTTTCGGAGCACCGCGCGGTTTGCTTGAATCTGTGCTGCGCCATGGAGGGGGAGGCAGCGCAGATCCAAATAATCTGCGCCGACCTCCGAAAGTTTTTTCCCCACATCCAAATTGGGGTTCTTGTTTCCTCTGGACACCCCGCGAAGGACGGGAACAGCTCTCCCTTCTCACTCACACACTCACACACTCACACACTCACTTCATCATCATCATCATCATCATCATCATCATCATCGTCATCACCGCATCATCATCATCGTCACTCACACATTCACACACACTCTCATTCTCCAACTCGCTCGCTCACTTACTCACAACCATTAGTCATCACTCATCATACTAATCATAATCATAATCATAATCATAATCATAATCATACTCATACTCATAATCAAATCATCATCATCATAATCGAAATCATAAGCATAAGCATAATCATACTCGTAATCGTAATCATAATCATAATCATGCTCATAATCATAATCGTAATCATAAACATAAACATAAACACAACAATAAACATAAACATAAACATAAACATAAACATAAACATAAACATACACATACAAATAATCATAGTCATAAGCATAAGCATCATCATCATCATCAGCATCATCATCATCAGCATCATCATCATTATCATCATCATCACATGCCATTGTCAACAGAGCCTCGTCTGTGAGTGATTGCGAGGAAGTCTCAGGCGGGTACCTCCTCCCTATGGGGCCCGCCTCTCATGGTTTTAATCCGAGCGGGTCATCGGAATCTTGTAATTGTCGTCACTTTTGGGCTCCTGAGGCTTGAATATGGAAAAAGTATCAGGCGGAAGCCTCGTCTGTGAGTGAGTTGCGAGGAAGTCTCAGGCGGGAGCCCTCTCCCTATGGGGCCCGCTGCTCATATTGTAATCCGAGCGGGACATCGGAATCTTGTAACTGTCGTTACTTTGGGCCCCTCAGGCCTGGATGTGTGGAGGCAGCATCAGGCGGGAGCCTCTTTCTGTGAGTGAATTGCGAGGAAGTCTCAGGCGGAAGCCCCCTTCCCTATGGGGCCCGCCGCTCATGTTTTGAATCGAATGGGCCATCCGAATCCAGTAGCCGTCGTGTTTTTGGCCCCTGAGGCTTGAAATTGGAGGAACTATCAGGCGGGAACTTAATCTGTGAGTGAATCGCGAGGAGGACTCTGGCGGGGGCCCTCTCCCTGTGGGGCCCGCTGTTCATATTTTTAGTCCGAGCGTGTCATCAGGATTTTGCAACAGTCGTTCCTGAGGCCTGGGCATGGAGGAAGTATCAGGCGGATGGCGGCTGCATTGTACATCGCGCCGGACCTTCACGCATGCCCCGGACGCAGTGACACGCACGACGTGCAGGAGTCCACCAAACGGCTGTACCAACACTTCGGGCGCGTCCCCATCGTGTTGCATGTCGGCGATTTCTTGTAGCTGAAGCCCACGGGCAGCATCGGCCTCGTGACGGACGTGAACGAGCTGCTGGACGACGGGTCCTGTAAGTACCCGGAGCCGCCGGCGGTGGATATTCAACGCGCCATCAAGGTCTTCTCTCAGGTCCCCTGCGTCTTCGAGGTGAAAGGCACGAAGCGCTTCGAGCCCGGGAGCCCTCTGATCATGTTCTTGGGTTGCACGCGCGAGGGCAAGCCCTTCCCGCCAGAGGTCTGGTCCGCCTGGGAATCGACACTGGCCTCGGACAACCACGGCGTCCTGGACCCTCGGCGCCATCGCGATAACTTTTGGTTCGGCTACGGCGTGGGCATCTACTGAGAGACGCTGGCGTCTGGGCGTGCCCCTCGTTTTCTTGGAGGCCGTGGGCCAGTGCGACGTGATTCAGGGCGATCCCGACGCGGGCAGGCGCCTCCTGAACGCCCCGAACGCGTGCAAGGCGGAGGACGTCCGCGGCGTCTTACCGGCCCGCGTCGGCACGGGGGTGCGATTCGCGGCGGTGCAGGAAGAGCTGCAGAAGAATAATAATAATAATCATAATAATGATAATAAGGATAAGTTGGGGCTCGTCCAGGAGCAGCGGGCCGCCGTCGCATCCTTCGAGTTTCATCCCTGGGGCGAGCGGCGGTGCGGGGAGTGCTCGCCAGGCCAGCTTTTCCGCCCCCGCTACCTACCGCAGGGAATCTGTCTGCAGATGCACGGCTTCAAGGAGGCTCCGATCTACCTGGAGGTCGCCGAGGTGCTGCTACAGGGCGCCGAAGGCGCCGACGACGACGGCGAGGTCGAGGCGCGGGCGAGGAGCTTGCTTATGTACATGCGAGCAGGAGTTCACGTGGCAGAGCTCGGGGCCGCGCGCCGCGCGCCGCTCGGGGTTCATCATGGCGCGCGCGCCGCGCCTCACCTCCGCGCTTTCGTAGGGCCAGGCGCTGCGCAAGGGCGCCGCCATCGACTGCGCGCGGGGCGAGGGCGTTGGTCGCGCGGGCGTGTCGGGCGAGCAGCGGTGGCTGCGCCTCTACGTCATGTTCCCCCGCGTCGTGCGCGTGCGGAACTTGCTGATCCCGCGGCCGCCGCTGGGCGAGGGCCGCCAGCGTCCTTGCAGGTGGCCCTCCTGTAGTTAGACGTCAGAGACGAGAGCTCCAGGGCAGAGGCGAAGCAGCTCGCGGCAGAGCTGGGCTTCGTGCTGCCCCCAGCCAGAGCGCGGCGGCGCCCCGCTCGGGGCCCGCGGGGATGCCCCGACGGCTTGGTCTCGCGCGCCAGCGATTCGCGGGATTGCCCCCGCGGCCTGGCCCGCGGAGCTGTCCCCGACGACTGCGCGATATCGCCGTCGGAGAACGCGCGCCTGCCAGGCGTGGCGGCGAGGGCGCCGAGGATCATCTACGCGCGCCCCCCTGCCAGGGGGGAGGAGGGGTGCAGGCGGAAACCGAGCGGGGCTTCGAAGAGGAGGGGGATAAAAAGGGGGGGAGGTGGGGGAGGGCAAGGCAAAGGCCGAGGAGGAGGAGGAGGAACGCGAGGAGGAGAGTGAGGGAGTGGCGGGGGCGGAGGAGGAGGTCGAAGAGGAAGAGGATGATACATGCAACGAGTAGGACGGGGAGGAACAGGAGGAGGAGAAGGATGAGAAGGAGGATGGAGAGGGCAGAAGGAAGCCTCCGCAAGACGAAACCTGGCAAAGCGAGGGGGAGCTGCATCGATTCTCGTGTGGGGTCCTACCGTCGGAGTAATTGCTGTTTTTTGTTGCTTTAGAGAAGGGGGCGCGCGGTGGTTGCCGCTGCGCAAGGGCAACGCGACCCCCGCGACGACCACGTGGACGAGGCGCTGCGACTCGTATCGAAGCACGGGTTGGGGCAAAAGGCCCGTGCGAGGTCTGAGTGTACAGCTAATCGTTGAGCAGACGGGACAGGGAAAGGGGGCATCGGGATGGTTGGAGGGGAAGAAGGGTCGGGGAAATGTAAAGCTCGAGTACGCCGGACTTCGGGTTTGCCAGCGCTTTTTGACGGGGGCGTCTTGCATTTTGATGGTCCAGTTTTCGTGGGATGTTTGCAGCGGGAATTCGCGTCAAATTCTAGGCGCTTCGCGGAACCCCGCCCCCATCCAGAAACGATGCCCAGACGGGTTGCCCTGATCAGAGATGTGGAAGAAACTGCATCGGAATAACATAAAAAAAAGGTCGCGCAATACGTCGTGCCCCACGATGGGTTGGGATGGGGGATGAACCGGAACAGTGGCAAGAGGAGCAGGAACAAGAGGAACAGGAGGAGGAGGAAGAGGAGGAGGAAAATGAGGAGGAGGAAAAGGAAACAAGGAGGACGAGGAAGAGGAACAGGAGGACGAAAGGAAAAGGATGAGGAGGAGGAGAAGGAGGAGGAGGAAAAGGAGGAGGAGGGGGAACACATAAGAGGAACACGTGGAACAAAACAACGAGGAGGAGGAGGAAACGGAGGAAGAGGAGGAGGAGGAGGAGGGGAAGGAGGCAGACGAGGAGGAGGAGGAGGAGGAGGAGGAGGAGGAGGAAAAAGGAGAAACACCATATTAATAAAAGTCATATGCGTAAACATATTACGAGTATTCATACGACTATTACCAATACGAATACGAATGACAATAAGAAGACATCGACTGACAATACTAATAATAAAAACAATGGTGGGGCTAGTACGAAGCAGAGTATTAATAATAACAAGGAGAATAATACTTATACTAAGAAGAAGGAGAATAAGGCTACGACTGAGAAACAAGAGAAGCAATGGGAATACGAATACTATTAACAAGTCTATTAACCAAGAGTAATGATACTGAAAAGAAGAATCCTAGTAATAGGGATACGAAGATTAAGGCAAACACGATTACTTATACTATTAATAGTATGCATACTACGACTCGGAATAGTAATACCAATAATAATAATAATAACACCGATACGGATAATAAAAATCATGCAATAATAAGAAGCGAATGCAACTCCTTCTACTTATGATACACATAATAGTGATACTAATAAGACGAATACTAATACACATAGTACTAAGACTAACAGTACTATTAATCAGAAGACTAGTACTATTAACACTGGTAGTAGTACTATTATTACTAATACCAATAACAATACACATAGTACTAATAATTCCACCACTAATGCTAGTATTAACAGTAACATTACTATTCTCATTATTGCTAACACTGATAACGCTTCTACTAATAATAAGACGACTAAGATGAGTAGTTCTAATACTACAATAGCAACTACTATTATCAATATCATTACAATTACTAGTAATAATATTACTCCCACTACTACTAATACTAATGCTAACACTCATACTAATAATACGAGGAGGGGGAGAAGGAGGATGAGGACGATGAAGGGGAGGAGGAGGAGGAGGAGGAAGAGGAGGAAGTGAAGGAGGAGGAGGAAGAGGAAACGGAGGAGGAGGAGGAGGAGGAAGAGGAAGAGGAAGAGAAGTAGGAAGAAGAGGAGAGGGATGAGGAGGAGGAGGATGAGGAGGAGGATGAGGAGGAGGACGAGGAGGAGGAGGCAGGAAAGAAGAGGAGGAGTAATCATATGATGATGATGATGATGATGATGATGATGATGATGATGATGATGATGATGATGATGATGATGATGATGATGATGATGATGATGATGATGATGATGATGATGATGATGATGATGATGATGCTGAGGAGGAGGAGGAGGAAGAGGAGGAGGAAGGGGAGGAAACGGAGGAGGGGAAGGAGGCAGAGGAGGAGGAGGAGGAGGAGGAGGAGGAGGAGGAGGAGGAGGAGGAAGAACATAAGGATCAGGAGGAGGAGGCACAGGAGGAGGAGGAGGAACTGGAGGAGGAGGAGGAGGAGGAACATGGCGAACAAAGCAACCAGAAACCTCTTGAATTCCTTTCGGTGTCTCTTTGGATGTCGCGTGGAAAGTTTTTGGAGGCCTCTTGGGACGTCCGGGGGGGGGCAACTTGGCGGGCCCAGGGCGCCCAGGGCAGTCGTTGAGCGTCTTGGGTGCCTCGAGGGTCCTCTGGAGGCCTCTCGGGGGTCTCTTGGGAGCCTCTTGGAGGCCGCCTGGGCGCCTCTTGGGGCCGTCTGGGCGCCTCTTGAGGCCCTCGTGGGGCGCTCCTGGGAGCCTTGGGGGCGCTCTTGAACCATCTTGGAGGAGATCGATCCAAACATATGGTAGCTCTAATTCTTGACGTTTCGCGTACCCCCACCAGCCCATCCAGAAACGATGCCTATGAGAGTTGACGGGGGGAGAGAGGAAGAGACACGCATAGTCAAACAGCGAGGGAGGCTTGGGAGGCTTCGTGGCCATCTCGAGCCGTTTAGGAGCGGTCTCGGGGCCGCTGGGAGCATCTTGGTAGTCATCTTGAGCCAGCTTGGGTTATCTGAGCCAACTTTCACCTTGGGCTCTCTGAGGCCGCTCGGGTGCCGCTTGGAGGCCTCTTGGGGCTTCGCGGGGAGCTCTTTGGGCCCTCTTGGGAGCCTCTTGGGAGCCCTGGAGGGCCTCTTGGGGCCATCTTGGAGGCGGTCAGTCAAAAGAGGTGGGGCACTCGATGTTCCCCCCCCCCCCCTCGGGGGCCACCATCCTCGTGAGAGATGTCAAACATAGGCCCTCCCAGGGGCCGAACAAGGACCCCCTGACACCTCGCGGCCCCTCCCCAACAACCTAAGGGAGGGGAGGGAGAGGGTTCCCCTCCCCGAAGGGAAGAGGGGTTGTGGAAGAGGACAGAGACCCTCCTTAGACCACCTGTCGCCCAACGGGCTGGTGGGATTCATTTAGTTTCGGTGCGTTTTTGAAGGATTTGGGCATCTCGGCAGCATCTTGGGAGGCTCCGTGGCCATCTCGAGCCGTCTTGAAGCGGTCTTGCGGCCTCATGGGGCGTCTTGGGACATCTTGAGCCAGCTTGGACTATCTTGAGCCATCTTGGAGGTCGTCTTGGGCTCTCAGAGGCCGCTTGGGGGCCATTCGGGGGCCTCTTGGAGGCCTCTCGGGGGCCTCTCGGAGCCTTCTTGGGGCCTCTTGTGGCGCCAGTGGAACCCTCTTGGGGGCCTCCGGGGAGCCCTGGAGGGCCTCTTGATGCCATCTTGGAGGCGGTCGGTCAAAAGAGGGGGGTAGTCGATTCAGGTCCCCCCCTCGGGGGCCACGACCCTCGTGAGCGGTGGCAAGAAACGGCCCTCCCAATGGCCGAAAAAGGAACCTCCGACACCTCGCGATCCCTCCCAGAAAACCTCAGGGAGGGGAGGGGGAGGGTTCCCCTCCCCGAAGGGAAGAGGGGTTGTGGAAGAGGAAAGAGACCCTCCTTAGACCACCTGTCGCCCAAAGGGCTGGTGGGATTACGATCCTCCCATCGGGAGCCCCGACGCCTCTTAGGCCCTTGTTGGGGCGCTCTTGGAGCTCTCTTGGGCGCCCTTGGGGCCGTCTTGGGTCTCTTGGGCCTCTCTTGGGGCCCTCCTGGGCCCTCCTGGAGCTGTCTGGAGGCCTCGGAAGGCCATCGGAAGCGAAAAGGGAAGACGGCACACTTCATTTAGTTTCCTCAGGTTTTTGACGGGTTTTGGCCTCTTGGCGGCCACCTGTGGAGGCTCCGTGGCCACTCGGAGCCGTCTTGGAGCGGTGTTGGGGCCTCTTGGAGCATCTTGGGAGCCATTTTGAGCCATCTTGGGCTATCTTGAGCCATCTTGGAGGTCATCGTGGGCTCTCTGAGGCCCTCCTACGTAGAGCCATCTTGGGCCATCTTGGACGCTCCAACGCCTCGCGGAACCCCTCCTTCAGGTCCAGGGGAGGGGGGAGGTGGAGGGGTTAACTCCGCCAGAAGGGGAAGAAGGGGGCTGGAAGAGAAAGCTCTCTAGACCACCTACGCCCAGAGGGCTGGTGGCATTCCAGATTGGGTCTCGTCATTTTCCTGACGGCCCCATCAGGCCAGCCCGAGACCCCCGAACCCGAGCCTGGGGTTTTCCCCAAAGGGGAGGACGGGGAAGGAGCAGGAGGAGGCCGAGGTGGGGGAGAAGGGAGGCGGGGAGGGAAGGGACCGGGAGAGGAGTGAGGGAGCCGCGGTGGCGGCGTTGTGGCTGTGCCCTGGCAAGCTCGCGAGGAGGACCGCTGGGGCATCCCCGGGCCCACGCTGGACGCGCTGCGGAACTACTCCATCCCTGGCCTGCAGGCGCCGCTGGCGACGGGCTGCAAGCAGCCTCGCTCTTCTCCCCGCCCACCTCTCCTTGGCTCGTGGGGGATGCGTTGACCCCCGATCGCCCAGTGATCGTCCGTGCGGATTCGCTATCGGGGGCCTGTCGCCGAGGTATCGGCGACGTATCGCCGATTCTAGCTCGAAGTCTCCCCCTGTCTGAGCCTGTCCCCCCCCCAACGTCCCTCATGATCTTTTCCTTTTGGCCCATCTTCTTTTTCCTGTGTCGGCTGCCTGAAGAATCTTGGGCGGCGTTGAGCGGTGCTGGCTTCAATACCCCTCTGCCAGGAAGAAACTTGGTAGAGCTCTCCTTGGGCTGTCTGGACTTTTCTCGGCGCTGTCGTGGGCGCTCAATGCGAAGCTCTCGGGCCGTTTTTTGGGCCATCTTCGGGGTCCTTCCGTGCCGTAGCGTAGTCGTTTGGGGTCAAGTTTTTTCTTGGCCAGT
The DNA here is from genome assembly GCA_963575745.1 of Prorocentrum cordatum. Classification (NCBI taxonomy): domain Eukaryota; class Dinophyceae; order Prorocentrales; family Prorocentraceae; genus Prorocentrum; species Prorocentrum cordatum. Next base: position 142,299 of record CAUYUJ010017237.1, read on the forward strand.
CCGAGGCGACTTTTAAAGTTGCATCCAATGGGGACTTCGCCTGTCCCCCAAACTAGTGTCTTCTCTTGTGCCTGACACGGGCTCGATGCGGACTCGATGCGGATTTGGCGTGGATTTGGCGTGGATTCGGCGCGGATTCGACACGTATTCGACGGTCCGACATGGATTCGATACGGATTCGACGCGGATAGGGCGCGACGTGACAGACGAGAGCAGGGAGGAGGAGGAGGAGGAGGAGGAGGAGGAGGAGGAGGAGGAACGAGGTCCCTCGAGGATGCAACATAAGATTTTGTAACCTTGTGGGAGCCCCCTGGCCGTTGGCATCATGGCCCTGTGCGACTCCGTGCCCTGCTTCGTGGGCTCCCCTGCCGCAGCGGCCAAGGGCCCTTCGCCGGCTCTCTGTGCGCGGCGCGAGCTCGGGCTTCAACACCAGCGCCGCGTGCTTGCGGCTGGCGTCGTGTGTGTGGCTGCGAGCCGCAGCCGCTCATCCGCGAAGGTGGCCCGCATCGCCATGAATTTGGGGGCCGAGCTCCGTAGAGACTCCTCAGACCAGGGATTCGGCGAAGGACCTGAGGATCCGCCCACTCCGTGCCCAAGGGCACGGTGGCGTGGCGGATCATCTCCAAGCCTCCCGCCAGGACAGTGCGAGGAGCCCGGCGACTGCGGGGTGGGATACACGGCGTGTTGCGCCGCTTGCACTATCAAAGGCCGCCCGTGCCAGCGCTCCTTGCACAGCGGCACCAGCGAAGTCGGCTCCCCTGACTGCGGCTTTTGTGGCAGAGCGTTCGTCGATTGTTGTGCGGGCCTCAGGCTGCGGGGCTTCCCGTACAGCTGCGATGTTTCAGCCGTGGCGGCCGCAGCCCTCGTGGTCTAGCATTAAGTCGGGCATGCCCCTCCACAGGAGGAATATTCAAAAATAGTCGGAACAATAGTCTGGGGACGTCTTTCTTTGCATGAGACACACACATACATGCATGCATACATACATACAAACATACATACATACATACATACATACATGCATACATACATACATGCATACATACATACATACATACACATACATACATACATACATACATACATACATACATACATACATACACACATACATACATACATACATACACACATACATACATACATACATACATACATACATACACAGACACACACATACATACATACATACATACATACATACATACATACATACATACATACATACACATACATACATACATACATACATACATACATACATACATACACATACACATACACATACACATACACATACACATACACATACACATACACATACACATACACATACACATACACATACATACATACATACATACATACATACATACATACATACATGCATACATGCATACATGCATACATATATAATACTATATATATATATCGATATATATATATATATAGTTATATCGATGCAGATGTGTATGTATGTATGTATTTACAGTTGTTTCGCCTAAATCCGCATGTCGGACATGCCCGACCGAAGTCTAGCACGGCTTCGCGACGGGTCCGAGGCCTCGTTTTGAAGGGGCAGTTCTGTGCAGTCTCGCGCAGACTCCGCGACGCTCACCCAAGGGGGGCGTCAGAGGCGGTAGGAGGCCTCCGCCGTCGGGGCAGCGTTCGTCGTAGGGTTGTCTCGGGGTTGTGTTGGGCTCCTGCGGGCGCAGCCTTTGAGGGAACGGAAAGAGCGAGGTACCAGTGATGACGTCGAGTTGGGGCGAAGCCCTCAAGGGAGGGGTCCAGGGGAGGGGCGAGGCGGGGGCGCAAGGTTGGTAATGGCCGTTTTCGGGTTTTTCATGCGGTTTTTGCATGTTTTTCGGGTTCTCCCCCAAGACGGCCCAAGAGCGCTTCAAGAGAGCCCAATACCGCCCAAGACGGCCCAAGAGGCCCCCAAGAGGCCCTGCGGGGGCAGCCTTTGCGGTCCCTTCGGGCGCTCTTGGGCCGTCTAATGGTCCAATTTTTGCCGTCTTGGAGCCCGTTCGTCCATCGGGATAGCCTCTTGGGGCTTGTCGTGGGGCCGCCTTGGGCCTATGGGCCCTCTCGGGCAGTCCTGGGTCCCTCTTGGCGCCCTCGCGGGCCAGCTTGGGGCGCTCTTGCGGCCGTCGGCTCTTTGGGGTCATTGACGAGCGCGGGTTGGCCGATCTTCGGCCGACAAGTGTGGGCATCGAAGCGCATTGAAACATCTTAGGCCAATCATTGTTTTTGACCTGTCGAGAAGGAGGATGGGGAGGGGGATGACCAGCAGGAGTCGAGGGGTGGTGGGATACGTTTGAGGGCGGGGGGAAGAGCAGGGGGAGGAATGATGATGACAGAAGGGAGGGGAGAGGTGGAAGGAAGTAGCGGGGCGAACGAGAAGAGAAGAGGATGGTACGGCTGCAGATGAGGTGGAGTCGATCGGGAGGATGATGCGAGCGCCAGTGATGATGCTGCTGCTGCTGATGATGTTGTAGACATTGAGAATGCTGAGGTGGATTATGATGAAGATACTGCAGCTGACGATAACGGTGACGATGACGAAGACGACGACGATGTTGATGATGATTGATGATGATGATGATGATGATGGTGATGATGGTGATGATGTCAACGACGATGACGATAACGATGATACTGATGATGCTGCTGCTGATGATGGTGGTGGTGATGGTGATGGTGATGATGCTGCTGTCGATGATGATGCTGGTAGTGCTGCTGCTGCTAACGATGATGGTGCTGATGATAATGATGGTGATAATGATGATGCTGGTGCTGATGATGCTGATGCTGATGCTGATACTGATGATGCGGATGACGATGATGATGGTGGTGGTGATGATGTTCATAATGATTCTGCTGCTGATGCTGATGATGGTGCTGATAATGATGATGCATCTGATAAGGATGTTGTTGATGATGATGATGATGCTGATGCTGCAGCTGATGATGATGATGATGATGATGAGTATGATGATGCTGATGATGGTGGTGCTAATTATGATGATGATCATGCTGCTAATGATGACGACATATGGTGATACTTCCGATGTTGTTGATGATGCTGACACTGATGGTGATGATGACAATGCTCATGCTGATAATGGTGCTGCTGATGATGTCGATGCTGATGCTGATGATGATGATGATGATGATGATGATGATGATGATGATGATTGATGGTGATGCTGATGATGATGATGGTGGTGGTGATGATGATGATGATGATGACGATGATGATGATGATGATGATGATGATGATGATGATGATGATAATCATTCCAATCATTTTTACTGTTGTCATTCTGAATCTGAAGCTAAACGACGCCGATGCCGACGACGAGTATACTGTTGATGATGCTGCTGCCGATGGAGATGACGACTTAGATGCTGATGATGCTGGCCACAATTTTATAAGGCTGCTGATGCTATTATTGATGACGACGATGCTGATGCTGCTGCTGATGATGCTGCTGCTGCTGATGATCACTATCACGATGATGGCGATGCCGATAATGCTGGTGGTGGTGATGACCATGATGGTGACGTCCACTCAATTGATTATTTCTGTGGTTTTGCTGATGATGTTGATTAAGAGGAGGATGTGGTGGAGGAAAGGCAGGATGATGAGATGATGCGGTGATGATGGTGACGACGATGATGACGACGATGACGATGCTGCTGCTGCTGCTGATGATGATGATGATGATGATGATCATGGTATGATGGTGACGCTGATGATGCTGATTATGATGCTGGTGATGGTGCCGGTGATGGTGATTCTGATGATGCCGATGATGATGTTGACGACGACGTCGACGCCGACGATGCCGTCAACGTCGGTGATGCTGATGATGGTTATGATGACGCCGACAGCGACAGCGATGACGACGACAACGCTGATGCTGATGCTGATGCTGATGATGATGATGCCACTGCTGCTGATGATGATGCTGCTGATCTTGATGTTGATGATGATGATGCTGATTATACTGATGATGATTGTGACGGTGACGATGACGATGAGGACGACGATGATGCTGCTGCTGTTGCAGATAATGATGATGCTGATGATGATGGTGATGGTGAGAATGCTGGTGATGATGGTGATGATGATGCTGATGATGATGCTGCTGATGATGATGATGCTGGTAATGCTGCTGCTGATGATGATGATGACGATGATGATGATGATGATGATGATGATGATGATGATGATGATGATGTGCTGCTGCTGATGATGTTGATGATGATGCTGAGGATGGTGATGATGACGCTAATGCTGATGATGAGGATGACGATTATGACGATGATGATGATTATGATGATGCTGATGATGATGATGATGTTGATGGTGATGGTGATGAAGATGATGAAGATGATGAAGATGATGATGCTGATGATGATGATGATGATTATGATGATAATGATGATGATGATATGCTGCTGCTGCTGATGATGATGCTCATTGTGATGCTGATGCTGCTGCTGATGATGATTCTGATGCTGATGATGATGCTGATGACGACGATGATGCTGTTGGTGATGATAGTGATAATGATGGTGATGATGATGGTGATGCTGCTGCTGATGATGATGATGATCGTGGTGATGATGATAATGAGTGTGATCATGATCGTGATAACAGTAGTGATGATGATGAGTATGATGATGCTGATGATAATATTGATGCTGCTGCTGACGCTGAGGATGATGGTGATGATGATGATTGGATAAGGATGATGATGATGCTGATGATGATGATGGAGGAGGAGGAGGATTATGATGATGATGATGCTGATGATGATGATGATTATGATTATGACGATTATGATGATGATGATGATGATGATGATGATGATGATGATGATGATGATGATGATGATGATGATGATGATGATGATGATGATGATGATGATGATGATGGTGATGGTGATGATGATGAGGGGGAGAAGGAGGAGGAGGAGGAGGAGGAGAAGGAAGATGAGGATCATGATGGACGACGACGACGACAACGAAGAGGAGGATGTGGAGGATGATGTTGAGGAGGATGTGGAGAAGGAGGAGGAGGAGGATAAGGAGGAGAAGGCGGAGGAGGTGGAGGAAGAGGAGGAGGAGGAGGAGGAGGAGGAGGAGGAGGAGGAGGAGGAGGAGGAGGAGGACGATGGTGAGCAGATGGCAGGAGGGCTGGCTTCAGTTGCAGGCTCGCTACCCTTCATCACCCCGCTCGGTGCGTCCTCTCGGTCTATCCCGCGTTTCGCCTACAGCTGGCCACGGGGGCACCGCCAGGTCGGCTCCGAGTACGGCTCCCACTTCTACTCGAAGCTGTACAGCAACAACTTCTACTCCCAGGCGCCCAGCCCATCTTTGGTGGCAGCGGGGGCGGTCGGCCAGGGAAGGTTGGATGGGGGAGCGGGGGAGGGTGAAGGGAACGGAAGGGCGGAAGTGGGCAGAGAGGGCGCGGGGAGGGAAGGGAAGGGAGGCGGAGGAGTGAGGGAGAGGGGAGGGAGGGGAGGGAGGAATGGAGGGAGGGAGGGAGGGAGTCGGGTGCTGGGTGGTCAGAGAAGGCGAGGCAGGCAGGGGTGGGCTCTCCGAATTCGCACTCGCCACCGCCTGCACGCGGCTTGGCAGGGGCAGCCTGTATGCAGGCGGAGGCTCACTGGAAGAGCACCGGGGGCGAGCTGGGGCGGGGTGGAGGGGCAGGCGGGGGCGAGCTGGGGCGAGCTGGAGTCCCTCCTCCTCCTCCTCCTCCTCCTCCTCTTCCTCCTCCTCCTCCGCCTCCTCCTCCTCATCCTCCTTCTCCTCCTCCTCCTCCTTTCCCTCCTCCGCCTCCTCCTCCTCATCCTCCTCCTCCTCGTCCGCCTCCTCCTCCTCCTCCTCCCCCTCCGCCTCCTCCTCCTCCTCCTCCTCCTCCTCCTCCACCTTCTCAGTGGAGGTGGCGTGGGTGGGTGGGCGTGTGGGATGCTGGAGGCGAAGGTCGGCGAGGGGGCTAGCGGGGCAGACGGGCCTGCGGTCGTGGTGGGCTGGGTGGGGTGGGTGGGTGGGGCGGGTGGACGAAGAGGTCGGATGTGATCGAGTGGATTGGAGGGAGGGTGGGCGGATGAGGTTGGGCGGGTGGGTGGGGGTGGGAGTTCCCAAGCAGGCTCCGCAGATGGTGACGTCGACGGGCCACGTAGGGGTGGACGAGCGCAAGCACATGGCGCAGCACATTCTCAGCCACCGGTACATCCCGCTGGAGACGCGTCTCTCGCCGCCGCTGCCCAGGGTGTCGGGTGTCTCCGGGGGACGAGGAGGATTGCGAAATACGCTGTGTGCATTTACTTCATACGTGCGCGGTGGGCCTGGGGTCTCATGGTGCTCGCATGACCGGCAGATCCAAGCCGACTCGCCGCCCTTCATTCCTCTTGCCCCAAAAGGGGGGACCTCCAGCACGACTGAGCATCTGGGGCTTAAGGACCCTGCCTCCTCCCTCGCGCATGACACCAGCGGTTGCTTGGCATTGATGCGGAATGGAATGCATTCGACACAGCGCAGATTTCGGTGCCAATCTTGTAGAGGGACGGGGGGGGGATGGAGAGGGGATGAGAGGAGAGGGAAGTGACGAGCGGTACAGGGAATGGGAGAAATATCGACGGGGAAAGGGGGGAGGAGGGTAGGGCGGGGGGAGGTTGGAGTGGAGGCTAGGGGTGGGGGAGGCGATAGGACAATTGCTGTCTGGTGTGAGACCTCCCTTCCCTCCTCCCTCCTCTCCCCTTCCTCTTCCCTCGTCCATTCTTCCTCCTCTCTCGCCCCTTTTTCCTCTCACCTCCTCATCGTTTTCCTCCACCCTTCTGCTCCTCCTGCTCCTTCTGGTCCTTTTCCGTCCTCGGCCTCCTCTATGTTTTCCCTTCTTGTCCTGGTCCTGGTCGTGGTGCAGGTCCTCTTCCTCTTGTCCTGGTCCTGGTCGTGGTCCTGGTCGTGGTTTTTCCTTCTTGTCCTTCTTATCCTGGTCCTGGTCCTTGTCCTTCTTTGGTCCTCTGGTCTATGTTTTTCCTTCTTGTCCTGGTCCTGATTCTGGTCGTGGTGCAGGTCCTGGTCCTGGTCGTGGCGCGGGGGACAGGCCACCCGGACGCCCACCTCCTTCCATGCAGCGACACTCCACTGCGTGCCTCGAGGCACGGTAGCAGAGAGATCGTTCTATGCGACTAAGGAGCTCGATGCCGCAAGCTGTTTGGCTGTGTCTCAGTTGGATCCTGCCCAGCCCTGTTCCTCTCCTTCCTGCTGCCCCGCTGCGGCCACCGCAGGAGGGACCAGAGCTCGAGCAGGACCTTCGCACTGGCAGCTGGCGGGGCCAAGGGGCGTGGGGGGGGGAGAGGGCGGTGAGCGACATCCGAGCTGTGAGCTCAAGATGATGACAATGATGGTGATGATGGTGGTCAGCGACAGCTGGACCGATGATGACAGTGTTGGTGACGATATTGATGCTGATGATGGTGATGATAGTGAAAATGGTTATGATGGTGATTCTGATGATGATGATGGTGATTATGCTGATGCTGATGCTGATGCTGATGCTGATGATGACGACGACGATGAGGATGTTGATGTTGATGTTGATGCAGCTGCTGATGATGATAGTGATGCTGCTGATGCTGGTGCTGATGCTGATGTTGATGACGACGACGATGATGCTGATAATGCTGATGTTGATGTTGATGTTGATGCTGATGTTGATGATGATGATGCTGCTGGTGCTGGTGCTGATACCGATGTGGATGTTGTTGTTGATGCTGATGATGCTGCTGATGAGGATTGTGCTGATAACGACGACGATGAAGATGTTGATGCTGATGTTGATGCTGATGTTCATGTTGATGTTGATGCTGTGGGCTGTTGATGATGAGGTTGATGATGACTGTGATGATGCTGATGCTTATGCTGATGCTGATGCTGATGCTGATGATAACGACGTCGACGATGCGGGTGCTCATGTTGATATTGATGCTGATGCTGATGATGATGCTGATGATGCTGATGCTGGTGATGCTGATGCTGATGCTGATGCTGATGAAGACGACGACGATGATGGCGATACTGATGATGACGACGATAAGGATGATGATCTTATGAGGATGATGATGCTGATGTTGATGATGACGACGACGAGGATGCTGATGTTGATGTTGATGTTGATGATGATTATTCTAATGCTGATGTTGATCTTGATGTTGATGCTAATGCTGCGGCTGATTATTGTGATGCTGTTGGTGATGATACTGATGGTGGTGATGCTGCTGAATCTGATGCTGATGAGGATGCTGAAGTTGATGATGACGACGACGATGATAATGTTGATGTTGATGCTGATTCGAATGATGATACCGATATAGACAATTTTGATGGTAACGCTGATAATGCTGATGCTGATGCTGAGGTCGATGGTAACGACGACGACGATGATCATGATGATGATGATGATGATGATGCTGATGTTGATACTGATGATGAGAATGCTGATGACGAAGACCGCGATGATGCTGATGCTTATGCTGGTGCTGACTATGATGATGATGAGGATGATGAGGTTGACGACGATGATGATGTTGATGATGCTGTTGATGCTGATGCTGATGGTGCTGAAGGTGATGGCCATGAGGCTGATGTTGATGCTAACGCGGATGTTGATGATGACGACGATGATGTCAATGTTGATGTTGCTGCTGATGCTGCTCATGATGATGAGATGCTGACGCTGATGCTGCTGCTGCTGATGATGCTGATGTGGATGAGAATGACGACGACGATGATGATGACCATTGTGATGATGCTGATGCTGATGCTGATTTTGATGATGTCGACGATGCTGATGATGTGTATGTGGATGTTGATGCTGATGCTGATGATGCTGCTGATGAGGATGATGCTGTTGATGGGGCTGATGCTGAGACTGATTCTGATGATACCGCTGGTGATATGCTGCTAACGATGATGATGCTGATGCGGATATTGATGCTGATGTTGATGATGATGACGACGATTTTGGTGGTGGTGGTGCTGTGATTGATGATGATGAAGACGATGCTGATGACGATGATGATGACGATGATGATGGTAGTGACGACGACGATGCTGTTGATGTCGATGTTGATGCTGCTGCTGCTGTTGGCGATGATGCTGCAGATGATGGTTGTGATGCTGCTGATGCTGATGCTGACGCTGATCCTGATGATGTGGATGCTGATGACGATGATGATGATGATGCTGATGATGATGATGCTGATGATGGCGACGATGCTGATGTTGACGTTGATGTTTGTGCCGATGATGATATTGTTGATGATGTTGTTGATGATGATGGTGATGATGATGATGCTGATGGTGGTGATGATGCTGATGCTGGTGCTGATGGTGGTGATGATGCTGATGATGATGATGGTTGTCATGCTGATGCAGATGTTGATGCTGACGTTGATGACGACGATGATGTTGATGTTGATGCTGATAATGCTGCTGATCATGATGATGAGGCTGCTTCTGATGATGCTTCTGATGATACTGACGATGATGCTGCTGCTAATGATGATGACGATGATGATGAGGAAGCTGAGCATGTTGATGTTGATGACGATCATGACTTTGCTGATGCTTATGCTGATGATGATGACGCTGATGTTGATGCTGATGCTGGTGATGAGGGCAACCATTAAGATGATGTCGATTCATGCTGATGCTGATGATGCTGACACTCATGATGCTGGTGATGATGCTGATGTTTGTACTGGTGCTGATACTCATGATGAGGACGACGATGCTGATGTCGGTGTTTGTTGATGCTTCTGCTTCTGCTTCTGACGATGATGCTGATGATGATCATTATTATCATTATGCTGGTAATGGAGGTGGTGGTAGCGATGATGCTGCTGATGATGCTGCTGATGCTGCTGCTGCTGATGATGATGATGATGATGATTCTGATAGTGATGATGATTGTGATGATGATGCTGATGAGGATGATTCTGATGATGATGATGATGCTGATGATGATGATGATGATGATGATGATGATGATGCTGATGATGATGATGATGATGATGATGATGATGATGATGATGATGATGATGATGATAGTGGTGGTGATGATGATGATTCTGATTTTGATGATGTTGATTATGATGACGATGACGGGGGGGAGGAGCAGGAGGTGGAGGAGGAGATGGAGGAGGAGATGGAGGAGGGGGAGATGGAGAAGGAGGTGGTGAGAGGTGGTGGCGGAGGAGGAGGGGACGGAAAAGGAGGAGGATTGGAGGATAAGGAGGAGGAGGATGAGGAGGAGGACAGGGCGAATGACGGTGATGATGACGATGAGGACGATAGGACGGTAATGACGACGATGACGATTTTGACGGTCATTGCTACGATGGCTACGATTATGATGGCGATGCTGACGATCAGAGCAGGCCAGAGCTCATGTGCTCCTCCTGATGATCCGCTACCAAAGCCTGGAAACGTCTGAACTCTGGTGGGCTACTGCGCAGCCAGCTGCTCAGCATCGTATGTGCCCACGCTCTGCGCGAGGCAGCGCCGGCCCCTGGCCGAGGAGGCCCCCCGAGGCACGCAGCCACGGATCGGGGAGGATGAGGTGGTGGACGTCAAGGGCGGTATGGGCGTGGAAGTGGATGTCCTCCTCGCGGCCTCCGGGCGTGACCCGCGGTTTTCCGCCGGGGCACTGCAGCGGGGAATCCCCAATGGAGCTCTCAGCTCTCAGGCACCAGCCAGTTTTTCCGTTTTTTTCCCAGGATTCTCGGCCCGATCCTTTTCTCTGAGTGCATGGCTGCTGCACTGTCAGCCAAACATTTGGTGCACTCGGCATGTCCTGAGCTCCGTGGCCCCTGGCCTTCCTCGTGCCAGGACAAGCCCTATCAGGACTTCCTGCGAGGTGATGCCTCGCGCCAGCAAGGCTGCGCAAGACGCTCACTGTCTGCAGTGGCTTCGGCGCGCGAGTCTCAGAGAAACGCTGACCTGCCATGCCTGCTGTGTTGCTGCTCAATCTGCTGCCGCTCAGATCCTCTCGAGCATCCTCGACGCCTCCCTCTCCAGGGGCCCGTGAGGAGGCGCTGCTGCTGCTGACGACGACGATGACGATGACGATGGCGATGACGATGCTGATGATGACGATGATGAGGATGCTGATGATGCTGATGATGATGCTGATGCTGATGATGATGGCTGCTGCTGCTGATGAGGATGGTGATGATGATGCTGATGATGATGATGATGCTGATGATGATGATGCGGATGCTGATGCTGATGCTGTTTCTGTTCTTGATGATGATGCTGATGATGATGAAACTGATGATGATGGTGCTGCTGCTGATGCTGATGGTGATGCTGATGACGATGGTGATGGTGATGGTGGTGGTGGTGATAAGGATGCCGGTCCTGGTGGTTCGTGGTGGTGGTGAGGATGATGATGACGATGATGCGGAAACAGGTTGACCAGTTGTATGAGTGTTAGGCATACAAACAGTGCAAGGTACTGACCGTCGGCCCATCCGGCGACCGTGCTTGGGTTGTGGGCCAGAGGCCTCTTGGATGGCTGTGGGGGTGTCTTGGGATGCCCCTCGGGTGCCACTTGGGAGCCTTTTCCCTCGGGGGCCCCCGGCAGGTCCTAATGGAAACCTTTTGGAGGCCTCTTGGGAGCCTCTCGGGACTTTTGTGTGCTTCTGAGAGACTCTTGCTGGTGTTGGGCGTTTTGGGTGCAATCTTTTTGGGAACAGGCCCCCAATGCCCCTTCTCTTTTCCCCTCTTGGGCATCTCTTGGGGGGAGGCCTTCTGGGCCGTCTGGGGGCCTCCTGGGTTGTCTCAGGGCCCTCCTGAGCCAACTTGGGACCCCCTGGGATCCTCTTGGGCCGTTTTGGGGTGAACCTGCGGGACTCCGGGGCCGTCTTAAGCATTGGAAGCCCGAACAAATCAACAACGCTAGAATTTTTCATAGGACTTTGGCCTCTGGGAACGCTCTTGGGAGTCCTCCTTGGGCTGGGAGGCGATTTTCGGCGCATCAGCAGAACATAATCTCGCGTGAGCCTGCCTATAATCCAGTCTTGGACAGACGGCAAGTTGGGCATCTCGTCACACAGCTGAGCACCCGTGCCCGTGCCGTCGACCCCACGCCGCTCGAGCAGGGAGCTACGGACCACTCGAAGCCCCGCTCGTGGCTGGAACGGGTGCCGTAAAAAAGATCCTCCAGAGCCAGGCCTGTTCACCCAATGTCTTCCTCACAGCCGCGGCAGAGTCGCGACGGCCGATGCTGCCACGGCTTTGGCCGCCCCGCGGGAGTCTGTGTCGGGCCCAGGGCCGCCCGAAGCTGGTCTCCGTGCAGAGCCTGTCCAACCCTCCTGCTCCTCCTCCTCCTCCTCCTCCTCCTCCTCCTCTTTCTCGTCGTCCTCCTTTTCCTACTCCTCCTCCTTTTCCTCCTCCTCCTTCTTCTCCGTCCAAAGGCGCGGTCGGCAGCACTCGAGGCTTGCACCCCGGGGGCACACCCCGAAGTGCTGCACGCTCCGAGGGAGCCCCAGCCGTCCGCGGGCAGCCCTTCTTCCTCCCCCTCCCCCCCTGTCGCCCTCTTGCCGCCCTGGCGCCCCCCTTCGCACCGCCGCCGCCCTGCAGGAGCCACGACCGCAGCTTGGGTCCAGAGCGCCGCCTCCCAAAAACTGCTTGCCCCCCCCCTCTTTCTCCTCCTCCTCCTCCTCCTCCTCCTCCGCCTCCGCCCTCCTCCCTCCCCCCCCCTCCTCCTCCTCCTCCTCCTCCTCCTCCTCCTTCCTCCTCCTCCTCCTCCTCCTCCTCCCCTCCTCCTCCTCCTCCTCCTCCTCCTCCTCCTCCTCCTCCTCCTGCCCATTCTCCCCCTCCCCTTCCCGACGACGAAGCGCGCCGCCGACATCGGCGTCGGCATCGACGTCGGGGGCCGCTGGGGCGCCCCGAAAGTCCGCGCCCGCGGCGGGGCGCCAGAGGCATGCCGTGGAGCCCGACGGCGCCGCGGAGCCGCCGGAGTCCCGGGGGTGGGCCCCGCCGCGCCGCGCCGCGCGCCCGTCGCCGACCAGGGCCAGCATGGCAATGTGGGTCTCTTGTCGGGAGCCTTGAGACTCCTCAGACTTTTTCTTGATTATTTTTGACCTATTTAGGGGGTATCTTTTATTTTTCGTCGAAGAACCCCCCTGTAGGGGGACAGGCCCGGCTTAAGGACAACCTCGAGGACGCCTGCCCACGACCCTGGGGCGCGAGGCGGCGGTCAAGGCGGCAGAGGCTGCCGCGAGGGCCACGGGCGGCTCGGTCCCGGCTTCGGCTCCGGGCGGCGGCGGTTGCGCAGACGCAGCCTGCAGCGCAGGCTGGTCAGGAGATGGGGGTCAGTGCAAACGGGGGTCAGCCAGGGCGCCAGATCTTGCAGGATCCTGCAGAGCCAGGGTCGCATTGACCCGGGTTTGGGTGCAGGATCTCTGCAGGATCCGTGCAGGATGCTGCACGGCCAGGGTCGCATTGATCCGGGTTGGGTGCAGGATCTTGCAGGATCCTGCAAGGCCTGACTGACCCGGGTTTGGATTGACCCGTGTCAGCAGATCCCCGATCTTGGCCTCGCTGGTGGTGTCCGAGCATAGGTGGGAACTTAGGGTCGCGCCGCATCGCCGATGCACGGGACATGCGGCTCGAGGTGGAGCCCGATTTTCTCCACGCCGACGCATCGCCGACGCATCGCCGACGCGTCTCTCTGGCCCCATCTATTCGGACCCCATTTGGAAGGCCTCTCGATTCTCGAGTTGTTTCGGGCTGGGTCTCGATCTCGTCCGTGTGAGGTAGGCCCGTGTGTGTTGAGGCACGATCTGGCTTGCGCCAGGTCGGGATCGGGGCCGCGCGGCTCCTCTTCTTGTCAGCATGGGCCAGACCGCGATCGGGGCCCATCCGACGAGGCCGCGCCCTTGCGTGGTTCAGGAGGGAAGAATAGGCACAGGCACAAGTACTCTTCGATATCCAGGAGAGTGCGGGAACATCGGGGAGATGGGGGGACACCAGTCGTTTCGCTGGCGCTGGCGCTCTCCAGTCGTGGGCTGCAGAGGCATGCTGGTGAGGGGGTAACCGCAAATCTTTCGACGAAGCACAGAAAGAAAACAGGTGGGCTCGACGCCACGCTGGTCGCAGGACGGCCGCTCGGTAAGGGAGCGCCCAGATTTCGATTCTCGTCGCGTGCTGCTGCGGTATCAGTGGATGCAGCAGTCGGAGCGACAGCGATCAGGATGGCAGGAACAACTGACGGCGTCGACGAGGGCAGCAATGATTGCAGTGATGATGCAGGCGATGGCAACGTTAAGTCGGGCCTGTCCCTCCCCGGGGGAATCTTCAAAAATAGTCAAACAGTAGTCTGGTGATTTTTTTGTAATGAATGTTTTTCGGCCATTTTGGAGTATTTGTTGAGTCTTTTTTTATGTTTCGTCCAAAACCCCCCCTGTAGATGACACGCCCGACTCAATGGTAATGCGTGGCAGTGACGTGCCGAGAACGTTGGCGCGCGTCAGCGACTGCGGGATCCCGTGGGCGAGACCCGTCGTGGAGAGTTCTACAGGCTGCGCGGGCCTGGCGGGCGGGGTCGCAGGCTCCCCAAGTAGGGGGTGGGTTCCCCGCTGCCTGCGTGGTATTCATCGGGGGCCCCCAAACGGGGTGGTGACCACACCGCGCGGTGAGTCGGCGGGGATTCAGGGACACCGCACGGTTTTGGGACTCGGGTCGTTCTCCGAGGACGTCTCGGGCGACTGGGGCCTCCAAGGTCCCAAGACCGTGCGGTGACGGACCGTGCGGTGAGGTCTTGGGGGATTTCGAGGTCACCGCACGGTCGATCACCGCACCGTTTCGGGACTCCAAGATTAATTGTAGCATATATTGGTCCCAGGGAGCGGTCAAAAATGAAGCTTTCGCTTGGGACTTCTAAAACACGAGTGGTTTCTGGGCGCCTTCTGGCGGTTTCCTGAAGGTTTCCGCGGCTGCCGCTCATTGCTCGTGACGTTTCTTCATGAACCCAGCCTCGGAATCCATTTTCTCGCTTGAGACGTCGGCACCACGCTGCAGGTCTCTGCCCAGGCTTCCCCGAGTCTCCTCAATCTTTCTGTGGGTTTCCACTGGCGAGCCCTGAGGGCTTCCGCGCGCTTCGAGCCAGGATGGCAGCGGTTGCCAGCCCTCCGACGCGATCAGTTTGCCAGCGGAGGGTCGGCAAGCATCGAACGCAGAATCCGATCCCTGTCTGAGAGGGCTGGTGGGATTCCCAGGGTTGGCGTCGAATCTGTTTAACGTCGCGAGTTTCAGTGCCAGCGGACAACTGACAACTTTTACGATCGCAAGGGCTTCTTACTCGGGCCACGCTAAAACGAGCAAAAGTGGAATGGCTCATTGGGTATCTTCACACATCTTATACGTATCAGGTACAAGTACGTATCATGTACACGTACAGTTCGGTTGCTTCTGGCGCAGAACCAATCAGTATGAGCTACCAGCACACGTCGCCCGCATGCGTGCACGCGTGAACATGGCCCTGGCATCGCTCGGACGTGTGCAGTTTCCTCGGCGAAGCCAGCGCCAGAAAATCTGGAGCATCTTGGAGCATCTGGGATCATCTAGGAAATAGCACGCACGAAACCAGACAGTGCACTCGGAATGGCCGTCCGAGCGATGGCAAGCGAGGCCAAGCGGTCTCTGACAGGGTTGCGTCGGGCTTTGGGGCCATCCCAATCGCCCCGCAAGGGTGCACTCCCAATCGCGCGCCGCCCCCCATGCTAAGGCACCGCGGGCGGTCTCACGTCTGCCCGGCGGTCTCCGCGGCCTCGAAGCGGCGACGCGGGCGCCTTGCGACGGATCGCGGGGGCCCCCCCGCGGCCGCCGAGAAGGCCAGCGTGCATCGAGGCCCCGGAGGCGCCCCGGGGCTGCGACTGCGCCGTCGCAAAGCGAAGGCTGGCGCGCTCCAGTCAACGCGCCTAGTAAGGACGCGCGCCTTTCTATAGGGTACCCTTGTGTCCTTGCCTCCGAGGCTCGCCCTTGCCATTATCACTGGTGGCCCGCCGCCCAAAAAAACCCAACTTCGGCCTCCAAGGGTCTTGTGTCCTCATCACCCGTCCTTGCTACACTCCAGGCGATGCTTAAGAAAACCCAAGTTTTCGGCCAGAGTCTCGATTATTCTTAACGTTTCAGTGGAAATCCCAAGATTTTGATAGAAATTCTGGGTTTTTATTCAAATTCTGAGACTATGAATTTCTTAACCCATGATTTCTTCATTGACTGTAGGCACGCAGGCCGCGGCCCTGCGCGGCCGCGCGGCCGCGCTCGGCCTCCAGGCCGCCGGGGGCCCTGGCGGCGCCGACGCGCACGCCGACGCCGCGCCAAGCGCGCCGCCGCGCTCGACGAACCCAGGGAGCCGGCCGCGCCGCCGCGCCCGACATAAGGCCAGGCTTCAGTCGGGCCTGTCCCCCTACAGGGGGATTTCGACGAAACATGAAAAATATTTAAAAAATAGTCCCAAAAAAGTAGTCCCAACATAGTTCGGGGACTATTTTGGGACTATTTTTTCTTTCTGGGGTATTTTTTGGGTATTTTTCATTGTTCGTCGAAAATCCCCCTGTAGGGGGACACGCCCGACATAAGGCCAGGCTGGCCGCGCCGACGCGCCCAGCAAAGCCAGGCTGGCCGCGCCGGCGCGCGCTTCACGAGACCTCGCGCGGCCGCGCTGGCGGGCTTCGCCACGAGGGCCGGCCGAGCCGTCGTGGTGTACGAAGTTGTCAGGAGGGGAAAAAACACACAGACACAATTAATCGTCGATTCCCAGGAAAATATGGGAAAATACGGGGAGTGGGGGCGAAGACATTTTATTTGTGTGTATTTATTTGTGTGTCCCAGGGCCCCTTCAAGCTGGGCCTGCTGCGCCGGCACGCTCTGGTTGATCTCGCGCTGCCGCGCCGGCGCGTGTTGCAACAGTCGGGTTGGGCGCGCCCGGCAGGGGTTATTGTATCGCCTCGCTCGCTCCGCTGGCCCGTACTGTGCCATCGCAGGCGCTTGCCTGCGCGTTCGTGGCCTCTGGGGGCCTCTTAGGGGCCGTTTGGGGGCTTCCGGGAGTTTCTTTTTGGGCCTCTTGGGGGCCTCGTGGGGCCTCTTGGGGCCTCCTGGGGGGCTCTTGGGGCGGAAGGCTCGAATTGGTGGTTCGTGTTCCCCCTCTTGGGCTCCTCTGGGGGCCGTCTTGGGGCCCTCTTGGGCGATATTGGGCGCCTCTGGGGCCATTTTGGGGCCGTCTTGGACCGTCTGGGATCTTGGGGGCCTCTCGGGCCGTCTTGAGGCGGTCTTGGGGGCCTCTGGGGCAATCTTGGAGCGCTGGAAAGCCGAAAAGGCGAGAAGGCTGAAAACCTCCAAGAACCTTAAGAGCATCAGCGATTTTTGTCTCGTGGGGACTTCTGGGGAGGCCTCTTGGAAGCCTCTTGGGCCGTCTTAGCGGCCTCTTGGGCCGTCTTGAGGCCATCTTGGGCGGCTTGGGGCGCTTTTGGGGCGTCTCCAGCCTTTTTTGGGCCGTTTTAGGGCGTTCGTCTTGGAGCCGTCTTGGGCCATCGTGGGGCCATCTTGGGAGCCTCTTGGGCTGTGTTGGGGCGGTCTTGGAGGAATCTTGGGCCTTCTTGGAGCGTCGGGAATCCAAAGGGCGAGAAGGCTGAGACCCAGCAAAACCTTCTGAACATCAATGACTTTTGTCTCTCGCGCGGACCTCTTGGGAGGCCTCTTGGAAGCCTCTTGGGCCGTCTTGGCGGCCTCTTGAGCCGTCTTGGCGGCCTCTTGGGCCGTCTTGAGGCCATCTTGGGCGGCTTGGGGCGATTATGGGGCGTCTCCGCCCCCTTTTTGGGGTGTCTTGGGCCCGTGGGGCCGCCTCTTGGGCCGTCTTGGAGCCGTCTTGGGCCATCGTGGGGCCATTTTGGGAGCCTCTTGGGCTGTGTTGGGGCGGTCTTGGAGGCCTCTTGGGTCCTCTTTGAGCATCGGAACGCCGAAAAGGCGAGAAGGTTGAACCCCCCCGAAAGCTTCGGAACATCAATGATTTTTGCCTCTTGGGGCGCCTCTTGAAAGTCTCGAGGTGCGTGTTGGGGGCGTCGAGGGCCATCGTGAGGCCGTCTTGCGCCGCCTTGGGACGCTGCTGGCTTCTGGCCGTGGGGCCTGCCACCTCTTTGCCGACTCGTTGGGCTGCTCCTGGACGGTTCCAGAGGCCCCATGGCCCGCGCCCAAGAGATCTGGCGTCTTTGCCGGGGACTTGCCGGGAGTTGCCCGGGGTACTTCTTTCGGGGGAGCGTAAGACCCGGGTTTGCCAGGACTCGGGTTCGCCATCGTTTTTTGACGACCGCGCCTCGGATTTTGACGAGGAGGAGTTTCGTGGGATGTCTGCAGCGGGAGGCCTCGTCAAAATGCAGGCTCGGCCTCGTCATTTTTTTGACGACCTCGTCGGGGATTTCCGAGTCCCCCGTACCCGGGTCTTACGCCTCCCTGATTTTTGGCTGCGGGACCCCCAGGGGCCGCCACGCGCGTGCGAGCCAGAACATGGTTCATCCAGTGCCAGAGATCTTAGCACGCCGCTGGGCCCGCTGGGCCGGCGATTTTTTTGGGTTGGCGGTGCGTTTCTTTTTCTCATGGTGGAAAACATGTTCGAAATGCCGGGAGCAAGTACGTAAGCACTGGAAGAAGGCCGTGGAGGAGCGCCCGAATAAGAATTGAGGAACGGGCGAAGTGTGTGCGTGTGTGACCATAAAAAACAGGTACAGCAGGGGGGGGAGCCTGGGCGGCGACCACGGACTACGGCGCCTGGATTAGCGACGGGCCCCGCTTGCACACGCAATCGGGCGTCACCGTCGCCATGTCTCGGAGGGCCCCTTCCCCGATCCACGGATCGGGCTCCCTCGCTCCAAGTCCATGGCTCCCCAATCCATGTCAGCGTGCGCTTGGGAGCACAACAGGCGGGGCGAGCCCCCCGGGGCGCGGGGCCGCGCCCGCGCCGCCATTGGGCGCGCCCGCGGCGGGGCGCGCTGCGCCGAGAAGCGCACGGGTCGGCTGCGCGCAAGAGTGACCTTTCGCCAGAGTGGCCTTCGGTGCGGGCCTACAAGGGTCCCCACAGCTGATGGGCCGATGTTCCACCACCACTGCCAGAGGTAGGAGAGGGAGGAGCAGGAGGAGCAGGAGGAGGAGGAGGAGGAGGAGGCGAGAGGAGGAGGAGGAGAGGAGGAGGAGGAGGAGGAGGAGGAGGGGGAGGAGGAGGAGGAGGAGGAGGAGGAGGAGGAGGAGGACGACGACCAGCGCTGGGCCAAGTCGTGCAACCGAGGACGGGAGCACGGGCCCAGCAAGCATACGTTAGTCAGGACTTACGGACTTGCCCGACCTTGGGTGGCGACCAGCCCGTATACCAGCCATGCTAGATGTCTGCTGATATCGGATTGAACCGTACTCTGAAGGTCCACGACCTTTCTCGTGCAACTTACAGCGAGCTGCCTTGCCACTGGACACCTGATGGGAGCCACATAGGGCAGAGACCATGGCCAGAGGGCTGATCAGAGCCTGGTACCCTTTGAGCCCGACGATCTCCTCAGGGACGGCCGCTGCACCTCTGGCCCCTCTCGCCCGAGCGCCAGCCTGCAGGTCTGCGGCCGCCTGTACAGAGCCAGCTAATCGCACAACAGTCTGCACCGCATGAGACTTCAAAGGAGGGGCCTGCTGGAGCACCAGGTCGGCCCGAGCCTTGAGCCTCTCTTGGGTTGTTGGCTCACAGGGGCTCCCCAAGAGCTTCCCAAGGCAGGCCCGGGCACGGGCAACCGCAAGGCACAACTTACGTTGGGAAACCTGGGAGCCGTTCACCACCACACTGTGAGCCACTAATCCTGATCGGGGCGGCTTGCCCTCAGAATCCCCCAGAAGACGTTCAGGGCGACCACTGCCTGCATCCTGAGCGGCCATCTCGGCCGCTGCCCAAGCAAAGTACTTCGCCTGCATGCAGGCTTTAGGCACACGAACCTCGAACGTCTTGACATCGACTTGTAGACGTGCGCGAATAAGAGCTCCTTCCTTGGCGAAGAAGTCTGGTTGTTGTTGTTGTTGTTGTTGTTGTTGTTGTTGTTGTTGTTGTTGTTGTTGTAGTTGTTGAAAGACACCGGGTCTTGCCCCCCAGCCCCCACCCCCCACACCAACCAACCAACCCCTCCCCCCGATTCCCCCCCTTCTGGGGGCCCTCTTGGGCCATCCTGGGGTCCCACTCGCCGTCTGGGGGGGTCCTTTGGAGCCGTCTGGGGCCGTCTGGGGGGCCTGGAGGGCCGTCTTGGGCGTCTTCCTCAAGGTTCACCAGGGCTCATTAGGGATATTGCTATTCAATGCTGCGCGTTTTCTCTTTCAGTCTACGTTTCATGCGGCCGCCAGAGAGCGTGTGTGCGTTTGTGCGTGCGTGCGTGCGTGCGTCGCTCTCTCTCTCTCTCTGTCTCTGTCTCTGTCTCTGCCTCTCTATCTTCCTCGCTCTTTTTATGTCTTCTGGGGAGCGGAAAGGGAGGCAGCGGCAGCAGGAGGGGCTGGAGGGGAGGGAGGAGGGACGGGCGGGGAGGGATGATGACGATGATAATGAGTAGAAGGAGGGACGATGATGAGGGGAGGGGGACGATTATGATGATAATGACGGCGATGAGGATGATGATGATGATTATGATGATGATGTTGATGATGATGATGATGATGGTGGTGATGAGGATATTGATGACGATTATGATGATGCAGATGAGGATGATGATGATGATGATGATGATGATGATGAGGATGATGATGATGATGATGACGATTATGGTGATGATGCAGATACTGATGATTATGATGATGATCTTGATGGTGATGCTGATGATGATGCTGATGATGATGATTATGCTGATGATGATGATGATGGTGGTGGTTGTGGTGATGATGATGCTGATGATGATGATGCTGATGCTGCTGATGATGATGATGATGATGCTGCTGATGCTGATGCTGCTGATGATGATGATGCTGTTGATGCTGATGCTGATGCTGATGATGATGCTGATGATGATGCTGATGCTGATGATGCTGATAGTGGTGATGATGATGATGCTGATGATGATAATGCTGATGTTGATGTTGATGCTGATGCTGATGATGATGATGATGATGCTGATGATGATGGTGGTGGTGGTGGTGGGGATGGTGATGGTGATGGTAGTGGTGATGATGGTGGTGATGATGATGATGAGGAGGATGAGGATGATGATGCTGATGATGATGCTGCTGATGATGATGATTATGATGATGATGGTGATGCTGCTGATGATGATGAAGATGATGATGATGCTGATGATGATGACGATGATGATGGTGTTGATTGTGATGATGATGATGCTGATGATGATGATGATGACGATGATGATGATAATGATGGTGATGGTGATGGTGATGGTGATGGTGATCTTGATGGTGATGGTGATGGTGATGGTGGTGGTGATGGTGATGGTGATGGTGATGGTGGTGGTGGTGGTGGTGATGATGATGAGGAGGAGGAGGAGAAGGGGGAGGAGGAGGAGGAGGAGGGTGGAGTAGCTCCCTACTTGCTCCCTCCCTCCCAGCCGCCCCACCCCACTCTCCCCTTTCGTTCCTCATTAGCTCCCCCTCGTTCCACTCTTTCCTCTGGCTGCTCCTCCCTGCCCTGCTGAGCTATCTGTAGCCATCCTGGATCAAGGGCTGTCCTTGGCGATCCTTCCTCATTCCTCCTCCTCCTCCTCCTTCCTCCTCCTCCTCCCTCCGTCTCCTCCCTCCGTCCTCCTCGTCGTCCTTCCTCCTCCTCCTCCTTCCTCCTTCCTCCTCCTCCTGCCTCCGTCTCCTCCCTCCGTCCTCCTCCTCGTCCTTCCTCCTCCTCCTCCTCCTCCTCCTCCTCCCCATAGGTGATATACAGTTTTTTTTTGTGTTGCAGCGAGAGCTGGTTGGTTGGTTGGTTGGTGTGGGGGGGGGGGGGGTGGTCCGCACGGGGCGGCAGGTCCGGGTTGCGCCAGGGGGGGGAGCCCGGGAGAGGAACCGGGGGTGACGGGGTCGCAGTCCCGGGGTGTACCTTGTTGTTGTTGTTGTTGTTGTTGTTGTTGTTGTTGTTGTAGTTGTCGTTGTTGTTGTGGTTGTTGTTGTGGTTGTGGTTGTTGTGGTTGTTGTTGCTGTTGCTGCTGTTCTTCTTTTTCTCCTCCGTTCTGCCAATCTGGGCCCAGGCCAGGGGACTTCTGAGACTTCTGAGAAGGCCCGCCCCTTCTTTCTGCGCTACTTTTCGAGCCGCGTCGATCTGCGAGGGTCCTGGGGCCCGAAGAAAAGGCGAGATCGCCCGGCTCGAACAAGTTGGGACGCCGGGATCTCAGGATGGGGAGCGTCTGCGGCTAGCGTGGCCCAGCGCAGCGCGCGCTGGCGGGCGCTTCGTAGCGCCATTCCAGGGCAGTGCGCGCGCGCGCGCCAGGAGAGCCCAGAATCGAATCGATAAGCCGGATCGGCGATCGAAATGAATCGGATCGGCAGGAATCGGCAGCCAAGTCGGGAGAAGTCGAGCCGGTAGACCTCGGCAGGCCAGCAGGCCACCGCCGAGGCATCGGCGTCCGAATCGGCAGCCAGAGTCGAGTCGAATCGGAGTCGGAAGCCATCGAAGTCGAACCGAGTCGAGCCGAGTCGGAGGAACCGAAGCGAGCCCTGCCTGGCGGCGTCTTCGGCGAGAGCCGGCGCGCGCGGGGCGCGCGCCCCGCGGCGCCCCGCGCACGGCAGGGGGCGCGCCGCGGGCGCGCCCCCGTGGCCGAGGCCCGGGTCGGCGGCGAGCCTCGGGGGGGGGGTGAAAGCGAGGAGGGGCAGGCCGTCCCAGCAGGCGGAGTGCTGGGCTCGTCTTCCACCACCACCACCATGAGTTGGAGAGGGAGGGGGTCCTCCTCCTCCTCCTCCTCCTCCTCCTCCTCCTCCTCCTCCTCTTCGTCCTCCTCCTTCCCCCCTCCAACTTGTGGTGGTGGTGGTGGTGGAAGACAGGCCCATCATGGAGGGGCGTTCCCTGAGCAGCCCCGCCCCATTCGATGCCTGCTTTGGGCGCGTCTGCTGAACGACCTCGCGCGCGTCGGGGTGGTTCTTTCTCAGGGGGGTGGATCTCTTGACCTCTGTCTCGGTCCTTCTCTGAGGAGGTCTCCGCGCCTCCGGGGGAGGCCCAGAGGGCTTCTCAGAAGGCCGGAGGACTTTTGGGCCCACTGAGAATCGGGGGTGGACACTACCCCCAACAGTGACGCGTCGATTAGTGAATTGTCCGTTTTCGGTTCTCGAGATGGCGCCGTGGCCGTTATTTTCCAGGCTTGCGCCCGCCAGGTTTGGCCTCAGGTCGTTTTCACTAGACCACGTCTTACTGAAGGGGGGTCTGTCCATCCCCGAGAGAAGGCCCGGCCCCCTCTCACTTCCAGCCCCGGGGGCTCGTCGGGGGGCCTCGGGGCAGCAGCGCGGCAACTGCGGGCGCGGCAGTGCCCCTCGCCCGCCTCTCCCCGAGGCGTGCCGCGCGTCTGCGCGCGGCTCTGTGCGGTCTGACGCGCAGCGGTTCGCGCTGTCGACCTCGTCGCCCGACGGCGCCGACGCGCCGCGTGCAGGGCCGAAGCGGGCGCGGGTGGGGGGGGAGGCGGGGGATGGACGGGGTTAAGTCGGGCGTGTCCCCCTACAGGGGGGTTTTCGACGAAAAATAACAAAATACTCCAACAATAGTAAAAAAAGTCCCCCAATAGTCTGGGGATTTTTTTTGGAGTATTTTTTGACCTTTTTCGGGTATTTTTTGGGTTGTTTTTTTGTAGAAAATCCCCCTGTAGGGGGACAGGCCCGACTTAAGGATGGGGTTCGGCAGCAAATCATGGGGGCCTGTATGTCCTCGAAATCCTTTTTTTGGTGCGTCAGCGTCCGAAAATCGATGGGGAAGCAGGAGGCTCCCATAAAGATGCCACCGAAGATGGGGTGAACACGATGAGAGGGAGCAGGCATCAGCTTATGGTTTTCGAGCTTTCACAGACCAATCGCAATCATGCTTCCTATCGGCATGCGAGGTTCTGCTGTTTCCTCTTCTGAGCTGACTTGCCGCTTCGGCGCCAATATGTAAATGACTGTCTTTGTCTGCCTGTGATCTTACATGCTTGCAGTGTGGTGCTCCATCGCGCATCGGAAAGGGGCGCGGTGAAGAAGGCAACGAAGGCAGTGGACGCAACGTTGGAGTTCGGTGAGATTTCCACAATGGTACCATGTTCATTAGAGCGGCCCGCTTGGCACGATGAACCCGAAATTTTGTGAGCTTTTGAGTTGCATACAGCTTGTGCTTGGCAGTTTCCGACTTTACCCCTCCCCCTTCCTGATATGCCCCTCCTCGTCCTTTGGTCCCCTGACCCGCTCCCTACCTTTCACCCCTGCCCTCCCCTCCCTGCCCCGCCAAACCGCGGACGGGAGCCCTGAGGTGGTTGGCTTACCTCTTCGAGTGACCTCCTGCGCTGTATCCGCGGCCTTAAGTGTTCGATCATAGACCATTCGTTACCGCAGCTGCCCAGCTTTCGCGCAGAGGACCGCCGAAGACCGCCGGAAATCGCCAAAGGCCTGTTGGTAACACGGAGCCAATGGTCGAACACGTAGCGCGGCCGCGCGGTGACGAGCGGCGACGCGCATCTGACGCCCAAAATGGCGTGGCGCGGATGCGCGCGGGGGGGAGGGGAGGAAACGGGCGGGGAGGATCGGGAGGAGGGGGAGGAGGCGGATGCAGAGGAAGATCAGGAGGAGGAGGCGGAGAAGGAGGAGGAGGAGGAGGAGGAGGAGGAGGAGGAAGAGAAGGAGGGAGGAGAATGCGGAGGAGGAGGAGGAGGAGGAGGAGGAGGAGGAGGAGGAGGAGGAGGAGGAGTATGAGGAGGAGGAGGAGGAGGAGGAGGAGGAGGATAGGGAGTAGTATAGGGAGGAAGGGGAGCTTTCGTTCATTGAGCGGGTGTGCCTCGAGGATCATACTACAGGATGGTGATGGTGATGATGATGACGACGATGACGATAACGATGCCGATGACGACGGTGACAATGATGATGACGATGATGATGATGCTGATGATCATGATGATCCTGATGATGACATTTGACGATGCTTGTGACGATGATGATGATGATGCTGATGCTGCTGATGATGATGGTGGTGGTGATGATGATGAAGACTACACCGACGATGATGATGCTGATGCTGCTGATGATGATGATGATGATGATGCTGCTGCTGATGATGATTATAATGATGGTGGTGATGGTAATTCATGATGGTGATGGTGATTTTGATGATGACGATGATGATGCTGATGCTGATGCTGCTGCTGATGATGATGAGTATGATGATGCTGATGATGATGATGACGATGATGCTGAGTCTGATGACGATGATGGTGATGGTGATGGTGATTGTGATTGTGATTGTGATGACGACGATGATGATGATGCTGATGCTGATGCAACTGCTGATGATTATGATGATGCTGATGACTCTGATGCTGATGATGCTGATTTTGATGATGATGGTGGTGGTGATGATGATGAAGATGATGCTGATGCTGATGCTGATGCTGCTGCTGATGATGATGGTGATGATGATGATGATGATAATGATGCTGATGCTGATGCTGGCTGATGATGATGCTGATGCTGATGATGAGGATGCTGCTGCTGCTGCTGCTGCTGATGATGATGATGATGATGATGATGATGATGATGATGATGATGATGATGATGATGATGATGATGATGATCATGGTGGTGGTGGTGGTGCTGCTGCTGCTGATGATGATGATGATGATGATGATAATGGAGCATTTCGGTCAGAGGCGCGATTTGCCCCGTGTCTACCTGGATTCGGGACCCCGCCGTAAAGGAATATTGACAGGGGCAGCATCTTAGATCGTCGAAATCACACGGGACTTGCTTCGACCCTCCGAATAAGCTCCACATGGCAACCCTAGAATTTTGCATTGGGTTTCCGCCCTGCCTGGGGGCGGGCGCCAGGGAGGTGTTATACAGCGCCCGGGGAGGTGTTATACGGGCGTTGCGGGGGTGTTCTACAGGGCCCAGGGGGGTGTCATATGGCGCCGCGGAGGTGTTATAGGGTCCCATGGAGGTGTCATACGGGCGCCGGCGGAGGTGTTATACAGCGCCCCAGGGAGGCGCTAGACGACGCTGGTGGAGGTGTTATACAGCGCTCGGGGAGATGTTATACGTGCCAGGGGAGGTGTTAGACGGCGCCGGGGAGGTGTTGCGCGGGCGTTAGGCAGGTGTTACACGGGCCCAGGGAAGGTGTTATGCGGGCTTCGGGAAGGTTGTATACGGCGCCCGGGGAGGTGTTATACGTCGCCCGGGGAGTTGTTATACGGGTGCCCGCGGATGTGTTGTTCGCGGCCCAGGGAGGTTTTGCGGCGCCCGGGGAGGTGTTACACAGGGCCCAGGAAGGTGTTAAACTGCGCTCGGGGAGGTGTTCTACGGGCCCCTGCCCTCACACAGACGTTCATTGGCAGATGCCCACAGAAGACGTGCCAGAAGAATGCCGGCAACATGAGATGTGCATGTGGGGATATCCGCGTCGAGTAATCCTGGGGGTGCTCGGCTAGAGGTTTCAGACAAACTGCCGTGCGGGTACTCCAGATGTCGTAATAGAAGGGATGGGGTCACAACCCTCCCAGACGAGAAGTTTTAGACCCCCCCAGACCATCCATGAAAGGGCGGCCCTTTGCCCAGACCCCCCCGAACCCTCCAAGACAGCTCAAATCAGACCCCCCCCCAAATGTGACCCCTCCTACTTTATTACGAAATCTGGAGTAGCTGGCTTGTGGCAGCCCAGCGTTCATAGCGACGTTGCTGTTGTATTCCCCACATCCTGAGTGGGGTTCTTGTTCTCTCTGCACATCTCCGCGCAGGATCTCCTCCCACCCTCCCCCCGCTTCCACCCCATCACCATCACCATCGCAATCGTTATCACACTCACCATCATCAGAACCACCACCATCATCATCATCATCATCATCATCATCATCATCATCATCATCATCATCATCATCATCATCATCATATCAGCATCCGTTGACTCCAAATAGATATATAGGAGGGCAGGAGGAGGACGAGAGGAGGATGGGAGGAGGACGACCGGAGGAAGGGAGCAGGACGGGATGAGGACGGGAGGAGCAACATCAAGCAAGCGCAAGCAAGCAAGCGAAAGCAAGCAAGCGCAAGCGAGCAATAACAAGCAAGCAAGAGCCAGCGATCAAATGCAAGCAAGCAAGGGCAAGCAATAGCAAGCAAGCAAGAGCAAGCAAGCAAGCAAGAGCAAGCAAGAGCAATCAAGCGAGAGACAGCGATCAAGTGCAAGCAAGCAAGAGCAAGCATAGGACTCGCTATTGGAAATAGCTTGGGGGTGCCATTGGAAATAAGGGGGGGTGCCACTGGAAAAAGGGGGGGAGGGGGTTGCCATTGGAAATAAGGGGGGTGCCATTGGAAAAGGGGGGGTGCTAAAGACCAGTTACTTATGATGAGCTAGGACTCTTATAGGGCAAGCCTATTTGGATACTCATCAGCGCACACTCGTTCATAATCATCAGCACACACTCTCACATACACAAACCCTATTGTCCACCCCATCATCATTCTTCACCGTTGTCATCAATCAGTCGCCACTCACCATCATTCACCATGACCCTCACTATCATCACGCATTCATATCATCATCCCATCGCGATCATCGACCAGGAAGGAGCCTCGTCTGAAAGTTATTTGTGAGGAAGTCTCCGGGGGGGAGCCCCTCCCTATGGGGTCCGCATTTCATGTTGGTAATCAGAGTGGGCCATCGGAAACCTGTAGCGAGGAAAACAACAAGGATGAGGAAGAGGCGCAAGAGAGGGCGAGACGGGGGATTCCGGCCAGGACGAAGAGGCAAGAGCGAATGGCAGTATATACATATTCTCACGCGGGGTCCTACCGTCGGAGTGTTCATTCGATGCCGGCTCTTCCTATCACTGAGACGCAGACATCCCGAACTGTGGAAGTGTTCCCCCGCCAGTGCGGCTGAGCATTTTGTCTGCGAGGGGTGTAATTCGTATTGTGCATACTTATCGAAAACGCCTGCGGCGAATCACCGCCGCTCCCTGCTTTCTACGATCGCCCATGTGGCTGGGCGTTGTGGCAGGAGCTCTGCCAACCTGTCGGACCATGTGTTCCCACAGTTGTTGTGGAAACCCTTCGGGAAACACTTTGGGGAGGATGGTTGGGAACATCACGAGGATGGCGAGGAGGGTGTGGATGAAGAGGGGGAGGATGAGGAGGAGGATCAGGAGGAGGAGGAGGAGGAGGCGGAGGAGGCGGAGGAGGAGCAGGAGGAGGAGGAGGAATACTAATAATAATAAGAATTCGAATCATACTAATAATCATCATACAACTAAGAAGAAACAGACGACGATGGAGAAGCATAATAATAAGAGGAATAATAATACTACGAATAAGAAGAATCATACTAATAAGAAGAAGACGAAGAAGCATAAACATATGCATAATACTAATACTAAGATTAATAATACGAATGAGAAGAAGACTACGACTAATCAGACGAATAAGAATAGTACTAGTACTAAGACTATAAAGAATAATACTAATCATAATAAGAAGAACAACAATACTAATAAGACGCATACTAAGACGAATACTAGTAAGACGAAGACGACGAATAATAATAATACGAAGACGAAGAATGCCAATACGACTAATAATAATAATACGAACACTAAGAATACTATCAATAATAATAATGTGACGACGAGAAAGAATACTACTAGTAGTACTACTACTAATACTTATTAATAATAATAAGAATACGAATAAGAAGACGACGACTACTACTACTACTACTACTAGTACTAGTAATAATACAAAGCAGAATAAGAGTACTAGTCATACTACTATTAATACTATTACTAAAATTAAATTATCAATGAGAAGAAGAAGATGACTAATCACAATAATATTGAGAAGAGTAAGACTAATACGACTATTAATAATATTAACAGCACTGATGGTATTATTAATAATACTAATACTAATAGCAATAAGAATACTACTAAAACTAATAGTACTACTACTACTACAACTACTACTACTACTACGATTGATAACAATCATGCTAATACTACCACTAATACTAATACTATTGCTGCTACTACTACTAATAATAATACTAATAGTATTAATTGCAATACTAATACTAATAATAATGATAATAGTAATCATACAACTAGCAATACTATTAACACCATTGGTAACAATCACACTACTAATGGTAATACTAATACTAACATTAACACTACTAATATTCATATAATAATAAGAAGACGACGAACACGAACACTAAGAAGAAAACGAAGGAGGATGAGGAGGAGGAGGCGGCGGAGGAGGAGGGGGAGGAGGAGGGGGGGAGGGGGAGGGGGAGGGGGAGGGGAGGGGGGGGGGGAGGGGGTAGGGGAGGGGAGGGGGAGGAGGAGGGGAGGGGAGGGGAGGGGGGGGACAAACTAGGGCGCTCGCGTCATATCTGACGTCCTACCCCTCCCTCCCATCCCTTACCATGGCGCTGATTTTCTCTATCCGCGGACGCGTGTCGTAGCGGACCTGTGGCTCCGCGCGCGCGTGCGTAGTGGGTGGTGGTGCACGTGCGTGCGTGCGTGCGTGTGTGTGGTTGTGGTGATGGTGGTGGTGGTGGTGGTGGTGGTGGTGGTGGTGGTGGTGGTGGTGCGGCGCGGTGGTGGCGGGCGGATGGGCGCGCGAGAAAGAGCCCGCGCTGGGGCGAGAACGCCATCCTGAACGACGGAGGCCAAACACCGATCCGAAAATGAGGCCCACGCTGCAGCGGGAGCACGATTCGGAACGATTCGGGAGCAGAAATGAGGCCGGCGCCTCAGCGAGAGCAGCATTTTGAAAACAAACGCAGGCGAAAA
>CAUYUJ010017237.1:172442-217442 GCA_963575745.1 Prorocentrum cordatum
CCCAGGGAAGGCTCGAGCCGCCTGGGCGGCGACGATCCACCTCGGGCCTCACGCGACACGCCACGGCGACCTTAGTGGAGGCCAGTCCACAGTGAGACACCCCTGAGACCCCAGGACGTTCGCGAATTCTGGCGTGGGAGCGTCACGCTTTCCGTGGCAAAACCACCGAATCCCGAAACACCTTTGGACACCCTGGGGGCCAGCAGGGTGTCTCTTGGCATGGGCTCCCACTGTGCCCCCTTGGGCATCCACTGCTTGGACAAAACAGCAGTCAACATGTGCTGCATCCGCGCAACATGGGTGAGGCGCCCGGGCGAGGTCCACGCGATCGCAGCGTGGGACCGGAACGGGAAACGAGCGGCGAGAGCAGGGCACTGCAGACGAATGCCACGAGTGCACCGCGAAACAGGGCAGCGCAGAGCAACGCGGAACGATGCGGAGCAGCGCGTGAAGCAGTGCGGAGCAGTGTGGAACGGCGCAGAGCAACGCAGAGAACATGGCGGAGCAGTGTGGAACGGTGTGGGCAAGAGCAGGGCGGAGCAGTGCACACCCGTGCGCGCACGTCGATGCCAAGGTGCGCAGGCACGGCGCACGCTGCAGCGCACCGAAAGCCAGCTCTGCGCGCTGCGGGGCGGGGCAGCCGGAGAGCAGCACCTCCTCCTCCTCCTCCTCCTCCTCCTCCTCCTCCTCCTCCTCCTCCTCCTCCTCCTCCTCCTCCTCCTCCTCCTCCTCCTCCACGAGTGCACCGCGAAACAGGGCAGCGCAGAGCAACGCGGAACGATGCGGAGCAGCGCGTGAAGCAGTGCGGAGCAGTGTGGAACGGCGCAGAGCAACGCAGAGAACATGGCGGAGCAGTGTGGAACGGTGTGGGCAAGAGCAGGGCGGAGCAGTGCACACCCGTGCGCGCACGTCGATGCCAAGGTGCGCAGGCACGGCGCACGCTGCAGCGCACCGAAAGCCAGCTCTGCGCGCTGCGCCTCCTCCTCCTCCTCCTCCTCCTCCTCCTCCTCCTCCTCCTCCTCCTCCTCCTCCTCCTCCTCCTCCTCCTCCTCCTCCTCCTCCTCCTCCTCCTCGGGGCAGCGCAGACAGCGCAGGCCAGCTCGACGTGCGGGGCGGCGACGCGGCGCCGGCGGGGCGGCGGCGGGGAACCCACGCGGCGGGGACGTGGCGCCCACGGGCGGCAAGACGCCGGAAGCCTGGTGGACCCCTCTGCAGCTCCCTCGAACCGAGAGAAGCGAAGCGAAGCGAAGCGAAGCGAAGCGAAGCGAAGCGCGCAAGTCCGCCGGAGCGGGACCCTTGAGGGTCGGCGCGGGCGGGCCGGGGCCCTTACACCGTGGTGCCGGAGATGTTTATAAAGAAGCCGTCGCATGCGTGATAAATTGTCCCTGGTGGAACAGCTGCGTGGTGGAACATCTGCGTGGGGAATGCCGTAGACTTTTTCTTTAACCAGCGATGACGGAGCCCAGTGGCACGACACGACGGACGAACGACGGACGACAGACGAGGACGACGGGGAAGGCCGTGCACACAACCGCCCCTCGGACCGTGCAGCTGTGGCAGGCTGTCCAGGCGAACGCGGGCGGCGCCGTAGTAGCGACAACCGGGTGTTGAGAGCGGCCCGCCCTGTGTCCGTGGAGCAGTGATCGGCCAAGCGGGAGGGGCCCATGAGCCTAGAGGGAGAAGGGAGGATGACGGAGGGAGAGGGCAAGAGCGAGTGAGGGATAGGAATGAGAAGGGAGTCCACGACGAGGAGAGAGGAAGGAGAAAGAGGGGAGGCGGGACTGAAGCGGATGCAGAAGGGAAGACGGGGAGAGAAACGAGGGATGAGGGTGGAGGTGGGGACACGGATGAAAGAGGACAGAAGAGGGAAAGAGGAAGAGGATATCAATATCGAACGCCAGAGATGTGCGAAGGAGGCATGTTGCCAAAGGTACTCAGCTGGGTCCTCATCCATACCGCACAACGCGACGCACCCAGACGCATCACATTCACGCATGTTCCTCTTGCTAGGTCACGCGTAGTTTTAAACGCGGAATTGCTTAATGTGTGCGTTATCTCTGGCCAGATTGGCTCGAACACCAAACCTCGCCATCAGCTCGACAATACTGAAATGAGGCAAATATTTATCCCCCCTGCCCACCTGACTTCAAGCGCGCCTGGTCGTCTCGATATGTCCTTGAACTTGGCCGCGACTTGCTGAGTGACACAGAGCTTGCTGATGACACAGACCGCGTCCAACATGTTAACCGTGCCTGTTACTCTAGAACACCAGGGTCATCTCGATCTAAGGCTCCTGAGCGGGATATACTTTCCTCATCTACATGATCCGCCACCGTGCCGTTGGGCACTCATTGGAGTGCACGGCTTGGAGCGTCTTCACGACCCTTCGGGTTCTCTGTTAGAGAAAACCTAACCTTTCGACGGTCCACGCGGTATTCCTGGATCTGCGCTGAAGTCCCCCCCTTGGCGCGCGAGCCCGCCAGGAAGCTCCAGCGCCTATCCAAGAAATCCGCGCGGAGCTCCGAATTAAACAAATGTTTATGCAGGAGTGCTGTCGTTGTTACGCTCCCTTCTGAAGAATAAGTATTGTTGGTCCCCCCCACCGGTGCACACTGTTTGGTGTTCATCAAAAGGTGCCCCTCGACGCTCGCACCCTGTTTGTTGACAGGGAAAATTTTGACGCTCAAACTGGGCCCCTGGCCCCCGGGTTACAACAACAACGGCTCCCGCTTTAGATTTCCTCACAGTTGAACCAGACCCCCGCTCCCGCCCGAGACTTCCTCGCATCTCATTCAAGAATCGCGCACTCGCTTGGGACTCCTTTACAATTTATTCAGGAATCGTTCTCCCGGCGCTCTGGAGTCGCGCTCTCGCTGGAGTGTTGCTTGCAATTTGCTGAAGGATAGCGCCCTTGCGTTGGAATTTCCTGAAACTTGCTCAAGCGCCGCGCTCCCGACACCCAGGCACCCAGGAGTCGCGCCCGTTGTGGCCCCATGTGCATGCCCTTCGTGGCCACGCTGTCGCCGTTTGTGGCCCCCTCACTGTCCTACGTGGCCCAGTTGCTACCCTCATTGGCCCCATCGTTGCCTTCTGTGGCCCCGCATTACCTGCCCTTCGTGGCCCCCGCTCGTTCGCGCTCTTCGTGGCCGCATGCGCATTCCTTTCGTGTCCCCGCTGTCGCCCTTCGTGGCCTACTTCGTGTCCTTCGTGGCCCTGCTGTCGTTCTCTCTCGCTCTCGCTTTCGCTCGTCGTCGCCATCGTCGTCGTCGCCCTCGTCGTCGTCGTCGTCGTCGTCGTCGTCGCCGTCGTCGTCGTGGTCGGTACCCTGTCCGTCCATCTTAGGGTCGGGTCGACGGTCCGCGGCCGCCCCGCCGATCAGCGCTGCCACTGGCCAGGCCGACGGCCCGCGGCCGCTTCGCCGTTTGCCAGGGCCCGGCCTGCAGGGAAGAAATGTAAAGGGGTTCGATCGAATACGGAGAGCGCGGGCATCGAGGGTATGGAAAATACGCGTTATTTGACACTCGAGCAGATGAGGGCGAGCAGTCTTAAAATGATGATTGCTGCTGCTGTTGTTGTTATGGTTGTTGTTGTTGTGGTTTATGATGCCGTTGTTGGTGATGGTGGTGTTGTTGTTGTTGTTGATGATCGTGTTTTTGTTGTTGGTGGTCTTGTTGTTGGTGTTGAACTCAAATTTCTGAAGAATAATTATTGTTGATCCCCCCCCCGTCCGGTGCACATTGTTTTTGTTCGATTCGAGTGCCCATCCCGGGGCTCACACCCTGTTCTCTTTTTAAGTCTTGAGCGTCAAAATGTGCCGTGGGCCCCCAATTTACAACAACAACAACAACAACGGCACCCGCCTAAGACTTCCTCACAAGTTAGCCAGGACGCCCGCTCCCGCCCGAGACTTCCTCGAGTTTCAGTCAGGACTCGCGCTCTCGCTCGGGATCTCCTTACCATTTATTCTCCCGGCGCTCTGGAGCCGCGCTCTCGCCGGAGACTTCACAGCGCCCTTGCGTTGGAATTTCCTGAAACTTGCTCAAGCGCCGCGCTCCCGACACCCAGGCACCCAGGAGTCGCGCTCACGCTTAGGACTCCCGCACAGATTACATAGGAATCGGGATATCGCTGCCCTTCGTGGCCCCGTTGCAGCCCTTCGTGGCCCCCTCGCTTTGTTTCGTGGCCCCGTTCCAACCCTTCGTGGCCCACTCGCTGCCCTTCGTGGCCCCGTTGCAGCCCCTCGTGGCCTCCTCGCTGCCCTTCGTGCCCCCGTTGCAATTCTTTGTGGCCCCTCGCTTTGTTTCGTGGCCCCGTTGCAGCCCTTCGTGGCCCCATCGCTGCCCTTCGTGGCCCCGTCGCAGCCCTTCGTGGCCCGGTTGCAGCCCTTCGTGGCCCCCTCGCTGCCCTTCGTGGCACCGTTGCATCCTTTCGTGGCCCCCTCGCTGCCCTTCGTGGCCCCATACGTGTATGCCCTTCGTGGTTCCCGCTCGTTCGCGCCCGTGGTGGCCCCATATGCATCTGTTCTACGTGGCCCAGTTGCTACCCTCAGTGGCCCCATTGTTGCCTTCTGTGGCCACGTAGTATCTGCCCTTCGTGGCCCCCGTTCGTTCGCGCTCTTCGTGGCCGCATGCGCATTCCTTTCGTGTCCCCGCTGTCGCCCTTCGTGGCCTACTTCGTGTCCTTGTGGCCCTGCTGTCGTTCTCTCTCGCTCTCGCTTTCGCTCGTCGTCGTCGTCGCCGTCGTCGTCGTCGCCGTCGTCGTCGTCGTCGTCGTCGTCGTCGTCGTCGCCGTCGTCGTCGTGGTCGGTCCCCTGTCCGTCCCTCTTGGGGTCGGGTCGACGGTCCGCGGCCGCCCCGCCGATCAGCGCTGCCGCTGGCCAGGCCGACGGTCCGCGGCCGCCCCGCCGCTTGCTGGGGCCGGG
The DNA here is from genome assembly GCA_963575745.1 of Prorocentrum cordatum. Classification (NCBI taxonomy): domain Eukaryota; class Dinophyceae; order Prorocentrales; family Prorocentraceae; genus Prorocentrum; species Prorocentrum cordatum. The sequence continues at coordinate 177,364 of CAUYUJ010017237.1, forward strand.
CCTGCAGGGAAGAAAAGTATACCCCCCAAAAGGGGTTCGATCGAAGACGAAGAGGGCGGGTATCGAGGGTCTGGGAAATAGGCGTCATTGGACACTCGAGCAGATAAGGGCGAACAGTCTTAAAAGGATTGTTGTTGTTGTTGTTGCTGCTGCTGTTGCTGATGCTGTTGTTGTTGAACTCTCACTCTTGAAGTATAGATATTGTTGATCACCCCACACCGGTGCACATTGATTTGTTCGATTGAAGTGCCCCCCCGGGGCTCGCACCTTGTTTTTTCTGTCAAAGAAAATCTTCTTGCTCAAACTGGCCCCCTGCCCCCCGGACTACAACAACAACGGTTCCCGCCTGAGACTTCCTCACAATTTAGCCAGGACCCCCGCTCCCGCCCGAGACTTCCTCGCATTTTATTCAGGAATCGCGCTCTCGCTTGGGACTTCCTTACAATTCATTCACGAATCGCTTTCCCGGCGCTCTGGAGTCGCGCTTTCGCTGGAGACGCGCTTGCAATTTACCATAGAATAGCGCCCTTGCGTTGGACTTTCTTGCAATTTACTTAAGCGCCGCGCTCCCGACACCCAGGCACCCAGGAGTCGCGCTCACACTTGAGATTCCCTCACAGATTACCTAGGATCTCGCTGCCCTTCGTGACCCCGTTGCAGCCCTTCGTGACCCCCTCGCTTTGTTTCGTGGCCCCGCTGCAGCCTTTCGTGGCCCCCTCGCTGCCCTTCGTGGCCCCGTTGCAGCCCCTCGTGGCCTCATCGCTGCTCTTCGTGGCCCCAATGCAGCCCTTCGTGGCCCCCATCGTTTTGTTTCGTGGCCCCGTTGCAGCCCTTCGTGGCCCCCTCGCTGCCCTTCGTGGCCCCCTCGCTGCCCTTCGTGGCCCCGTCGCAGCCCTTCGTGGCCCCCTCGCTGCCCTTCGTGGCCCCGTTGCGGCACTTCGTGGCCCCCTCGCTGCCCTTCGTGGCCCCATATATGTATGCCCTTCGTGGCCTCCGCTCGTTCGCGCCCGTGGTTGCCCCATATGCATGCCCTTCGTGGCCCCCTCGCTACCCTTCGTGGCCCCGTTGCTGCCTTCAGCGGCCCCGTTCTTGCCCTTGCCCTCCGCGGCCCAATATACGTATGCCCTTCGTGGCCCCCGCTCGTTCGCGCCGGTTTTGGCCCCATGTGCCTGCCCTTCGTGGCCCCGCTGTCGCCGTGTGTGCCCCCTCACTGTCCTACGTGGCCCACTTGCCACCTTCAGTGGCCCCATCGTTGCCTGCTGTGGCCTCGCATTATCTGCCTTTCGTGGCCCCCGCTCGTTCGCGCTTTTCGTGGCCCCATACGCATTCCCTTCGCGTCCCCGCTGTCGCCCTTCGTGGCCTACTTCGTGTCCTTCGTGGCCCTGCTGTCGTTCTCTCTCGCTCTCGCTTTCGCTCGTCGTCGTCGTCGTCGTCGCCGTCGTCGTCGTCGTCGCCGTCGACGTCGACGTCGTCGTCGTCGTCGTGTCGTCGGTCCCCTGTCCGTCCCTCTGGGGGTCGGGTCGACGGTCCGCGGCCGCCCCGCCGATCAGCGCTGCCGCTGGCCAGGCCGACGGTCCGCGGCCGCCCCGCCGCTTGCCGGGGCCCGGCCTGCAGGGAAGAAAGGTATACCCCCCAAAAGGGGTTCGATCGAAGACAGAGAGGGCGGGTATCGAGGGTTTGGGAAATACGCGTTATTGGACACTCGAGCAGATAAGGGCGGACAGAATTAAAATGATTGTTGTTGTTGTTGTTGGTGGTGTTGTTGTTGTTGTTCATATTATTATTGTTGTTGTTGTGGTTGTGGTTGTTGTCGATGTCCTATCACGGATACTCCAAGCATTACTCAATGGCCCAGGCCCCAAGTTGCCGGAACTCTCTCGGGGGCGCCCCGCGTTAATTTTCCCAGAGGCCACTGGAGCCCCAGGACGGCCAAGAGGTTTCCCAAATCACGTGTTAATCCTTACAAGTATTTGCCTCGTGTTTTCCGGCTTCCGACGTTCCTAGACGGCCCCGTAGAGCCCCATAAGATCCTGCCAGGACGGCCCCAGAGGCCCCCAAGAGGCCCACAAGACTGGCCAAGAGGGCCCCAAGTCGGCCCAAGAGGCCCCGCCCCCAAGACGGCCCCATAGATCTCAAAGACGGCTCTAAAACGACCAAAGATGGACCCACGGCTACCCAGAGAGGGGCCCAAGACGGCCTCCGAAGGCCACGAGGCTCTTCGAGGCCCCTGACGCCCCCAAGAAGCCCCGAAGAGGCCCCATGAGGTCCCCAAGAGGCTCCAGGAGGTCTCCACGAGGCAGAGGGCTTGCAATGCCAAGACGGCTAAGATGGCCCAACATGCAGCCAAAACGGCCCAAGATGGACCCAACACGCCCAAAGAGGGCTCCAAGAGGCCTTCTAGGAGAGACCGACGAGGCAACAATCATGGCGTTCCCGATAAAGTGTTTGAATGATGTTCACGATCTCGGGTTTCCGACAGCGACGGCCCCAGAGGCCTCCAAGCTGGCTCCAAGACGGCCCAAGAAACCTCCGAGGGGGCCTCAAGACGGGCCAAGATGGCCCCCAAAACGGCCCAAGAACCCCCCCCCAGGACTGCTCCCCGGGATCTCCAAGGCGGGCCTCAACCGACCCCAGAAGGCCCAGATGGCTCCCCCCCAAGACGGCCACCGACGGCGTCAGGCGGGCCAAGAGTTCAGGGCCGGCTCGAGAGGCCCTCAAGAGGCCCCCGGAGGCCTCCAACAGGCCCACAATGAGCTCGACAGAGGCCCCTTAGAAACCCCAGGAGGCCCCTAACAGACGTCCCTCTCCTCGTCCTCTTTCTATTCCTCCCCCAGGTGTTCCTCCAAGGGCTTCAACAACGCTGGGAAAGCTTGGAAAGGCGCACTTCGGCACAGCGTTTCGCTTCACAGACATTTCCAAAAGGCAGGGTGCGGCGGCCGTTCGCGGTGAGCGTCTTCGATAGTCTTGCTTCTGCTGATCCTCCTCCTCCTCCTCCTCCTCCTCCTCCTCCTCCTCCTCCTCAGCCTGACCTCCACCTCACCCACCTCCTGCATCCTGAACGGACTTCACGCCCTCGCCCTCGTTAGCCTCGATGTTCCTCTTCCTCCCCCCCCTCCTCCTGCTCCTCCCCCCTCCTCCGCCTCTCCGTCCCCTCTTCGTCCCTCCTCCTCCCTCCATTCGGCGGTGGACAAACCTCCCTTTAGTAAACCTCCCCTTAGTGAAAACGGCCTGGGACCGAAACCGACGGACCTGGACCCGCAGAAATGACGGCCGCGACGCCCTCTCGCGAGCCGAAAACGGCAAATTCCTTAATCGACGTGTCAGGGTAGGAGGTCTGTCCACCCCCGACCCATTTCCCTAGATGGCTACACCCTGCGAAATATTTAAGAAATCATGGGTTAAGAATTTCATAGTCTCAGAATTTGAATAAAAACCCAGAATTTCTATTTAAATCTTGGGATTTACATTGAAACGTTAAGAATAATCGAGACTCTGGCCGAAAACTTAGGTTTTCTTAAGCATCGCCTAAGGTGTACATGGCGGCACGGGTGCCACGCCACCGACCACGCCTACCGGGCAGGTAAGCTGGAGAGAGAGGGGGGCCCAAGTCGCGGGAGGGGCGACTGGACCCAAGGCTCTCCACCTGCCTCCAGAGATGGGCGTAATTTCCACCACCACCACCACCACCGTAAGTTGGAGGTGGGAAGGAGGTGGAGGATGAGGAGGAGGAGGAGGAGGAGGAGGAGGAGGAGGAGGAAGAAGAAGAAGAAGAAGAAGAAGAAGAAGAAGAAGAAGCAGAAGAAGAAGAAGAAGAGGACCCCCTCCCCCTCCTACCTATGGTGGTGGCGGTGGAAAACAAGCCCACCATCCAGTCGAGCACCGCCCTGCTCAGTCGCTCCGGGGGGTGGTTCCCAGGGCGAGGCCACAAAATCGCCCGCCTCTGGGCCGGGCTTGCACCACTGCGCCTGGCACGCCCCAAGCCCATCCCACGCGTGCACGCGCAGCGCGACGGCAACCTGCCGTCAAAGAAGCATCCTCCGTCGCCCCCTCCCTCCCTCCAAGGGATCGACCTAAGCAATGAATTTTGATGTCGATTTGTTCCCGTGTTCCCTCGTTGCGCCTCCAGTTCGCCTTTGCTGCAGTACGATGTCGAACGAAAAACGGCCACGAAATCGCCAAACCCGCCCAGGGCCCATCCACGCGTGCACCTGCAGCGCGACAGCAACCTGCCGTCAAAGAAGCCTTATCCGTCTCCCCTCCCTCTACGCCACGAAAAAAAACATACACAGGCACCCTGCGACAAATTTTGGATGTACCTTCAGGGAGGGCGGCGGACTAGAAAATCGCTGGCTCGCAATGGTGATTCATGCACCGCCATCCTCCCCTGACGACCGCAGAGGGATGGACTTAAACAGTGTTTTTCGTTTTCGTGTCGTGTTCGTGCTCCCCCAGTCCGCCTCTGCCACTGAACGAAGTCGCAACGAAAACGGCCCACGAAATCGCCAAATCGCTGTTTAGGTCGACCTGTCCCTCCCCCCTCCCGCCGTCAAAGAAGCCTCCTCCGTCCCCCCTCCCTCTACTCTTGCCATCGCTCGGACGTCCATTCCCTGTGTATGTTTCGGTTTCGTGCGTGTTTGTTTTGCTCGATGGTCCAGGATGCTCCTCCAGGGTCCTCGCCGAGAAAAAAATACACACGTCCGAGCGATGCCAGGTACTTAGCGGCGAGCGAGGGAGGGAAATGAGAAGGAGAAGGCCTTCTCAGCAGGCGGCGGGTCTTCTCAGAAGCCCTCGCGCCTTCTGATAGAAATTGTGTGTCTTCTGAGAAAGCTTCGAAAACCTCCCAGAAGGCCTGGGGACTTCCGAGCCTTCTGAGAAGGCCCGCCCCTTCTCATTTTCCCCCCCTCGCTCGCCGCCGATCTACACCACGGAAAAACATACGCAGGCACCATTCGACGAATCTTGCATGTGCCTTCTGGGAAAGCTGCGGAAGAGAACATCGCTGGCTCGCAGTGGTGCATCATACACCGCCATGCCCCCCTTGAGGCCCAGGAGCCATCCGTTGGAGGGTGCCCGTGTAATTATGTGCTTTTGTGGCGGCCGCTCTCGCACGTCGGTCCATTCCAGTCGGGCTTGACTGGAGAGGGCACGCGAGAGGACACAAGACCCTCTCGAGGGCCGCATCGCCACAGGAATGCACGAAGCCTGGGTCGCGAGACGCAGGACAGAAGGGTACCCTTGATCTGGCAGGGTCGACCTACTAATGAGGGCCGCCTGCAGCTCAGCAGAACCCCTGCTCCGCTCCTTCGCCGGTGCGGATTGCCCCGCCTCGCCGCCGACGAGACATGCTGTGGCGGGCCCTCCTTCCCTCCCGCCTGCCTGCCTGCCTTCCTGCAGCCCCCTTTGGTAAACAGAGCACTGCCGTCCTCCGCCTCCTCCTCCGCTTCCTCCTCCACCTCCTCCTCCACCTCCTCCTCCTCCTCCTTCTCCTGCTCCTCCTCCTCCTCCTCCTCCTCCTCCTCCTCCTCCTGTCCTCCTCCTCCTCCCTCCTCCTCCTCTCCTCCTCCTCCTGGCGCGCCTGAGCGCGCCAGGGGCCGGCGCTGGGGGCGCCGCCAGGGGAGCCAGACGCCGATCCAAGAAATCCGCGCGGAGCGCCGAAAGTTTATGATTACGCAGTTGTTTGTTTTATTATTATTATTATTATTATTATTATTATTATTACTATTACTATTACTATTATTATTATTATACTTAGCATTATTATTATTATTATTATTATTATTATTATTATTATTATTATTATTATTATTATTATTATTATTATTATTATTATTATTATTATTATTATTATTAATACTACTACTATTACTATTATTAGTATTATTATTACTAGTATTATTATTAGTATTAGTATCAGTCTTATTATTATTAGTATTAGTGTTAGTATTAGTATTAGTACTAGTACTAGTATTAGTATTAGTAATAGTATTAGTATTAGTATTAGTATTAGTATTAGTACTAGCATTAGCATTAGCATTAGCATTAGCATTAGCATTAGTATTAGTATTAGTATTATTAATAATATTATTATTATTATTATTATTCGGCTCCTGCCTGCCCCGTCCTCCACCTCCTCGTCCTTGAGGATCGATTGCCCGATCCCTATGCCCACTGGAGTGGCCCGAGCCCCAACGGCCGATGGAGTATAGGCTGTTCCCTTCGGGTTTCAGATGGGCATATCCCCAACTGGGGAGGTGGGATGGGTGTGGATCAGGATAGTGAGGTGGATGAGGATAGGGTTGGAGGCGGCCAGGTGGTCTGAACTGGTTGGGGCCCCAGAAAAACCGTTAGAATGGAGAATGAAGGCAAATCCGCTCAACATCGGTCCCTGGACCCTTCAAGGGGTCCATCTGGTGAAGCTTCCGCTGAAGACGGCCCCCAGAGGCCGGAAAAAACAACAAGAACTCCCCGAACCCAGAACCTCGAACCTGTCCGCCCGTCATGCTGGCCGAAACTGGAGATGGGCCACCTAAGACCCGCAAACGGCTCCAAGATTTATGTTGCTCCCGCCATACTTAAGGACCACATCCCAGAAATACGTTCGAGCTCCCGGAAAAGTGTCGAAACCGTGTCGAAACAATGTCGGACGAATGTCTCCCAGGGCCCGACACGTGAAAACCGTCAATGTTCTGTATTTTGGGGGGGGGCTCGAAATCACTTGTCGTGATCGAGGCTAAAGTAGGTTGGAACATCATGCTCCAAGATGTGGATGAGGGATCGGTGAAACGAAACGGGAGAGGCCAAGTCCAGGCGGAGCAAGCCCAGACGGAGACCGAGCACTCCGCATGGACTGCTCCCTATGGACTCGGCCTCCCGTCAGGAGAGGCCAAGCCCAGGCGGAGCAAGCCCAGGACGGAGACCGAGCACTCCGACTTCACTCCGTGTGGGCGTTGCGTGACGTGCCCCCGGCCCACGGTGCCCCAGAGGATTTCCAAGGAGGCCGCCACGGCCTCCAGAGCACGCCTCACGAGACCCAGGTGGCCCCAGGGGCTCCAAGATGAGGCGAAGGCTGGAAGAAAACCTGGGCCAGGGGTACCTTTCACAGTTGGCGGCGCCCAGAGCGGGGTGGGGGGAGGGGAGAAGGCTTCTTAAAAGGAGGCTGCTTCTTCTTAGAAACCGCCGGCCTTACATCTATAGACAAGGCCCGCGCCTTCTGAGAAGCAGGGGTGTTTCCAAGAAGCCTTCCCCCCTCCCCCTACCCCCATTTGCGCGTGACGTCGGTTTTCGGGCCATAACTCGGGCCTCAGGCGGCCGTTTGACACGATCTGGGCACCCCCGGAACGCTCTCGGCGAGGCGCAGCTGCTGGCAAGCATCCCGAGGCTGGAAAACCGCCGCGCCCCGACGATCTCGTCCGAAAAAGCTGGAAACACCTCGGGCCAGGTGGCGGGATTGTTTTCCACCGCCACCACGATAAGTAGGAGGGGGAGGGCATCCTCCTCCTCTTCCTCCTCCTCCTCCCCTCTCCTCTTGCTCCTCCTCCTCCCTCCTCCTCCTCCTCCTCCTCCTCCTCCTCCTCCTCCTCCTCCTCCTCCTCCTCCTCCTCCTCCTCCTCCTCCTCCTCCTCCTCCTCCTCCTCCTCCTCCTCCTCCTCCCCCCCTCCACCCTGTGGTGGTGGTGGAAAAACCACGCCCACCACCAGGGGCACCTCCAGCCGCCCCCCGAAGCGAGCCCCGCCCCCCGCGCCCTCCCCACGGGAGCTCCTCCGCCCTCCGCGCCGGCGGGCCCGCGCGCTCGGCGGCCGGCCCCGCGGCGCCGGCGGGCTCCGGCCAGCGCGCCTTGCGGGCGCCCCAAAGGGGGGGGGGGGGAAGGTGCGAGCGGGAGTGGGGCGGAGGAAGGGCGGGGTGCGCATCAGTTTCGAGGCAGAGGGGAGCGAAGGTCGAGCGAAGGTGCGAGCGGGAGTGGAGCGGAGGTGCGTGCGAGCGGGGTGAGGATGCTGCTGCTGCTGCTGCTGATGCTGATGCTTATGCTGATGATGGTGGAGGTGGTGATGTTAATGATGATGATGATGATGATGATGATGATGATGATGATGATGATGATGATGATGATGATGATGATGATGGTGGTGGTGGTGATGGTGATGATGATGCTGATGCTGATGCTGCTGATGATGATGATGCTGATGCTGATGCTGATGCTGATGCTGATGCTGATGCTGATGCTGATGCTGATGATGGTGGTGATGATGATGATGATGATGCTGATGCTGATGCTGATGCTGATGCTGATGCTGATGATGATGATGATGGTGATGATGATGATGGTGATGATGGTGATGATGATGATGATGATGATGATGATGATGATGGCGAAGGTCGAGCGGGGTTCGCATCAGTTTCGAGGCAAGGGGAGGGGGGGGATGCGAGCGGGATGGGAGCGAGCTTCGGGTGGGCCTCGAGGGGAGGGGGGGGGGGCAGAAGGGGGGGGTGGGAGGGGAGAAGCTGGAGGACGAGGGTACGAGGCGGGGAAAAAGCTACCAGGTGAAGCAGGACGCTGGTGATACAAGAAATAACGATGGAGGACGAGGATGATGATGATGATGATGATGATGATGATGATGATGATGTTGATGGTGATGTTGATGGTGAGGATGGTAACAAAGATAATGCTGATGCCCATGCTGATTATGATGCTGACGCTTATGCTGATGATGGTGATGATGATAATGATGATGATGATGATGGTGATGATGATGATGGTGGTGTTGATGATGATGCTGCTCCTGATGCTGATGCTGATGCTGATGCTGATGCTGATGCTGATGCTGATGATGGTGGTGATGATGATCATGAGGATCAAGAAACACGGGCGGCAAGATCGCTGTGCATGTGTTCACGCATGTATTCGCCTACAGGAGGGAGGAGAGACGACGGGGGACGGACTGGATTATGTTGGATTGGGCGAGTCAGACGGTGCAAGTGATAACACCTTTCGAACCGCCAGGGGGGGAGGACGTAGCAGGATATGAAGGCACGGGGGAGTGCGAGGGCGTAAGAGAAGGAGGGAGCAGGAATAAGGAAGGAGGGAGGGAACATAAGAGAGAGGAAGGAGCGAAGAGGGAGGAACATGGCGGATGGAAGAGGGACGAGGAAGGGAACACTCTTCTCTCAGACTCTGCGTCGTCCATATTCGCAGTTTGCTGGCGACATACTGTGTCAGAACAGCCCAACATCAAGATGCGCGTGTTGCCCCCACCAACTAATCCAATCTGATCCAAACGCGTCCCACGCCCCTGACGTCTGCTCCCTCGGTCCGCTGTTCTCCCCATCCAATCCTCGCCGATCGTCCCTGTCCTCCATTTACTTGCCCCCCCCCCTCCCCTCCACTCCACGTCCCCCCGCCCCCCTTCCCTTCCCCTCCACCTCTACCTCTCCACTTGGACCCTCTTTATCCACACCCGCTCCACTCCTCCCACAAAAAGATCAGAGGCGGTCCCTTTGAGAAAGCAGCGCTTGCTGGAAGCCTTCTTAATCCTCTCATTGCTGAGTCATGACGCGCCCGGTGGCTTCAAGGATGGAAGGCAACTCGTTTCAAGACGGGCCTCTCGCCTGAATGGCAGGACCATGGGGCGTTCGACTTTCGAGCGGCCGCTCCCACGAGTGAGACGAGTCACCTGCAGGGTAAAAAAATGACCAGAAGGCTGCGGACGGGATGGCACAGCACACTTGATGCATCTTGGGCTTGCTCTGCTCCGCCTCCTCCTCCTCCTCCGCCTCCTCCTCATCCTCCGCCTCCTCCTCCAGCTCCTCCTCCTCCTCATCCTCCTCCTCCTCCTCCTCCTCCCCATGGGGCCCTCCGAGTCAGAGAACCCCTCCGAGCCCAGCCTGCACCCTCCGAGAGCCGCGGGAGCCGCCAAGAATCTGCAGGAGCCCCCCCCCCGGGACGTAGAAAGGACCGACGGCGCGTCCAGGCACCTGCCATCCTCGAGCTGCTGGGCCGACGACGACGACGACTGCGACGACGACGTCGGCGGGGGCCGCATGAGGAACGAGGCACTCCCAAAAACCTCGACGCGAAAACCTCGACCCATGACCCATGATTGGCGACGACCGGGGCGGCGGGGGCCGCATGAGAAACAAACAACTCCCGAATACCTCTTGACGCTCGAACCTCGACTCTCGATGGGCGACGACGACGACGACAACGACGACGACGACTTTCATCTGAGCCAAGCCCGTACGCTCCGCACGATGTAATGGTTCATTGTCCCTGGCAGCAGGTGCCAAGTGCACATGTGTATATCGCAGCAGGCAAGCATGTGTCAAGCATGCAGTTGCCAATCATGACACATCATGACCCCCTCGCTACGACGACGAAGACCACGACGACGACGACGACGACGACGACGACGACGACAACGACGACAGCGACATCGACGACGACCACAACGAAGACCACGACGACGACGACGACGACGACGACGACGACGACGACGACGCGAAGGCGACGACGGCGGCGGCGTGGCCCTTCAGCCCGCGGCTTCCTCTGCCCCCCCACTTCTGGCTGGCCCCACGCGGGGCCGAGCAGTTGCCACATCCCGCGGGCCCGATAGGCTGAAAAGTCGGGGGGCCCGAAGGGCAGACGCACGCTCGAGACGCAGCTCGTCGGAGGCCATCAATCCCAGACATCCACCGACACGACTTGTTCAGTCCGCTGGCGGGCCCCAGAGGCCGAAGTCCATCGGCAAGCAGGCGACGACGCGGCGACGACGAGCGACGGCAAGCGACGACGAACAAGCAGGCGACGACGAGCGACGGCAAGCGACGACGAACAAGCAGCCGACGATGCAGCGACGACGAGCGACGACCCCACGGGCGGCGAGCGACGGCGAGCGACGGCGTCGGCGGCGGCGGGGCCGCCGTGCGGGCGCGCGCCCCCGAGCCGCTGGTGGGACCGCAGCCCGCGGGCGGGCTGGGCAGCTGTGGCATCCACGGCTGCCCGCTGTCGACCTCCAGCCGCCGTCGCCAGCGGCCACGGGGTCGCCATCGGCGGCGGCGGCGTCGTCTGCATCGCCGAGCTCGTCCGCAGAGGCGTCGTCGTCGTCGTCGTCCTCCTCCTCCTCCTCCTCCTCCTCATCCTCCTCCTCCTCGTCCTCGCTCTCCTCGTCCTCCTCCTCCTCCTCTTCCTCCTCCTCCGAATCATCATATTCTCCCTCCTCCTCCTCCTCCTCCTCTGCCTCCTCCTCCTCCTCCTCCTCCTCCTCCTCCTCTGCCTCCTCCTTCTCCGCCTCCGCCTCCGCCGCCGCCTCCATCTCCTCTGCCTCCTCCGCCTCCTCCGCCGCCTCCGCCTCCTCCCCTCCGCCTCCTCCTCCGTCCTCCTCCCCTCCTCCTCCCTCCTCCTCTCCTCCTCCTCCTCCTCCTCCTCCTCCTCCTCCTCCTCCTCCTCCTCCTCCTCCTCCTCCTCCTCCATTACCCTTCCTTAAACAATAACTTCCCCCTATCGCACCCGAGGCTGGTTTTTAGAGCGGTCCGTTCGTTTCGCCTGAAACATCCTCACCATGTATTACCCTGAACCTTAGAAATGTGGCAACAGTGTCACAGATGGAGGGCGGGCCGTTTTCAAAATCTGGTTCTCGCCTCAGCGCCGCGCATGCGTTCAAAAGTTTGCAAGAGTTTCACGGATCGCAGGCGGGTTGTTTTGTTTATGCAGCTCTGGCCTGAGCGCCGCGCACATTCGTTTTCAATATTTGCAAGAGTTTCAGTGACTCCCATGGTCGACGTACAGAAATGGTGTTTTGCATCGATTCTGGATTGTGAGGGTGCAACAGTTACGTTGATTCGCGGTGTTGAAGTCCCAGGACTGGCGTTCTGGCGCGATTCAGGATCGTCAAGACACAACAGTCAGGTTGATCGGTCGCGTTGGAGTCCCGAGAATACTGTCCTGGCATTCTTCAGGGTCTTCAAAAGGTTGTCTTCCAACGAGGCAGTTCCCCCTCTGTGGGAAATGAACCCTTGTCCTATGAAGAGGGAGCTTGGAAGGAGGCTGTGTTCCAACATCGGTGATGACTCTTGCATTCACACTAGTTCTCCTCCTGCTCCTCCTCCTGCACCTCCTCCTCCTCCCTCCCTCCCTCCCTCCCTCCCTCCCTCCCTCCTCCCTCCCTCCCTCCCTCCTGAGCGTTGCCCACCTTCATTGAAGACCTCCCGCGGTAACTGAAGAGCTGCCTCCCTTTGCAGCCGCGCGCGCCTTCGCCCGCGCGGCGTACGCTGGGTCGCGCGTGCGCCGCGCCGGGTACTTCGCGGCGCGCGCGTCGAGGAGCAGAGGGGAGCCTCGCGCGCCGCCGCGACGCGCATCGCCCGCACTGCGCGACAGCGGTCAGAGAACAACGCCCAGCGCGTATGGCGATGCCGCGTGGACAGCGCGCTTGTGGAGGGGGGGTCCTCCCCTCCAACCCTTTTCCCTCCCTGCGCCCCACCCATCCTCACTGCGCCCCCCCTCCTCCCTCCACCCTCCAGCCCTTCCGCCTCTGGCTAGCGCAGGCCTGGCGTCAGAGTGGGGTGCTGATGCAATCGGTTGCTTCGCTTGGATCACATTCGTGATGGGTTCCACCGCCCACTGCCTGGGGAAACAAGCAGGTACCTGAACCGCTACTCTCTGGAGCTCCCCTAGGGTGCCTTCTGACCAGAGTTTCGAGGCGAATCCAACCGTGGCGACATGGGGCTCCGAGGAGGCCCAGGAAAGAGAAGACGAGGCAAGGCTAGCGACATGGCTACATTCATCCTCCTCCGATGGGAGGCCGGGAGGAGGGAGGAGCGAAGGGGAGGAGGAGGAGGTGGGAGGAGGAGGAGGAGGAGGAGGAAGAGGAGGAGGAGCAGGAGGAGGAGGAGGAGGAGGAGGAGGAGGAGGAGGAGGAGGAGGAGGAGGGAGGAGGAGGAGGAGGAGGAGGAGGAGGAGAAGGAGGAGGAGAAGGACGAGGAGGAGGAGGAAGAGGAGGAGGGAGGCCTAGATCGGGCTGGGAGGCGAGGGCTGCAAGAAGGCCTCCACGGCCTCCAGGGTACGGTCACCAAACAAGCGACGTCCGGATTATGTCAATTCGCGGTCCCCGATAGTCCCGAGGACCGACTTCCGATCCAGAGTCGTTTGTGGACGGCCCCGCGGGACCCGGCGCACGCCCCCGAAGGCCGAAAATGGCCAAAAGACTTCCCGCCGCGAATTTTGTTACGACTCGAGCTGGTCTGGGTTGGGGTGCCTTTTTCCTCCTCCTAGTCCCGACAGGGGATATGTCGACCCCCATCCCACGCTTCGTGGGGAATGGACCAAAAACTTGGGGCCCCACCCTGGGAAATATGATGGGGGGGGTCCATCCTCGAGGGGTGCGTCCGAACAACCCTCTCGGGGTGCATCCCAGGGTTTCCCTGCCCAGCGCGGATCCAAGAAATCCGCGCGAAGCGCCAACGGTTTCAGTTCGTGGCGCTTTTCTTCTTCGATTCATTACCGTCGACAAGCAAAAGGGGTGGGGGAGAGAGAGAGAGAGAGGAAAAAAAAAAAAAAAAAAAACGCCTGCGAGTTCGATCCCCCGTCTTCCAACTTGTTCTGCGCATCCGTGGTGCGGGCGAGCTCGCCAGGCGGGCACGTGGCCCGCCCCCGACTCTGGCAAGCATCGGGGGAGAAACGGGCGAGGGAAAGGGGGGAGAAATGACGAGGAGGAGGAGGAGGAGGAGGAGGAGGAGGAGGAGGAGGAAGAGGAGAAGGGGGAGGAGGAGGATCGCACGCCACTGAGGGAGAGAGAGAGAGAGAGAGAGACGGAGAGAGAGAGAGAAAGAGAGAGATCCGACGGTCCTGCAAACAAAAACCCAGAAGGGGGGTCCATCGGAGAGGACCTTTTTTGTCACCCTGGCAGGAGCCCGAGACCTGCCAGGGGCCAAGACAGGACCCCCCCTAGGAAAAATCACAACCGTCTTGCTCGTCGTCGGGCATTTCTGCCCGCTGTTTTTGAAGGAGCCTGGTCCCCAGGCTACGGGTTTCCACCTCGTTGAGACCAAACGCCTACAGGCAGTCGGCCATGCAGAGATACCGCCCAATCTGGCGACTCGGGGCAGCCGCGCACCGCACTCCCCTTGGCTGGGCCCCTGAAGGAACGAAAGATCCTCCGAACAGCTCCCAAGCCTCCGCCCCGGGAGGGACCCAGGGGCCCAGCCTAAGAGGGCGGTTAGGATGCTTGCCCTTGGAAACGGCACGCTAGTTCTTGCGCCCAGGATCCACAGTGGCAGCCTGGGAACCAAGACGGAGCCCCATTGAGGCCACGAGCCCCTGGGCCGATAGTCGCACAGGCCCCTCAAGCGGAGCAAAACAACTGCGGGGCCTGGCTTTCTCCCAGGACTGGGAACTCCAGCACGCGGTGGCCTCCCTCGGCCCACGGGACTCGGGCTGCGTTCGCCGCCAGGCGGGCCAACTCGGGCGCCAAGGGCTCGGGGGGGGGGGCTGGGAGGGGCTCTCCGGCTGAGGCGGGGCGAGGGCAGCAGCAGCGGCAGCAGCAGCCGCCTCTTCTTCCTCCCTCCTAGCCACCTCCACAGCCTCTCCCATCTGGGGTCCCCCCTCCAGGGAAACCAACGCGGGCCATTGGGCCCCGACCGATGTTGTCGCATCGGTCCTCCTCTGAATAAAAGACTTCAGCACGAGTGATAAACCTGGCCAGCTGTCGCGCTAAAAAAGAATGCCCTTAGATGCCAGCAGCTCGGATGATTAACCTGGCCAGCTGTCGCGCTAAAAAAGAATGCCCTTAGATGCCAGCAGCTCGGATGGGGCCACGCCTGCTGAGGGTGGTTCCTGTTTTGGCCAAGCGGTCGGCTTCAGAGTTGCCCGTTCTTTCAAAGGCAGCGATCCGCCCCTCACGAACAACCACCTCCGACGCGTGAGCCGACACATTTTTCCAGGAAGCGTCGCCAAGCGAGCCTGGGCAGAGATCTGGCCCCGCAAATGTGCCCTGACACTGCTGGCACGACAAGCGAACCTCCGACTCTCAACACACTGGAGCGCCCCCTTGCAATCAGAATAGAGAGCATAGGTGCCACCAAGGAGGCGAGCGGCAACAAAAAACAGCACAGTCCCTGCCATATCTGGCAACCTAATTTGGGCACATCGTGGGTGGAGCGGAACCGAACCACCCTGCTACCCAGCGACGCTCGTGATCATAGACAGCTATCCCCCAGCCCGCAGCTCGCGACGAAGGAAAAAGGGCCGCCCATGCCAGAGCCGTCGCAAAAAAACTTGCCCCCCTTGCAGCATGAGCGGCGCGCCCTGCCTTTCAATCCTGAACTCCCACGTCGGGCCCCAAGGCCACCGCGAGTGGAGCTGACAGGGATCGGGGAGGATGCCTCTAGCGAAACGGTCCTGGAGGCCCGCGGGACAAAAAGACAAACGATGAGCTGGGAGATTGTCACGACGCCACGCGTCCCTGGCAGGGCACGTGAAGTGCGTGTAGAACAGGGTGCCTAGTTCTCCGCAGAGCACGCATTGGTCAGATAGGTCCTGGTCGCGTTGATGCAGTCGATGCTGGCACCACTGCGACCCTATGACCATTCCCCTCAAGGTTCGCTGCTCTCGAACACCCCAAGCACCACCAGCCCCAACCGCCACCGCCCCCGAATCATCTTCAGCGACCTTGGGGTGCAAAAATTCATTAAGAGGGCGCCTGAATATCACCGATCCAAGACCTCCCCCCACCGACATTAGCCAAACCTGCCGCGCCCGAGAGACGCCCGGCAGCAAACTTGGACCTACGGGCAATAAAAGCAGGCGAGGTCACGGAGATTCCAGGTCTCCCCCGCGGCTTCCACGACACTCCAAGGGGCCCAGAAACACGAAACCCACGCGGCTGAAAGTGAGGGCGAAAGCGGCCACATGATCTTTTACACGAGCCCAGGGCCTGGGTTTCTCGGCCGTCGCAAAGGCCCCCGCAAAAAGAGCAGAAAAAACGGGGTCGGTCAGAAAGCCGCCTTGAAGGACGCGCGTGCACGCACGAATCGCATCGGCGGTCAGCAACACAAGTCGGTCGCGAGACCACCCCCCTCGCGAGCGCATCGAGGCAAGCTCTCGCGAGCAGCCCCTCGGCAGACGGCCTTCAGCACGGAGCGCTGAGACCCTGAGGCTCTCGAGCTTGCTCTCGGGGAGCCCCTGGATATTGCCCCCCCGCAAAGCCTTGGCCGAGACCCCGACCCTGAACACGTCCCCGACGGACGCCCCCGCTCCCCTGAGGACGAGAACTTTTGAAACCTTCCTCTGGGCATCCAAAAAACGGCCCTGGCGGGTGGGAACCCGACGCGGCGAGCCGTCGGTCGCACCACGCCCCAAGCCCCGCTGGACCTGGCACTTCACTTCTGGCGGCAAGTTACAATCTTCGAGAACCTGCCCCGCCAGGGGCTTGGAAGAAGGCAGAAGGCCGAGCTTGTCCAGAGCAGTGGGCAGGCACTTATCTGTTCAAACCCGTCGTAATGGCGGCGCAAGCTGAGACAAGTTCGCGCCTGACCAAGCCAGCGCCACCTACGGCGCGCAGGGACGCGCCATCTATCGCACTTGCGAGCCAGACCGCGAAGTCGGCAAAGGCAGCTCGGCACAGACAGGCAAGCAAAAGGAGGCGAGCCAAAGGAGTGGCCCCCGAGCAACCTGCCAGAACCGTGCCATTACAGAAAAGGAGGCGACTGATTGACCCCTTGCCAAGTCACTCTACGAGGCGCTCGATGCACTGCACAGTAAGCACGGAGCGCACTGGCAAGGGAAAAACTGCGCGCTCTGCTGCAGCTCGCAGCTCCTGGCGAAGAATATGTTCGTAGAATGTTCGGAAGTCCAGAAAAAGAATGCAAGTCTCCAGACCTGGGACCACCCGCGCACGCGCTGAAAGAGCGCCGTGCACCTATGCGCTCTCGTCACTGGCGGTGCTCGCGCTCATCCCCAAGAGAAGCGAACGCCCAAAGCACGCCCCCATTTCGAGCACAGCCCGTGGCGGATCCTGCTCCAGACCCGGGCCCAAAGGGGCAGCAATCCTATCGGGCGGACCCCCTCTGACGGCTTGTCCAAGAAAACCACGAGGACGAGCCGCATCGGGCCAACTTTCGGGCGCCGCTCCCAAGAGTTGAGGACGCCAACAACAGACTGGACCAGGTGCCTCGGCAGCTGGAGGAGCAGACGCGGACTGAAAGAGCCCCGACCTAAGCAGGTGGACGGCGAGAAAGACACCGCCGCTTCCGAGGCTTGCTCTACCGTGATCTCCGCTAGGTTGCCCTGCACAGGCCAGCTCAGCGCCCCCCCCCCCCCCCCCCTCGCAGGAATGCTCCAAATCGGGAGCCGCTGCTTGAGAGTCTGGTCGAGGGCCTCTTGCCCGACCAAGGGTGCGCGGCTAACCGAACAATCATCCTCCCCCATATCGGCATCCGCGAAAACAGGAAGGGGAGGCGGTGCCCATGATGCACGCGCGAGCCACACGGGACCCCCGCTCGACGACGGACGCCCGAGCCCAAGACCTCCACTTCTGGCGACCCTCAGCAACCTCCTGCCTCACCCTGCGGGAGACTTCGTCCTGAAGCACGCCCGCAAGCCACTCTCGAGATTCGGACCGCTGCGGCCCTTCAAGAAGACAGGCGAGCGACAGCTCGCGCAAGTCTTGCACTTACGCCGGTGGGAAAAAAGATCGTGCAAAGGCGAGGCTAGGTCGAAGGGCTTCTGGGCATCTCTCCCTTTCATAAGCCGCAGGGCCAAGCGCCTGGGGGGGGGGGGCCTGCGAGTCTGGATCTTCGCTCGCAAGTGAAGCCCCTGGCCCCGCGCAGTCTGGAAGGGGCAGAAACTTAGCTGAGAGCCCCGAGAACGGCCAACAAACTCGCGGTCCTGGATGCCGTGGACCTCGCCAAGGGCCCCCTCAGCCGCGTCGAACCAACGCTGAGCCGCAACCTCGGGGTCATGGCGCAGGAAGTCGGGGCCGCACCAGGAGCCCGGAGGAAAAAGAAAGAAAGAAGAGGAGGAGAAGAAGAAGAAGAAGAAGAAGAAGAAGAAGAAGAAGAAGAAGAAGAAGAAGAAGAAGAAGAAAAAAAAAAAAAAAAAAAAAAAAAAAAAAAAAAAAAAAAAAAAAAAAAAAAAAAAAAAAAAAAAAAAAAAAAAAAACACGACTCATCCTCCTGAGACGTCGGCAGTGGGAACCGAGGAACCATCCTCTTCCAGACCTTGGGGCCTGAAAGGCCTTTGAGAACTACCTCTACGGCCTGATGAGGACCGACAGGAGTGCCCTCGATCCTCTGGGCCTGCCCCATGCAGTAGTCCAGGCAGGAACTGACCACAAAGAAATCGTAGCACCTGCCATTGCAAGTTGGGCCTCGAGGCCAGATGATACTAGATCGTAGATGCCCTGTCCACCGCGATTGGCGAAGCTCCTCAGCATCGATGTTCCAATCTAATGCAATGACGAAGGGGATGCCCGCATCAGTCACAACCTCACTGGCGTGGTCGAGAAAGTCCAGATTGGCCCCTGCTAGGCATAGGGTAGTGCGCCCGTAGACCGCCGCAAAGAGGATCTGGTTCCGCATGGAAACTGTGACCATCCGACTCACGAGCCTGTAGGAGGTCCTCGCGCGCAGAAACTTAGCCGAGCCGAACTGCGTCTTGGCCAAAATCGCGGTGCCACCTGATGTCTCTCGGTCGCCTGAGCCCGTCTTGGCCGCTGGTCCAAAGGGCGAAAAAACGGCGTCGTACACCAGACCCTTACCCCCCTTTGCCCATTCCAAATGCTCGAGGCCAGTAGACCAGGCATTGGAGTTATGAGTGAGCATCTCGATCTCAGCCTGGCCGTCAGAACCATTGTTTTCGGCGAAGTGAGGGCGGCCTCCATCGCCGTCGACCACGGCGCAATCCGACAGACAGCCGCTCGACGATGGGGCCGAAAAAGAACGGGAACGCCAAGCCAGCCCAGCTCGGGAGGGGTCGCTCGGCCCGGGGGCCGCAGTCCGCGAGCGGCCCGAGGCGGAGGCAGGGCAAGGGGGGGGGGGGGCTTCGACCACCCGCATGACTGCGGCTTCCCTCGCTTGTCCGCTACCCTCTGCCTTTAGGGTTTGCCCAGGCCCCGGGCCTCTAGGCCCCCCAAGGACGGCTGGGCGCCCCAAAAACTCGGACCGCATGCGGCGATCCAGCACCGCGCGGAACACGTCAATGGCGCTCTGCAACGGGGCCCAGTGGTGCGCGGCGAAAGGCTGCCAGACTGCCTGGGTCAGCGGCCTCATCATAGCGATGGACCTGTCGCGCCGACCTCTGACTCTAGCCCACGCCGAAAGACAGGCTTCCCGAACCGCTGCTGCACAAAAATCCACCAGGACTGTCTCGACGCACGGGGCTGTGCCTCAGCAAAAAGGCACGGCGGAGCTGAGCATTGCCTGCCTGGCTGAGAACTTCACGTAACCACGGCTCACACCAGTCCATCCAAGACAGAATTTTCAAATACGCCTGGCCCTCTGAGTCCCAGGTCCACCGAGCACTCCAGCCAGACATCACGATGACAAAATCGCGGCGCTGCCGATCAGGATCAGGCGGGGCCACCGCACCGCAATGCCTGGCGGCGGTAGCCCCATCCTGAAAGGCTGGCTGACCACACTGACTTCTTTACCACTCGGTCACGAGCGGCTGCGACGGCAGCTGCTGTCTGCTCTGGGGAGGGCAAGCCGCCGCCCGCACCTGGGCCATGAAGGCCTCCTCTGCTGGCCGCAGTCGGAGCGGCAGCTCCGCTGGCGGCGGCTGGGGCAGCAGCGGCCGCGCCTCCGCCCGGACCGTCGGCAGGAGGCTGTCCAGCAGGAACAGCAGCGCCATCATGCTGCGAGGGAGCCGCAGCCACTGGGCCCCCCGGGCCTTCGGCTGGCGAAGCTGGCGAGCCTCCAGGCGAGGCAGGATCCTCGCGGCGAGGCCTCTTGGCGGCCAGGCGCTCTCGCAACTCTCGGGCCTCCTGGCGCAGAGTCTGAATCTTCTCCGCACTGTGCCCGATGGCCGCCACGATGGCGGCGCGAATCTCTTTGCCCATGTTGGACTTGATATCCTGCCAGCGCTTCTTGTCCTGCCCCTCCACCTCCAGGTCCGACAGGTCGAGCAAGTCTCCGCCGATGATCTCCACCGTGTCGCTAGCCTGCTCGGCGTGCAGCAATTGCGACAGGTTGATCTGAGGGGCGCCCGCTGGCGCCGCGGCCGAGGTGCCAGACAGTGAGCTGGGGGGCCGAGCACCTCCTGCACGGTCGAGCTCCAGCTGCAGCTCCGCCTGCCACGCCAAGTTGGCCTGCACCGCCGACTGCGCCGCCAGCGCTGTCGCTTCTCGGCACTCTTCGAACCAAGCCTTGGTATCGCCCTCTTTGGCGACGCACTGCTCCAAGTTGGCCTCGGCGCGGCGGCAGGCGACCCCTTTGGCAGACACCGTGGCCTCCAGCAGCGGCGGGCGCGCAGGCTTGACCTCCTTCGGCGGACCCTGGGGCCTGATGGCGCTCTCAAGCGCCTCGAGCTCCTGCACCGACGCCGATCCCGCGAGCCGTTGCTTGAGCTGCGCCAGGCGGCCGATCGTCGCGAGGCCGCCCTCCCCCGCAGGCGCCCCCCGCGGCGGAGGCGTGGAGCCACGGTGCCCAAAGAGGGACTGCGGCTTGGGCGACCACTGCCACTCGCCTGGAGGGACCGCTGGCGGACGCTGAGCCCCCTGCTTGCCGCCGCCTCCTTGGGCCCACACCCCTTGAGCCACATCGCGCCACGGCATCTCGAGCGGGGCGAGCGGGGCGTTACAGTTGAAGCAGAAGGTCCTGGACTTCCAAGTCCACCTGTACCTGCACGCCACACACGAGACGATTTTTTTCGCATCTTGCTTGCCCATGGGCTCCTCCAGGAGCTCACACGAACAAAAGGGGTGCCCGCTGGGGCACGAGAAGGTTGGATACCGATGCTCCTCCAGGAGCTCACAAAAAATCCTGAGAGAAGGTGCCTCAAGGATCGCAGGTGGGGGCGCACCTCCCCCTTGCCACACTCAAACCTGAGCCGCGTCGCTCCGGACTTGGGCCAAAATGGCTACGGAGGGGAGGAGGAGGAGGAGGAGGAGGGAGGAGGAGAGAGGAGGAGGAGAGGAGAGGAGGAGGAAGAGGAGGAGGAGGAGGGAGGAGGGGGAGGAGGGGGAGGAGGGGGAGGAGAGGAGGAGGGAGGAGGAGGAGGAGGAGGAGGAGGAGGAGGAGGAGGAGGGAGACCCCAGGACGTCCATGGCAAGGCTGAACCTAAACGGTGTTTTTCGGTTTCGTTGTGTTCTCGTTTTCCCTCGTTTTGTCTTCAATCCGCCTCTGCCGCAAAACGAAGTCGAAACGAAAACGGTCCACGAAATCGCCAAAACGCCGTTTAGGTCCAGCCCTGGGGATCCTTGGTGCGGGAACGTCGCGCTCCCCACTGCAGAGCCATCGAGACCCGAGAAGCCCAGAGGCGTCCTGGAGGCCAGCGGGGTGTCTCTCGGCATGGGCTTGCGCTGGGCCGCCCCCACGCAAAAAGGCTTCCGCGCGGCCCTCCCAGTGGAGCCGCCCGCCCGCGGGAGGGGGGGGGCCCGGGGCCCGATCGGGGGCCTCCAGGCGCGGCTGGTACGGCAGCGTCTCCTCCCCCGTGAGGCGCCTGCGGGCCGGGGGCGCGTGGGCGGTGCTGCGAGGCGCCCCCCCCCCCCCTGCCAGGGGCGGGGAGGGCGAAGCCAGGGCGAGGACCGCCTCGGGCGAGGGTGGATCGAGGACCTCCGAGATCTGGCGGCGCTGGAGGAGGTCTCGGGCGCCGCGGCCCGCTCAGCGTCGCGGAACGCTCACGCTCGGTAGCGGACTTCCTCTCGCCCTGGCCCCTTTCCGAGGAGGGCAACGATGGGAGAGGGGAGGGGAGGGGAGGGGAGGGGAGGGGATGCTGAGGCATATCCCCTCATGTGCTCAGCTCCGCGCTCCTCAGCTTCGCGCTCCGCCCTCGCCCTGCCACCTCCTCCTCCTCTCCCTCCTCCTCCTCCTCCTCCTATCCTCCTCCCTTCCTCCTCCTCCTCCTCCTCCTCCTCCTCCTCCTCCGCGAGGCGCCTGGGGCCCTTGACGCGCGGGCGGTGCTGCGAGGCGCCCCCTTGCAAGGGGAGGGGAGGCCAACGAGAGGGGCAACGTAAATAGTCGCGTCGAATCGAGCTGGAGAAGTCGAAATGACTCCTGCCCCGCGGTCGCAGGGGACGTTGAGGCAAATGCCATCGTGCTCAGCTCCGCGCTCCCCCCCTCGCCTGCTTCCCGTGCCCTCTCTGTCCGACGCCCTTTCGGCCATCTAACGTCCGCCTGGCGGTGCCGGTGGGCACGGGTGCTCAACCATCGGCGTCGTGCCCGATGCAGACGACAGACGGCAGCAGCGGCGGCGACGCCCAAGGATAACCGCAGCAAATACAGCGCAGTCGCAGTCATCAGAGGGGAGGGGAGGGCAACGAGATCTGCACATCAATGCTCGAGCTCAACGGTGCTTTGATTTTGCGTGTCGTCGACATCCTTTGTTAGTTATGATTTCGCTTTGCCCTTGCCTCAAAGCCAAACCAAAAAGAAAATGGTTCACGGTCGCACAAACACCGCTCAACCCGCGCCCTGCTATACAGATCCACCGCCGCTGGTCAGGCCCATCCTGGGCCCAGGAGCGGTGTACATGCCTCCCTGGGCGTGCTGGGGGGGCCGGTACACCGCTCCTGGCAATTGTTTTGACCGTTTACGTAGAGCATGTGGATATGTACTATACTTGTGCCTCAACTTGCGCTCAGACTTCATTACGAAGGAGTTAGCGCGAACGGACCTCTCTGGCAACATTAAAATAGCAGTCGCAGACCGGTATGAGTATGCCGCGCACATGACGATCATTGTCGTAACCCGCAACATGCTGCAACCTCAAGCCAATTGCGAGTACGGCGATGGGAGAACAAGAAACCGACTTGCTGCAGCTCCTTGTCCAACTACGTCCGCTCGGGGGCGGGACGCAATAAATTCAGCCTGGCCTGCGTGCCCAACAGTTTCAATCCGCGAGAGGGAGTCCCCAGTCAGTATGGCAGACAAACCATCGAAAGACCGAGGTTTTGACCTGTACAGAAGCATCATCATCGTTGAGAATATTAGTGCATTCGGTGGTTTCAAACAATTCCGGATGTGCGCACGAGCGGGCCGGCGCCGTCTCGTCCGCCATGAGGGTCAGACCCGTTTGTTATCATCTGCAGGGTCGTCGTCCTTCTTCTCGAGGGGTCCATCCTGCAACTCAACCTCGATCTGGGTGAGGGTGAACATGGGCGCTAAGAGGCCGCACATCAAATCAGTGGGAAGGTCGCCATTCTTGATGAACCGAGTCACGCGCACATGATTACGGAGCAGGCCCACAAAGGTGCCGAATCCGATGTACAGTGCGCAACCGATGAGCGCCCATTGGTACATGGCCGCGGCGCAGATGGTGATGATAATGCTGGCATAGTACAGCACCGAGAAGAAGACACACCAAATCACAAAAGTGGGGCCGTCGCCAGCGCCGCTGAAAGGCCACTTGCCGACCTCGACTACGGTTTTGGCCATTTGCACGCCAGGTACGGCCGTGTGTTTGAGATGATTCACGCTGTACTCCATGTTGAAGATGAACGTCGTGAAAGCCTTCCGGTTGGGGTCGAGCGCTCCGCTCTCCTCCCGGACCAGAATGACCAGCGACTGCGTGGCCCAGAACATGACAAACGTGTAGGGCAGGCCTGCGATGATGGACGCAGCCTGCAGGGCACGAAGCGAGGCGTCTGCGTTCGGGTGGTTGATGCCCGAATACAACAGAGCGATGGCCGTGGCGCCTTCCGTGAAGGACCAGAAGACCCGCTGGAACATCGGCGGGTCTGGGTGACCGTTGGAGGCCAGCATATCCACCACGAAAGAGCCGGAATCCGACGAGGTTACGAAGTAGAATGTCAAAATGATGAGCGTAAGCGTGCACAACATGTCGGAGTAGCCCCGCGGGGCGTAGCTGGAGATCTGATCGAAGAGAATGTCCGCCGTGGCCCTGTTGGACAAGCACACAGTGCCGTCCTGGAGGGGGACGAAGCAATCGTGCTGCTCGGCGTCGGGGAACTTGTTGTAGTTATCAGCGGCCAATTCTTCTATCTCACTCATGTAGTTTGCGCACTCAGTGCCAATGAGATCAACGTACGTGGTATTGACAAAGGTGGGATCGTCAGCGCCGCCGCAAGGAACGGTTACCCAATTGGTGGTCTTGACGCACTTCTTGCCGTTGCCGTCGATAGACGGGTCCACATAGCTGGTGAACTTCACCCTCTTGCACCTGCCATAGCCGCCGTGGTAGGCGTCGTCCAGTACGCATGCGGGGGTCCAGCCCATGCTCAAGTTCGTCTTCGTCTCCAGATCGTACTGTGCAGCCCAGTCCCCGTTGCCCGCGTCGGATTGATTGCAAAGGCCGCTCGTGTCTGCCATGCGCTGCATGCGGATGCCCTCGGTGCCCCACACGCAGAACCAGACGATGCTATAGAGGGTGGGCACGATGAGCGTGGACATAATGAACACACGAAGAGTCCTGCCCTTGGAGATCCTCGCAATAAAAGTGCCGACGAAAGGTCCCCAGGAGATCCACCAGCCCCAGTAAAAGATGGTCCAGTCGATTATCCACGTGGGACTGCCACCCTTGTCAACTCCGCCGAGGCCCATGTCTTTCCCGCCGAGACGCTCCCAAGAATCGCAATGGAAACCAATTTTGACGATATACCACAAGTAGTAGCCGGTAACCTGAACAATGTTGTCCAGGATGAGGTAAGTTTCGCCATTCAACGCTACAACAAGTATCAAGAAAGTGCCCATCGCAAAGACACACTGCGAGAGGAATTTGATACCTCGACTGAGGCCCAACACCACCGACACGGTTGAAATGCAAGTGATGATCAGGATGACCAGAATCTGGGTCGTGGTGTTTCGCTGGACGCCAAAAGACTCCTCTCCAATTCCATCATTGCAACTATATCCTTGTCCATTGCATCCAGGATCAGCGTACCTCTGTTCGTCTGGAATGGCGTAGTTCACACCACGGAATGATCCCCAGCTGAGGCGCTGAAGCCCGGCGTTGATCGACATGGCGCCCAAGCCGAGAGAAGTGCAGACACCCGCGATAGAGGTGACGATGGAGAGGGCGTCCACGAAGTCGCCCATCCAGCCGTAAACGTGGTCGCCGATGAGAGGCACGAACGCATAGCGGACGGTCATTGGGTATCCGCGCCGGTAGCTCATGATAGCCAGCACGGCACCCATCACCACGTAGGGGATCCAGCCGTGCAAGCCCCAATGGAAGACGCACACCATCAGCGCGTGCGTCGCGTCCTCGTCTAGAGTGCCGTACCCCTTTGTCCCAGAGGTGAACCTTGGCGATCCCGAGCCCTTATAGTGCCACATCGGCTCCGCCACCGCGTAGTAGAACAGGCCCGTGGAGACACCGCAACAGAATAACATCGAGAACCAAGTAGCAGTGCTAAACTCTGGCTCGTCGTCGTCCTTTCCCAGCTTGAGGTTGCCGTGCGCGTACATCGCCCAGAGGAGGACAACAACCCAAATGTCTTGAGAGACTATGTACAACCATGTCCACACCTCTGGGATCCATCCCCAGGCGACTTCGTCCATGGCGTACTTCATGTAGTCTGGCTCGACGCAGCAAGCGATTACGAAGCCCCACAAGAAGATGCAGGAAACGAAGAACACGACTGGGTTCATGATGACCACGCCCTTGAGTTCAATGTGCCTGCACTTCTTCATATGAGCCTGCTCCGATTCTGACGCCTCCTCATACGAGCAGATGGGCGCTGACGCCGCCATCCCGGCGCCTGCTCTGATGGCTTTGCAGGAGGCGCTGTCGTATCTGCAAGGCTTTTGCCGCAGATTGCCTTGAGCCAGAATGGCTGCGGAGCTACGCCGCTCCTGGCCATGGGTGGCCCTGGCCAGCGGCAGTCGACAGGTATGGATCTCGCCGCCCCAGGAGGGCGGGCAGAGCAGGAGAGAGCGAGGGGGGGGGAGGGCAGAGGCGGGAGGGCAGGGCACTGGGGGAGGGATGCGAGGAGCGAGGAGGGCCAGGGGGGGGGGGAGGGGGGGGAGGCGGGAGGGACGGGGAGGGGGACGGAGCAGAGAATCGGGTTCGTACCCAGCTCTCTGAAGTTGTTCATCAGACTGAGCGCGTGGACGCCCTGGCGAAGTGAGACTAGCAAGGGAGAGACTTGGCCCCGGCCAGGTCCCCCTGGATCGAATTATCTCCCCTCCCTTTCCTCAACCTCCTGCTCCCTCTTCCCTTCAAAAATGCGGAACCCTCCAAAGGCCAGCGGGAATCCGAGGGCCTTCGACAACTGTCTGAAGCACCCTCCACCTCCTCCTCCTCCTCCTCCCCTCCTCCTCCTCCTCCTCCCCCTCCTCCTCCCCTCCTCCTCCTCCTCCTCCTCCTCCTCCTCCTCCTCCTCCTCCTCCTCCTCTCCTCCTCCTCCTCGTCCTCCTCCTCGTCCTCCTCCTCGTCCTCCTCCTCCTCCTTCTCCTGCTGCTGCTGCTCCTCCTCCTCATCCTCCTCATCCTCCTCGTCATCTTCCTCCTCCTCCTCCACCATCAGAACATCCACACCGATGACCACAACGACTTCGTACTCTGAGCCTCCAACGTCGGTGCCACCGCTGCCTTCGCCGCCGCCGCCAACGTCGCCTCTGATGCTGTTGACGCTGCCACCTCCCGCCGCAAAGCCGCCCAGCGCCGCCGCCCGCGTCGCCGTCATCGTCCAGCGCCGCCCAGCGCAGCCCCCCCCAGGCGCGCCCCCCGCTGGCCTCACCGACGGGTCCGCGGGGTCCACGCCTGAGTCGTCGAAAACCCAGCCGCGGGCGCCAGCCAGCTGGCGGCCGCGAGGGCGCCGACGGGGACAGGGACGACGACGGCAGCGGCGGCGGCGACCCGCGACGGCGACGGGAACGAACACGTCGTCGTCGTCGTCGTTGTCGTCGTCGGCGTCGTCGTCGTCGTCTACTGTCCGACCTCCGTCGCCGTCGTAGTCTTGCTGTCCGTCGACAGCTTTGGCCGATGTGGAGGGGGGAGTTGGGGAGGGAAGGGGGTGGACCCCTCGTCAGTGCCCTCGCCCAGGAGGAGGAAGGAGGAACGAGGGAGAAGGGAGACAGAGGGGAAGGACAGGGAGGGAGGAAGGCAAGCGGCGCCTCGGCCAACAAAAACAAAAACCAAACAACAAAAACATGTCCCGCCCTCCTCCCCCCTCCCCCTCCTCCTCCCCCCTCCTCCTCCTCCTCATCCTCCTCCTCCTCCTCCTCCTCCTCCTCCTCCTCCTCCTCCTCCTCCTCCTCCTCGGAAGGCTGAAAAAAAACAGCTCCGGCGCGGGGTCGTGAGCTCCGGCGCCAGCGGCGTGAGACGGAGCGCGTCCAGGGGGTCCGCCCCCCCTCCTTCCTGTTGGGACGGCTGTGGCGCCCGAAGGCGGCCACCCGGAGGTGGAGCTCGCGAGGCAAAAGACACACTTGTTGACGTCGCCGGCCGGGCAGAGGCACTGCGCTGGCGGGTGAGGCGCGGCGGTGTGCACTGGATACGCGAGTGAGGCCACCGTGCGGGGGCAAAAGGCACACAGCGCCGCGGGGCGGCCCTGGGCCCCGCAGCCGTGGCCGTTCTCCACGGCGCCGATCCCCGGAGCTCGGGGGCGTCCACGAGGGGGGCAAGAGGGGGGGGGTGCAAGTCATGGCCAGCGGCGCGTGCGCGGCCCCGGGGGGGGCCGGGGACGTCATGAACTAAGAGCAAGGGGCCACGAAATCTGGGGAGATGTTATGGCCCCCGCCATGAGATCCACACCTGACTCCGAGACTCTCCCCGGGACCAGCTTCTCATCCTTGGCAGTCTGATTTGCAATTAAAAGATAAGGGCCCCTGACCCTTTAGTTCGGAGGGCCGAAGACATTAGGGACAGGAGGTCTTTCCTGCGGGTGTATCAAGCCAGAGCGCCAAGATTCATTATCTCTCATGCAAAGACGGGGACCTCAGTGAGGCCACGTCTTCCCTATGTTGCTAGGGTTCGGGGTTCCCTGGTGATAGTTTTCTGAGAGAAGGGCCCAGTACGGTAGGTGCGCGCGGCGTCGGCGCGCGCAGAGGTTTTTGACACCGCGTCGACCGTTCAATCTTGAATCGATCGCGCCCCCGGTCGTTCAAAGAGAATTCCGTTAGGCCTCGGCGCTTCCGCGTCGCAGGGTTCAACCTTGAGCGCCTTCGCCAGCATCGCCGGCGCGCCAACGCCGCATGAACCTGCCGTGAAGACCCCGGGGCCCAAGACGCCGAAAAAGCTGCCGAGAACTTCCCATCAGCTCAGCTTCTACGGCGCGAGGTGGCTCGGCCTGGAGAACCAAACAACATGCCAAGGAGGTCTTCGAAGGAGGCGGCGGAAAGCAGGGCAGCGGCACGATCAGCTCTGCAGTTGACAGCTCCCGGAGCCCTTCCAGCTGGGCACGAAGCTGTCCTTGTCCATCTGAGTACTGGCAGGAGACTTTCAGAGCCTGCCCCCTTCGTGGTCTCAACGCAAAATAAAGCAGTTTCGAGCAGGAACTGACAGCGTCGCGGTTGTGGGAAGAACAAGGTCCTCCTTCAGAACGCTGAGAGCTGCAGCTTCCCGCGTCTTAGCCCGACGCAGGCCACACAGTCAACACGGATGGCCCTACCCATAATTATCTCTGCTGTACGTTTCCTTCCGCCATCGTTTGTAATATGATATGATACGAGGCGCCTCATTCACTCCTATCGGCGCTGGTGTAGAAGGACCGAATTCTATCACCATGGCGATGCATGCTTCTGACATGAACAATAGCTGAAGTGCTAGCCGTATGGTTTGAGCCACGTCATCCCACCCATCATACGACTTCAGCGCTCGCCTTGGATTACCAAAAACGGCTGGCCTTCTGCAGCGGAAATTATACCATACCGCATAATAACCATGACGTCAAAATAAAGATGCCCTGGCAAGACACTAGAACGAGAACGCCCTGCAATGAATTGCGAATTATTGCTGCTCAGTTCAACACAAAGCCACCAGAATTAAGCCTTGAGGCCAAAGTACACGGAACCGAGAAAATGATAAACACAATGATGAAAGAGGATGAGGATGAGGATGAGGATGAGGATGAGGAGCGTCATGCGGAGGCGGACGAGGAAGGGGGAGCGAGACGAGACGGGCATGGTGAGGAGGACGACGAGGACGAGGAGGGCGAGGGGGAGCAAGGAGTGCATCGACTGTTCTCCAACAAGCTCTTGCCGTGCATCCGCCAACCTGGCAGAATGGTTAGGGCGACATGGGAGTGCCCCCAGCGGCGCAGGACAGGGGGGAACGCCTGGTCTCAAGGAGAGGAGAGAGCAGGTGGGGGTCAACGCGTGGGGTCCTCCTCCTCCTCCTCCTCCTCCTCCTCCTCCTCCTCCTTCTCCTGCTGCTGCTGCTGCTCCTCCTCCTCCTCCTCATCCTCCTCGTCATCCTCCTCCTCCTCCTCCACCATCAGAACATCCACACCGATGACGACAACGACTTCGTACTCTGCGCCTCCTCCTCCTCCTCCTCCTCCTCCTCCTCCTCCTCCTCATCATCATCATCATCATCATCATCATCATCATCAGCATCATCATCAGCATCAGCATCATCATCATCATCATCATCATCATCATAATCATCATCAATCATCATCATCATCATCATCATCATGATCATCATCATCATCATCATGCATCAATCATCATCATCATCATCAGCATCATCATCATCATCATCATCAGCATCATCATCATCATCATATCATCATCATCATCATCATCAGCATCGCCATCATCATCATCATCATCATCATCATCATCATCATCATCATCATCATCATCATCATCATCATCATCATCATCATCATCATCATCATCATCATCATCATCATCCATCGTCATCATCATCATCATCACCATCACCATCACAATTAGCATCAGCATCATCATCACAACAATCATCATAATCATCAGCATCATCACCACCACCACCACCATCATCACCAGCATCAGCAGCATCAGCAGCATCATCATCACAATCATCAGCAGCAGCATCATCAGCATCATCATCATCACCAGCAGCATCATCATCGGCATCATCATCAGCCTCATCATCGTAAGCAGCGTCGTCGTCGTCCTCATAATCATTATCATCATCATCATCATCATCATCATCATCATCATCATCATCATCGTCATCGTCATCACCATCATCATCATCATCATCATCATCATCATCATCATCATCATCGGCAGCAGCATCATCACTACCACCAGTATCATCAAAAATCAGCATCAACATCATCGTCATCATCGTCATCATCAGCAACATCATCACAAGCATCATCATCATCATCACCATCATCACCTTCATCATCAGCAGTCATCATCATCAGCATCATCATCGTCGGCATCATCATCATCAGCACCACCATTACCACCATCACCATTATCATCATCAGCAGCAGCATCATCAGCATCATCATCAGCATCATCAGCATCATCAGCATCATCAGCATCATCAGCATCACCATAAGCATCATCAGCAGCATCAGCATCAGCATCATCGACAGCAGCCTCATCATCATCAACAACAGCATCATCATCAACATCATCATCATCAACACCATCATCATCCGCCTCCTCGTCCTCCTCCACATCATCCCCCTCCAACTACTGGTTCCTCATGCTCCTCATCCTCCCCCTCCTGCTCCTCCTGCTCCCCCTCCTCCTCCTCCACCTCCTTTTCCTCCTCCTCCTCCTCCTCCTCCTCCTCCTCCTCCTCCTACTACTCCTCGTTCTGCTCCTCCTCTGCTAGTCTTCCTCCTCTCTCTCCCCCTGCTCATCCATGTCCTACTCTTCCCATCTCATCCTCTCCCTCCTCCTCCTCCTCCTCCGCCTCCTCCTCCTCCTCCACCTTCTGCTGCTCCTCCTCCTCCTCACCCCCGCGTCCCCCCCCGTCCTCTCCTGGAATTACCAACCGTCCCCATCATCACCCCCCCTGCGCACCCTAAGACGAAGCTAGGACGAGCACAATCCGGGTGAGGATGTATCGAGAATCTCTGAGACCTGGCGGCCACGGAGCATGTCTCCGGCGCCGCGGCCTCCTCACTGAGAGCGTTCCCCGAACGCTCTGAAACGGATTCATCCTCGCCCTGGCCCGCTCCGATCATGGAGGCCTCTTGGATGGGGTCGGAGTAGACGAGGTCGGAGGATCGCGCCGCATCGCAGATACATCGGCGATGCATCGGCGATGCATCAGCGACGCATCGGCCATGCACTGGCGACGTCCGCGATGCATCGGCGACGTCTGCGATGCTCCGACCGCACCTACTCCGACCCCGTCTGGGAGGCCTGGAGATCATCCCCCCCGCTCACCCCTAGGGGGCCACACGCGAACCCTACCCCTTACCCCCCACGATATCTGAGGGGGAGGTGGGGTTCACTTCGCTCGGGAGCTCCCAGACGAAGTGGACCCCACCCTCCCCCTCAGAAATCGTGGGGGGTAGGGGTAGGCTTCGCGTGTGGCCCCCCCACCCCCCCCCCCACCCCACGAGGAGCTGGGCAAGGGCGGCGGCGGCCCCCCTTCGGCGGCGGCACGGACCTTGAGGTACACCCGGCCGTCGGCGCCAGGGGCCACCACCTGGAAGGGTGCCAGCGATGCGCCGTCGGGGACCTGCTGACCCGGGTCAATCCAGACCCGGGTCAGTCAGGCCTTGCAGAGTCCTGCAAGATCCTGCAAAATCCTGCACCCAACCCCGGGCCAATGGCGAAGGATCCTGCAGGATCCTGCAGGATCCTGCACCCAAACCCGGGTCAATGCGACCCCGGCCCTGCAGCATCCTGCAAGGTCGGGGCGCTCTGGCGGACCCCCGTTTGCATTGGCCCCCGCCTCGAGGCCCCCGACGCCGTTGGGCGTGGCTTCATGGGGGGGTCACAAAAGGGGGGGGTCAGAAAAGGTCCCCCTTCGTGCCCCTTTCGGGCCCCTCCAGAGCCCCAGGGGGCTCGTTTAGGTACCGTTTGGGTACCTTTTCGGGCCACACTCGCCGCCCCCCAGGAGGAGGAGGAGTAGGAGGAGGAGGAGGAGGAGGAGGAGGAGGAGGAGGAGGAGGAGGAGAAAGAGGAGAGGAGGAGGAGGAGGAGGAGGAGGAGGGAGGAGGAGGGAGGAGAGGAGGGAGGAGGGGAGGGAGGAGGAGGAGGAGGAGGATCCCCCATTTATGACCCCCCCATTACGCGGCCCCCGACGACGCCGCCGACCCAGCTGGCCGGCCCCATCCCGGGGCCCAGAGGGCGTGCGCTCGCCCTGCCGGCTGGGCCCGCACGGGCGCGCGCGCGCGCCGATCGCCGGCCGCTGGCCGCGGGCCTCCGACGCCGCGGAGTCGTTCTCTGACGCCCGGCTCTGAGCTCCCCAAGTCTTTCTTTAGCCCTCGTTAGCCTCGATGTTCCTCTTCCTCGCCCTCGCCCTCGCCCTCGTTAGCCTCGATGTTCCTCCTCCTCCCCCCCCTCCTCCTGCTCCTCCCCCCTCCTCCGCCTCTCCGTCCCCTCTTCGTCCCTCCTCCTCCCTCCTTTCGGCGGTGGACAAACCTCCCTTTAGTAAACCTCCCCTTAGTGAAAACGGCCTGGGACCGAAACCGGCGGACCCGGACCCGCAAAAAGGACGGCCGCGGCGCCCTCTCGCGAGCCGAAAACGGCCACAATTCCTCAATCGACGGTGTCAGGGCAGGAGGTCTGTCCACTCCCGATCTTTCAAGACTCCGGGAGGCCGGATGAGGCCTGCGTGTTAAGACGGGCGCATGGGGTCTTTAGGCGCGAGTGGGATCGTGCGAGGAGTTTGAGGTGTGGCTGCCAAGGCACGTTTCGGCATCCCTCAACAGCGTTAGAGAGAAGGGGCTCCAACCCAGGCCAGCCGCGTCACATGTCTGTCTCCAGGCTACTGATAATTACTGGTCTGGTGTCCTCCGACCACCGCACCGACGCGTCGATTCCCCCACCTATTGGTTCCTGACGGCCCCTGAGGACAGAAACCGCCCCCCCCCCCACGCCGAAATCGTTTAAAACCAACAAAACCCCACATCGGGAAAACGTTGTCGTCGTCGTCGTTGCCGCCGTCGGCTCAACATCCCAGTGTCGCAGTGCGCACGCCTGGGCCTTGGCCCAGTGAGCGGCACTTCTCCTGGCCGCCCAGAGATGCCGCCAGCCATGGGGGGAGACTACGGCTTCCGTGGAAACTCATTGGAGTCTCCCATGTCAACTTGCTGGCTCTCGCGAGTCGAAGCTAAGCGAGGCAAATCGACGCTAGTCGACGCGCGTCGACGCTACTCGACGCTGATCGACAATAAATCGGCGCTTCCTCGACGATTGCCAAACGCTAGCGCCCGGGACGGAATTCCGAGGACATACAATCATCGTGCTGGCACAAGGAACACATAATGAGGAACGAAGAGGCTCTTCTGGTCACCCCGAGCCTCGGCCACGACGAGGTTCCCCGACCTGCATCTAAGGAACGGCCCTGAAAACCAGGGCCCCTCCCGAGCCCAACATAGACGAGCGCGTTCCACTACTCACTACTCGCAAAGTATCTGCTCGCAAATGGCCCGGATACGCCGCGGGGGGTCTACGATACATTGCACCAAGGCCGACATGTGATGTTCGGACAGTCGCAGGTAGGCACTTTGCGAGCAGTGGAACGCGCTCGGTGACAGCATGAGCTGCCACCGAACACGCCCACGCGCCCAGACCCCGAGGGCTGGCACCGGGGGCCCTCGGCCACACGCGCGTGCCTGCCAGGTGCGGACTCCGTCGGCATCGCATCGGAAAACCTGGCCGCATCGGCGCGTGCGTCGGCTCGGAACGCGTCGGCACAGGGCCGAAACCAGATCGGATCGGCTGCGCTGGCATGCACCGCAGCGCCATGGGAGCCTCGGGCCACATCGGACCGACGGAAGACATTGCAGTCGAACCGGGTCGAGCCAGCCCAATCGGGCCGATCGCGTCGAAGTGGACACCGGGGTGCCGCAGGGCCGCGCGGCACTCTCAGGGTAGAGGCCGACGCCGCCGCCGCCGCCTGCCGCCGTCGCCGTCGCCAGCGCCGCCGACGCCGACGCAGCCGCCGTCGTCGTCGTCCTCGCCATCGTCCTGGCCGTCGTCCTCGTCTTCCTCGTCGTCGTCGTCGTCGGCGTCGTCGGCGTCGTCGCCGCCGCCGCCGCCGTTTTTGGCTCCCCCGGCCACCGAGGCCTCGAACAGCTCCCCGCGGCGCAGCACGGCGCCCGTGCGCGGAGCTCCCACGTCCGGGCCGGCGCGCACCTCTCGGCGGCGCGGGGCCCCGGCAGCGGACGACGGCCGAGGCCGACGAGAACGGCGACGAGGAGAAACAAAAAAACAAAAAAACAAAAAACACAACAAAAAAAAAAAAAAAAAAACGCCGGCGACGGCGGCGAGCGACGAGCGGCGAGCGACGGACGGCGGCCGGCGACGGCGACGGCGACGGCGCCGCCTCGGTCTCGGTCTCGGTCGTCGACGACGTCGACGCCGCCGCCGCTGCCGCGGTCGCGCGCTGCCGAGCCCGACCGTGCCGGCGGGTCCGCGGGGGCACCGTCGCGGGGACGCCGCCGCCGTCGCCGCCGTCGCCGCCGCTTCGCGGGGACTCCGTCCCAGACGGTGCAAGAGCAGGCACCCGGGGGGGAGCTCTCGCCTGCCCTCGAGAAGCAGCTGGCCCCGTGCTGTGGGGCCGGCCGCTCCCGCGGGGACGGCGCGGGCCGCCGTGGCGCTGCTCGCACCGCCGTGGCCTCCCGCTCCACTGGCCCCGCGTGCCGCCCGTGGCCGTGGCCGCTGCTGCGTCGGCCGCCGCGGCCCTGCTACGGCCAGCGCGGATCCCCGCCCCTCCGGCCCTGTGCGTTGCCCACGCCCATTCGGGGATGGACAGGCCTTCCTTTAGTAAAACAAGGGCTCCGAACTTCGCGCTTCGCGCTGCGCGAAGCGCGAAGTGCGAATAACTTCGCGCTTTCGCGCCGCCTCCCAGGGGAGAAGAGGAGGATGAAGAGGAATCGGAGCCGAAGCGCGAAGCGCGAAGCGCGAAGCGCGAATAACTTCGCGCCCTCGAGGGCGCCCTTGGTAAAACGTGGTTCAGTGAAAACGACCTGAGGCCCAGACCTGGCGGGCGCAAGCCTGGAAAATGACGGCCACGGCGCCCTCTCGAAAACCGGAAACAGACAATTCACTCATCGACGTGTCGCTGTTGGGGTTTCTGTCCACCCCCGACCCATTGGTCCTTGGACTCGCACGGCCCCAGTTGGCCGCGAATGCTCCCCCCTGGTCCGGTGCCACCCATGGCCGTTGCTGCGTGGACGCAGCTTGGACCGCAATGGCTCGGTGTCGACCATAATGCTCCGCACGGGCACCGCACACAGACGGTTCCTCACACACATGGGGTTCCACATTCATGTCTCCACACGTTCAATGCCGCCCGGTGGACCCTCGACACCACGGCTGGACTCGCTTCGGAATCCAAGCCTGAACGAGCCCCTGGAGAGGTGCTGACTTTGGGGGATGAGGTCGTCATCGCCG
Source organism: Prorocentrum cordatum (assembly GCA_963575745.1). Classification (NCBI taxonomy): domain Eukaryota; class Dinophyceae; order Prorocentrales; family Prorocentraceae; genus Prorocentrum; species Prorocentrum cordatum. Next base: position 212,997 of record CAUYUJ010017237.1, read on the forward strand.
CAGCCGCCGTCATCGCCGTGCTCGACGTGGTCGTGGAAGTCGTTGTCCTGGTCGTCCTGGCCGTCGGCATCGTCGCCATCCTCCTCCTCCTCCTCCCCATTCTGCACACCATCTCCCGTTCCCGTTTCATATAATTGTCCTACTTTCTCGCCCAGCCTCCCTTATCCTGCGTTGTCCCCTCCTATTCTGACGTCCGCGCCTCCTCCACTTCATCATACGGCGCGCTAGCATTACTACACAAGGCCCTCGCCTCAAGAGCAGGCTCGGAAATCTTCAAACCTGGGTGGCCGCTGGTGGCACCGAAGATACTGATCCTCCTCGCCCGTCCCATCTTTCTTCTCTCTCCCTGCTGATTGTTCCAATCAAAGAAACGCACACATGGATTAGCGATGCATGGATTAGCGACGAGCTCCGTGTCCACACAGGCTCGACGACAAAATCAGGCGGCACTGGCTGCATGTCTCGTGGGGGGCACTTTCCCCGATCCGTGGATCTGGCGCCCACGCGCTAGACCCACGGATCCTCAATCCATTTTAGTGTGTGCCCGATCCACCTTGCGTCTCATCCTCTGCCTCACCCCTCCCCGTCGCCCTCCCTCTCGCGCTACCTCCTCCCCCATCCACCTCGCCCCCCATGCCGCCCCGCTGCACATCTTCCTTGCCAGTCGGCGCACTGCCCGTCTTCCTGGTTCTGCCGTCCATCATCATCATCAGCATCATCAGCATCATCAGCATCATCATCATCATCATCACCATCATCATCATCATCATCATCATCATCAGCAGCAGCATCAGCAGCATCATCATCATAATCATCATCATCAGCATCCTCATCCTCATCCTCATCCTCATCCTCATCCTCCTCATCATCATCATCATCATCATCATCATCTCATCCCCATCCTCATCATCATCAGCAGCATCAGCATCATCGTTATCCTCATCTTCATCCTCATCCTCATCATCATTATCATCATCATCATCAGCAGCAGCAGCAGCAGCATCGTCATCAGCACCCGCGGATCAGCAGCATCATCGTCAGCAGCAGGAGCGTCAGCAGCAGCAGCATCAGCTTCAGCATCAACCTCAGCATCATCATCATCATCATCAGCAGCAGCAGCAGCAATAGCAGCAGCAACAAAACCGTCGCCATCCGTATCACAATGATCAGCATCATTATCATCATCGTCATGAGCATCAGCATCATCAGCATCAGCATTGTCGTCATCATCATCATCAGCATCATCATCATCATCATCAGCATCATCGTCATCCTCATCCTCATCATCATCATCAGCATCATCATCATCCTCATCCTCATCATCATCATCATCATCATCATCATCATTCTGATCACCATCCTCATCATCATCGTCATCATCATCACATCAGAATCATCATCGACAGCAGCAGCAGCGGATCAGCAACATCAGCAGCAGCAGCAGCAGCAGCAGGAGCATCATCAGCAGCAGCATCAGTTTCAGCTTCATCATCATCATCATCATCATCATCAGCAGCAGCAGCAGCATCATCATTATCAGCGTCATCAGCATCATCATCATCCGCATCACCATCATGATCAGCAGCAGCAGCATCATTTTCATAGGCATCACCATCATCATCAGCATCAGCAGCAGCAGCAACAGCAGCAGGAGCATCAGCAGCAGCAGCAACAGCATCAGCAGCAGTATCATGAGAATCATCATCAGCAGTAGGAGCATCAGCAGCAGCAGCAGCCTCAGCCTCAGCATCAGCAACGGCATCATCATCACCAGCAGAAGCAACATCAGCATCGCCATCGACATCATCAGCAGCATCAGCAGCAGCAGGAGCATCAGCAGAAGCAGCAGCTTCAGCAACAGCACCACCATCATCATCATCGTCATCAGCATCAGCATCATCATCAGCATCAGCATCATCACCATCATCAGCATCATCATCATCATCAGCATCATCATCGTCATCAGCATCAGCATCATCAGCATCATCATCATCATCATCATCATCGTCATCACCATCATCATCATCATCATCCTCAGCAGCATCGGCATATCATCATCATCAGCATCATCATCATCATCATCATCCTCATCATCATCATCATCATCATTATCATCATCATCATCAGCGGCATCAGCATCCTCGTCCTCGGCATCGCCATCAGAACACTAATCATCAAAGACATGATCTATGCCACCGTCACGACTATCATCATAAGCATAATCCTCATCATCAGCAGCAGCAGCATCGGCAGCATCGCCAGAATCAGCTTCTGCATCAACTCTTTCGTAAGCACCTTCTTAGTCATTCACATCCGCATCGACCTCATTTTCATCATTATCGTCGTCATCGTGATCGGTTTCATCGGCGCTTTCTTTATCGTCAACCTCCTCCTCGTCGTCATCTGCATCGTCATCACTAGAATCATCACTAGCATCGTCATCATCATCTTTATCGTCAGTATCATCATCGTCAGCATCATCATCACCATCAGCATCAGCATAATCAATCAACGTCTTCTTCGGTTGGCTCGCCCACGCACGCAGGACTCTCGACATCTGGGTAGAGGGGGGAGTGCAGAAGGAGGAAGTGGCGGACTAGAACGGATGAGCGGGAGGCTGAGGAGACGAGGGAGGAAGAAGGTGAGCGGAAGAAAAAAAAACAGGCTGAGGACGATGAGAGGAGGGGGAACGGAAAAGGCGGGAGAGGATCACGACGGCAGTCAGCATCATCCTCGCCTCTCTTTCCCATCCCAACCCTTCACTGCTGCTACAGCTCCTCATCTTCCTCCTCATCCTCTCCAGCATCGTCATCAGCATCAGCATCGTCCTCATCATCAGAATCACCATCACCATCACCATGGCCAGAGTCCTCAACACCATCACCATCATCACTAACACCATCACCATCATGACCATCACATCAGCAGCAGCATGATGATCATCATCATCATCATCATCATCATCATCATCATCATCATCATCATCAGCATCAGCATCATCATCATCAGCATCAGCATCAGCATCATCGTCATCACAATCACAATCATCGTCATCGTCGTCGTCATACTCCTCATAATCCTCATCAGCATCAGCAGCATCAGCATCATCAGCATCACCACCACCAGCATCATCATGAGCTGCAGCAGCAGCAGTATCAGCATCGTCATCAACAACATATGCATCATCACCAATATCAGCATCAGCAGCATCATCAGCATCAGCATCATCGCCATCGTAATCGTCAGCATCATCATCAGCATCAGCATCAGCATCAGCATCATCATACTCGTCAGAATCAGCATCGTCATCGTAACAGCATCACCATAAATCGTCATCCGCAGCAGCATCATGATCATCAGCATCATCAGCATCATCAGCATCAGCAGCATCATCAGCATCGTCGTCATGTTCATTGTCATCGTCATCGTGTTTTGAAAATTCGCCGAGCGATCTGCGTGTGAGAGACGCCATTACCATCTTCGTCGTCGTCGCCGTCGTCGCCAGCCCCGAGAAAAGAAAACGAACAGAGAAAAGAGACGTCGTAGATGAGTCGATTCCCTCCTCTTCTCCTCCCTGACGGGACGGGGGGCACGGGTGGGTAGGGGGCGAAGTAGGGAGAGGGTCCCAAGGCCAGATTGCCACTCCACCTCAGGGTCCCAGCGCCTGTGGTGGGGGAGGGTGGTCCCGGATCAGAATGCCACCCCGATCGGGGGTCCCGGCTGGCCCGCACCCCCCCTCCCTCCTCCCTCCTCCCTCCTCCCTACTCCGTCCTCCTCCTCCTCCCTACTCCTCCTCCTCCCCCTCCCTCCTCCCTCCTCCCTCCTCCCTCCTCCCTCCTCCCTCCCCTGGTCCTGGCGGGCCCGCACCCCTCCGCCCTCCCCCCTCCTCCCTCCTCCCTCCTCCCTACTCCGCCCTCCCTGCCGCAGGGGGCGCTGCGCACCCCGAGCCCCGCGGTGAGCACCACGTACACCCGCCGCACGAGGTCCGCCCGCGCGCCTCACGCCCCCCGACCGGCCTCCAGCTGCAGTCAACACTGACAGTGAGGATGCGCGACAAGGAGGCTTCGTTTGCACATACACTCTCTCCTCCCTCCGCCCTCCTCCCTCCTCGTCCCTCGTCCTCGTCCCTCGTCCCTCCTCCCTCCTCCCTTCTCCCTCCTACCTCCTCGCTCCTCCTCCCTCCTCCCTCCTCCCTCCTCCCTCCTCCCTCCTCCCCTCCTCCTCCTCCTCCCTCCCTCATCCCCTCCCTCCTCCCTCCTCCCTCCGCCTCCTCCGCCTCCTCCGCCTCCTCCTCCTCCTCCTCCTCCTCCTCCTCCTCCTCCTCCTTCTTCTCCTCCGCCTCCGCCTCCGCCTCCGCCTCCGCCTCCTTCCTCCTCCTCTCCTCCTCCTCCTCCTCCTCCTCCTCTGCTCCCTCCTCCCCATCCTCCTTCCTCCTCCCTCCTCCTC
>CAUYUJ010017237.1:227442-243126 GCA_963575745.1 Prorocentrum cordatum
AAAGGTCGCTTGCGCTGGTTCTCGGCGGCTGTCCTGCCTCGCGATGCCTTCCACCAGCGGCTGCGCCTCGCCGAGGCGTTCTGGGGGTTTGCCCGGGTCGTCCCGAATTGAAGGGGAACTGGAACACACAAATAAATACACACAAATAAAAATATTCCCCATATTTCCCCATATTTTCTGGGTTTTTGTCTTCCCCACCATTTCCCATATTTTTGTATATTTTCCTGGGAGTCGACGATTAATTGTGTCTGTGTGTTTCTTTCCCTCCTGACGAATGGCGGCCGGAGGCCCGTGGAATGATCCGAAAACCAGCAGGCCTCCGCCCGAGGGGGCCGCGTTGGCCGACTCGGCCCCACAGATGGGGATCTATAGGCTGCTCCCTTCGGGTTTCGAGGGGCATATCCCCAACCGGAGTGGTGGGATCAAGGGGATCGGGACGGGGATGGGGATAGGGCCACGTTGTTCAGATCGGACTGGAGAATCACATGCCACAGATATTTTGGAGCACCCAGAGAATATCGAAACAGGGTCTGTCCGACACGCTGGCAAGGTGTCGAACGAGTATCGCCTCCCAGGGCGCGACACGGGAAAACCCTCCAATGCCGATATTTCTTTGGCGCTCGGAATTCTTCCTCGCGATCACGGTCAAAGACCGGCTAAAGCAGCAGCTTGGGACATCATAAGGATAGGGATCGGCTTCACGATGCTGAGAGGATGCAGGGTCTGGGCCCATCCTGCTGCTCGACCCGTCCAAGCGGCGAAGCTTTAGGATTAGGTCGGGCATGTCCCCCTACAGGGGGATTTTGGACGAACAGTCAAAGACCCAAAGAATACCCCCAAATGGCCAAGAATGGTCAAAAAATCGCCCCCATACTATTTTTGAATATCCCCCCTGTAGAGGGACAGGCCCGACTCAACTCCAGGAGGTGAAGCGTTGGGGGGGGGGGGGGCCAGCTCGGGGGGAGGGGGGAGCACGCCGAGCTGGAATCGGCGATGCATCGCCGACAGATCGGCGAGAGGCCCCCGAGGGCGAGTCCACACGTTCCTGCAGGTGGAGCGCGGGCCATCGCGCGGGCCCCGCTTCGGCGATGGCCAGCCCCGACCGCCTCCCCGCCCGTGCCCTGAGGGCGGCCGGCCAGGGCGGAGGGCGGCGGCTGCTGCGGGCACCGCGCCCCGCGATCGGCCCCGCGCTCGCTGCCGCTGCTGGCCTGCAGGGCGACGAGATCTACCACACACCTCCGCTGCCGCTGGCCAGGCCCATATCCTGGGCCGCGGAGCGGTGCATCTGCCTCCCCGCCGGCCTGGCCAGGGAGGGCACAGCTGCACCGCGCCTGGCCCAGGCGGATGGGCCGCCTGGCCAGCGACGGCGGCGGCTGCGTGCAGATCCCGCCGCCCCGGCCTGGGACGCCTCGAAGGGCAGGCTGGCGTCGTCGCTCTCCTGCGGCTCCCAGGCCGGAGGCCGCTGCCCCGCCGGCGCCCCCGCGCGCCGCCCGCTGCCCGGCGGCGCCTCGGCAGCGGCGGCGCCGCGCCGCGGCGGCGACGGGGACCAGCTGGGGGGCCTCGGCTCCGCCGCGGCCTCGGACCGCCTCCGCCGGCGGTGCTGCGCGGCGCCGCCGCCGGGCCCGCCCGTCGAGCCCTCCGCGCCGAGGCCCTCCGCGCGCACGGCGCCCCCGCGGCCCCCGCGGGGGCCTCCCCCCCCGCCTGGCCCGCGTCCGCGGCCGCGCGCCGCACGCTGCGGCGGTGGGCCGTCGCGGCGCCCGGCTGCTGCGCGGGGCCCGCGGTCTCGCGGCTGGGCCGCCGCGCGCGGGCGCTCTGGCGGCGCGTGCTTCTGCGACGGCCCGGCGCGGCCGCGTGGATGGCGCTGGAGATGGCCGCTGCGGCCGGCCAGGGGCCGTCGCCACTGTCTGCGCGGTCGCCCTGGGGCACCGAGGGCTCGGCCTCCTCGTCGCCGGAAGCCTCTGCAGGGCGCGAGCTCAACAGTGTCTCCCGCTTTCGTGTGGCTTCCGTGTTTTTCCTCGCTCTGCCTTCGTCCCGCCTCTGCTGCCAAACGAGATCGAAACGAAACAGGTTCACGAAATCGCCCAAACACCATTCAGTTCGCGCCCTGGTCCTCTGGCTGGTCCAGCTCCAGGGCCCCCTGTCGGCGCAGGGACGGCCGCGGCGCCGAGCCAAAGAGCCCGACCACCACGGAGCCTCGGACCGGCGCTACGGCGCCGTCGTCGGCGCCAGAGCCGCCCTCCGCGGCGGCCTCTCCCCCGCCGTGCGGCTGCTCCGCCGCCGCTGGGCGGCGCTTCGCAGACCTGAAGGGCATCGATTGGGTGGAACTGGCAGAAGGTGGGGGGATCGGGGATGGACAGACCCCCCTTTAGTAAAACGTGGTTTAGTGAAAGCGACCTGCGGCCCGAACCTGGCGGGCGCCAGCCTGGAAAGTAACGGCCGCGGCGCCCTCTCGAGAACCGAAAACGGACAATTCACTAATCGACGTGTCACTGTTGGGGGTTCTGTCCACCCCTGAGGGGGGGGAGGGGGGGACATCGGCATGAAGTCGGCCATACATCGCCGACAGATCGCGCTAGGTCCCCGACAGCGAAATAGCACCTTCCTGTGCTGGGTGGGCGATCGTGCCCCTAATTACCCGGCCAGTGGGGGTCGATGCATCCCCCCGGAGCAAATCCCCAAACTGTCTTGGACAACTGCGGTCCAGGGCAACTCCGATGTGGGCCCCAGGGGCACGAACCCCAAAAAACTGCCCCCGACTGCTCCCGGCCCCGACGATTCGGGAAGGCTGGACGCCCGAATCATCAGGGACAACCGCGAACATGCAGCTACACCCTGCGAAATGCTTAAGAAATCATGGGTTAAGAAATTCACAGTCTCAGAAATTGAATAAAAACCCAGAACTTCTATCAACATCTTGGGATTTACATTGAAAAGTTAAGAATAATCGAGACTCTGGACGAAAACTTGTTTCTTAAGCATCGCCTAAGGTGTACCCCTGACTGCTCCCAGCCTTGACGACTCGGGGCTCTGACCCTCACCCGTCGGTGGAAGAAGTGGGCAGAGCCATGACGCAGGAAGACGTTGGATGGGACGCACATGGACATACTAATACTATATGTCCTCCTTGGAGGCGCGCGTCCGACCCGAACATATAGTATACACATCTTGTAGTATATCGTTTCCCGAGCGGTGTGGCCAGAAAGCGCCCGCCACGACGCATATACTACAAGATTTCTCGGTGCGCGCGTCGCCCCTGGGGGGGCGACGAACACATAGTATAAGTATGTTGGGGGGATGCCGATTGGAAGTAGATTGGGCTTCCGCACGCCCCCTGAGGAGGCGGGAAGGGGGAAAAACGCTCGACCCCTGAAGTGGGAAGGCGCCAAACGTGGACTGGGAACTGGGGATCCAGAAATACCAAAAATACCGACGGGCATCCTTGCCCCCGAAAAGGAGTGAGAAAGGGCGGGCCTTCTCACACGGCTCGGAGGTCTCCCGGCCTTCCGAGAAGCCTCCTGGGCCTTCCACGAGGACAGCGGAGGCCCCTCGGAGGGCGCGAGGCCTTCTGAGCCGTCCCGCCGCCTTCTGAGAAGGCCCTCCCCTTCTCCCTCAAACAGGGCTAGGATCGGGATAAATCGCTCCAGAGCGTTCCGGAGCGCTCTCAGAGCGTTCCGGAACGCTCTGGAGCGGCCGCGGCGCCCAATACATCCTCCAAACCCGCCGATTCCCAGAGATTTCGAGTTATCCCGATCCGATTTTGGCCCGATCTTCGTGTCGTTTTACCTCCCCTGCTCCTTTCCCCCCCTCGCTCGCCGCCGACTTCCCCTCGAGCCCCCCGGAGACCCCTCCTCGCTCGTGGTGTCCGTCTCGAGGGCCGCCCGCCGGCGCCGCAGCGCGGCAGCCGCGGCCGCGCGGCGCTCCGCCTCCTCCGGGGAAACCACACACAAAGTAACGATGATGCCACCTCCCAGACCTTAGTTTCGGGGAGACGTAAGACTCGGGTACGGGGGACGCGGGTTGGCCTGACGGGGTCCGTCGTAAAAATGACGAGACGCAATCTGAAATTTGACGCGCGCTCCCACAGCAGACATCCCACGAAAACTGGACCGTCAAAATCCAGGACGCGCTCGTCAAAAAAAATCGGCAAACCCGAGTTCCGGCTTACCCGAGTCTTACGTTCCCCCGATAGTTGACTACATACCAGACCACCCCCAGCCCAACCCGAAGACACGACTTTCGGGTTCGGGGGGGTACGGGTTCCATATGTGTGTTTTCTTCCATTCCCAAGCCCCCCCCCCCACTGGAAATGGAAGGCAAATCGGGGCCTTCGGGTTGGGTTGGGGTGGGTTGGTGGGTGGTGATTAGCGGGACCTGGAAACCACAGGGCCGTTTCTGTCACCGGTTCCGTTTTGCCGTTTCTGCTGCCGGTTCCGACGCCGTTTTTGCACCGGCTCCGTCGCAGCTTTGTTTACTGGTTCCGGCTTCGGCTCCAATCCTCCCAGAACGGATTTGTTCCCAACCATCCTGTGGTGTTGGGTCCTCGTTTTGAAGAGACAGCGCCCCGCGTCCCACCTCTCCTCCTCCCCCCGCTGCCCACTCCCTCCCCCTCTCACCATCATCATCGTCATCGTCATCGTCATCGTCGTCATCATCATCATCATCATCATCATCATCATCATCATCATCATCATCATCATCATCATCATCATCATCATCATCATCATCATCATCATCATCATCAGCACCATCACCATCATTGTGGGCACCATCGCCATCATCGGCGTCATCAACATCGCCATCGTCAGCGTCGTGCCTCTATTCCCCGCGTGTCCACCAATTCGGCACACCCCTCACACGTTTCGTGGCCCCATAGGTAGCTCCACCTAAGGCCTCAATGGGAAAGTTCGCATGGCGGCCCCACCCCATTTCGGCACACCCCTCACGAGGACCGTGGCCCCATGGGGAGTTCCACCGAATGCCCCAGCGGGAAAGTTCGCAAGGCGGCCCCGCCCCATTTCGGCACACCACTCACCAGGATCGTGGTCCAATAGGGAGCTCCACCGAAGGTCCAAGTGGGAAAGTTCGCATGGCGGCCCCGCCCCATTTCGGCGCACCACTCGCGCGCTTCGTGGCTCCATAGGAAGCTCTACCGAAGGCCCCAGTGGGAAAGCCACATTTCGGCGCACCCCTCACGAGGATCGTGGCCCCATAGGGAGCTCCACCGAAGGCCACAATGGGAAAGTTTACATGGCGGCCCCGCCCCATTTCGGCACACCACTTACGAGGATCGTGGTATCATACGGAGCTCCACCTAAGGCCCCAATGGGAAAATTCGCATGGCGGCCCCGCACCATTTCGGCACACTCCTCACGAGGATCGTGGCCCCATAGGGAGCTCCACCGAAAACCCAACTGGGAAAGTTCGCAAGGCGGCCCAGCCCCATTTCGGCGCACCCCTCACGAGGATCGCACGCCCGCATAGGGAGCTCCACCGAAGGCCCCAGTAGGAAAGTTCGCATGGCGGCCCCGCCCAAGTTCAGCGCACCCCTCACGAGGATCGTGGCCCCATAGGGAGCTCCACCGAAGGCCCCAGTGGGAAAATTTGCATGGCGGCCCCGCCCCATTTCGGCGCACCCCTCACACGGTTCGTGGCCCAATAGAAAGCTCCACCAAAGGCCCCAGTGGGAAACTTCGCATGGCGGCCCCGCCCCATTTCGGCACACCCCTCACGAGGACCGTGGCCTCATAGCGAGCTCCACCGAAGGCCCCAATGGGAAAGTTCGCATGGCGGCCCCGCCCCATTTCAGCGCACCCCTCGCGAGGATCGTAGCCCCATAGGAGGGTCCACCGAAGGCCACAATGGGAAAGTTCGCATGGCGGCCCCGCCCCATTTCGGCACACCCCACACGAGGATCGTAGCCCAATAGGGAGCTCCACCGAAGGCCCCACCCAGAGGCCCAAGACCCTCAGAAAAGTGAGGAAAGCCACTCATCTGTTTAGATTCAAGATACTTCGTGCCAGAAACAAGAGGATATATCTAGAATCCAATGGTGTCTATCTTGATTTGTGTGTTTTTTACATGTTAATTTAGATATTTTACCTTGAACATGGGTTTCAATATACCACATAGAATTATGTCACGTTTATACGTGTATTTCTAAGAGGAGGAGGGGCAGGAGCGGGGGCAAGCGGCGGAGTGCGAGCAGCACATTTTATTTTGTTCCAGCGTGCACGCCCTCACGCATCGTCAAACATCAGATGCAGCCATGTGAAAAGAGTGGTCTGGCAAACAGTCGCAGGATGCGCTGTCTCTGCCACTTCTGTAATCAATCCAACAAGGTCTTCGTCGGCGTAGCACCAGTAGTACCTGGGATTCCCTAAGAATATACATTGCTCCTCTGTGAGGTGCTCCCAAAGACGGAGCTTGGGTGACATCTTCCACATCCTGACTTTAGCTGCCCACGCGTCGCGAGCTAGATCTGAGTACAATTGAGCGAGCATCTGGCCTAACTGTGGAAGCTCAGCCTTCACCGATTCGCTGTGAAATTGCGACTCGGAGTACAGTATGTCGTAAAATCCGCACAACAATTGAACAACCGCAAGTACTTTGGCGTCTTCATCTCTACCAACCTCCAGCATCAATGCAAGCGCATATCTGGCTAATGCTCTGCAGGCTGCCGCCTTGCATTTCAGTTTGGGCCACTCTCCATTCTTTCTGATCCTCTCCGCGTTCAACTTACCACGAGTGCGATTTTGGCATGTGGTGCTATCGCACCAAGATTTCACGTGGCCATGGAGCTCCGAAATTTGCTCGGCGATGTTGCTCCCACCAAAGCACGATCTGACCACTGCGATCAACCACAACACGTTTCCAATGATATGGCAAGCTATGCCTAGGTCTACCGCGCGCATCGTGTCTATGTGGATAGCTTCGAGCCTGAACCCGATTACACAACAAAGGAGGATAGGGATGGCTTTGCCAGCAGCCCGCTGCATCTCAAGGTAGGCTTCGCGGGTCAAGAGCGTGCCGCGCCATCCAGCATCGCGTCTGCAGTTTGTCCACTCCAGGCCTGCAACCGTGTTGCTGGCCTTGCATTTCCAACACATTGAAACAGCACTGTTCCATTGGCCGAAGTAAAAACACTCCTTGTCGAATGCCCAGTCGCCCCTCACCTGGGCCAGGATGCCTTCCCAACCCCCTGCCAGGGGCGCGGGGGGAGTGGGCACGCGTCGCGCACGCCAGTCGATCTCTGGAGTATGGCCCGAAGCGAATACATTCATGCTCCAAGAAAACACTTTGAGAAGCTCGTCAAACGCGTTGGCCAGCATGATTGATTTGGGCACTACCGTGAACAAGAACCGTTTCTGCATCGCCTTGCCGACCCCCACCAGACTATTCCACGATACAATGTAGAGGCTATCGTGGCTGCTGAAGCTACCACCGTCGGCATGCATGCCTAAAGGCACGCTGCGTGCCCAGTCTGCCTCAGAGAGCAAAGGGTGATTCCGCGCCAGAGCACTGTCGGAGATGGAAGACCAAAACTCGCGGCAAGCTCCTCGCTCACCAGACAATGCGTGCTTGAATTTCTCTGGCACTTCCTTGAAGTAACTGCTGAAAAAAACGATGCGGCAAGAATACAGGGTGGGCAGATCGCTGTCCGTGAGTAGTGGGAATCTCGACCCAGTCCATTGGACAGGAGCCCTTGGGAAATCCAAGTAACTTGCACAACCCTCGAAATATATGTTGCGGGTGGGCACCTTGAGCACCGAGGCCTCCTGCGCCTTCCACTCCATCTGCCCCCTGCTGTTGCGCTCTCAATGCATATCGCTGGACCTGTTCCGACGTCAGTTTGCCTTTTGCCCAGTCGACTTTTAGATCGCGGAGAAATGGCGTAATACCGCTCTCAGGCTGCGAAAGAGACGCCGCGCTAGACTCGCGCAGCCTTGACCGAATGCCCCCTCTCAAGGGCGGCTCGCGGTCATCATCAGGCCCATCACCAACGCCCAATCTCCTTTTAATGCCGACTGCATCGCATAGGACTGCGCACAAACCGATCCAGAGCACACGGATATGGAATCGCATGGGTCGGCATGCGGATGGAGCCAAAACGGCTACAAGGAGGAGGGAGGCCGGAACGGAGGAGGGTGAGTGGTGGTGATAATTGTGATGATGATGGTAGTTGTTTTGGAATTTATGATGGTGATGGTAGTGAAGATGGTGATGGTAGTGAAGATGGCGATGGTGATGATGGTGATGATGGTGATGGTGATGATGGTACTGGTGATGGTGATGGTAGTGAAGATGGCGATGATGGTGATGATGCCGATGGTGACGAAGATGATGGTGATTGCTATGGTAACGGTGATGATGTAGATGTATATGATGTGATTGGTTTTCAATCTTGCTCGGTGTGTATAGTGTCTCAGAGATTGTAGCTGCTCCGCATGCTGCCTCTACCGCTGCGCGCCATGAGACTCGAACTCAGGATCGAGGAAGCAGCAATTGAATTCAACGAGCTGGCTTTCTCAGATGCCTCAGGTCCTACAGGACTTGACAAGAAAATGCGCTGTCTGACTTACGCACTGCCTTTAGTAGCCTTCATTCTGCGCTTGGCGGGCTTTTCATCCGTCAAGTTGAAACGAACCGCCCAGGTGGTGATCTCCTCGAACTGCTTGGCGAGCGAGTCTATGGTTTCGAGAAGGCTGTGGATCTGGCTATCGTCTTTCACCTGCTCAGTCGCCATGCGGTCGAGGATCTTCGAGGTTTTGGCGGCCTTGTCGAGATACTTCTGGATGTCGGACTGGAGGCCTGCGTTGTGCCTGTTGGTAGTCGGGTCCGTTATGTTCTCGCACTTGTTGACGATTCTCTTGGCCTCCAGCTCGTTGTCTTGGAGCTGGCGGAGGTGCTGGGCGGCATTCTCTTTCACGTGCGACACTCTCTGCGCCAGCTTCTGCATTTCGGTGGGCTCCTCCTTTGGCTCCGTCTTGATATTGACGGTGTCATCGGCGCTGGTGCCGAACTTCTTCGGCGCTTCGTGGTCTCCTTCCTCAGCGTCGCCTTGCGTCGCGAGCTGCATCTTCTTGATGTCCTCGTCTGTAAGTCGTTCCCAATCTTGCGGGACCCCCCACTCCACGAAGTTCTCGACCGTGGACCCTGTCAAGGGATCTGGACGAGATCGAATCTTATTTGATTCGCGCCAGTGCGCGGCTTCGAGCTCGCCGAGGGTGTCGTCCATTTTCTCTTTGGACATCCAGAGCAAGTCCTTGAAGTTATGTTTGACCGTGGCCTTCTCCTCGGATGCGCCCACCTTCTTGACGACCGAATTGCTGCGCAACTGATGCACTACAAACGCCTCCAAAAACTTCTCCCTTTCAGCGCCTCGAGAGTCTCCGACAGATGTGTTGATCTCTGGGCTTGTCTTGAGGAAGTTGACCATGCTGGCTGACCTGGATCTCTTGTTCTTGTCGGACTCCTGCAAGATGGCTCGAGCAGCTGCCAACTCCTCGCTCGTCGGTGCAAGCGAGCCGAGATCGACTTTGTTCAGCTTCGGCCCCATCAGCTCGAGCTTTGAAGGCAGACTGCATGTAGCGGCGCGAAAACCTGGGCAGGGCTTCAGACAGGCTTGAGCCAAAACGGTTACGGCGAGCACGGCAATAAAGATTGTTGAATGATCCTGTTGCCCACCGCACACCAGTGGAAGTGAACGGCAAAGTCAAGACAAGCGAAAAGTTAGAGGGGAGGCAGAGGCAAGTCAAAAGCAAGTCAAAGTTGAGTCAAAGGTAACACCATTGACTTTATCTTTGACTCGACAGGTGCCGGGTCAAAGGTAAGTCAAACGTAAGTCAAAGGTAACTATTTTTGACTTGCCTTTGACTTGTCGTTCCCGGGCGTCTGGTTCGCATTCGATCGTTCGTGCGTTGGGAGTCGCCTGGTTCCGGGCTGGTGTCCTGCGGTGTCCTGCGGTCGAACAGCGAGAACCGTGGATGACGGCGGAAAGGCGGGAGCCATGACGGATCTCCAAGAAGCGGAAACTGGTGCCTTGCAAGAAAGGCGCGAGAATCATTCAGGCCCCCGCGGGGACAACAAGATGGCGATGGTGGTGAAGATGGTGATGATGGATGATGATGATGATGATGGTGATGATGATGATGATGGTGATGACGATGGTGACTACGTCCACTACATGATGATGGTGATGATGGTGATGATGATGATGGTGATGAAGTGTGTCAACAGGTGGTGATGATGGTGATAATGGCAATGTTGTGATGGTGGCGTGGATTGAGATCGATTTTTTTGCTGCGCTATGCCTTGGCATTGTTTGGCTGGTAGCGGAGCCTATCTGGGTGCCCCCGCCCTGCACGCAGATCAACGCGAAAGCTAATCATTGAAATGACTGGCTGGCTTGCCCTGACTAGGCGTACGCAGGAATGGTTGGCAGGCTGACTCTCACGAGGTCTTCGCTTTCTTTTTCATTGACTTGATGTAATCGGGAACGATACCGTGGAGCCTCGTCCAGTCGGTACTGATTTGTCCAATCTCTGCGGCGATGGAAGGATCCATATAGTCTTGGACCTGGAAGCGCGAGTAGCACAACGTGGCTGACGTGATGAAGTCTTCGACGTCCTTGCGAATCTCCGATGTGAACGAATGCTCCGGCACCTTCCATGGGGCACGGACTGCAAGCAATATACTACAGCCCCCGACTTTCAACAAAACTTCAGAACTTCCAGGACCCCCCGACTTCCAGCAAACGTGGAACGGCTTTTCCCCCCCCACTTCCAGCAAACGCGAAAGGGGGGAGAAACTCAAACCCCACCACACCCTGAATGCACATTCGCGTGTATGTTTGGCACGCTGACTTGACGCGACATCTAGCTGTGTGGTTGCGAAACAGGCCCCCCAGCGTAAAACTATCGGTTTTCAAAAACTTTCGTTCCCTCCTGAACTTATCGCGCCGGGGGGGCTTGCAGCGAATGTCCCATGCAGACCTCCTCGAGCCACGATGCTGCCACCTCGAGCTTAGCGTGGAGGCCCTCTTCGATATCTTTCATGCTGGGGCCCCAGTCCTGCGAACCTTTCTCCACCTCGAGAACCTCGACGGGGCGCGAGCTCGGGGGGTCCTCTGGAACAGGCTCGGCCTCGTCACATTTATCATCCTGCTTCGGCTTGGACTCATTCATCTCAACTGACTGGAGGCGCCTGCCCCTGCCCTGGAAGGGTACGAACTGGGGCGGGGAGCGCTCCATCTTGAGGGCTTGGACCAGACAGCTCAGAACGATGGCGGTGATGGTAGCGGTAAGGTAATGGTGTAGCATGGCTTCTGTGTTTATGGTAATCGTGATTTACTTGTATGTGGCAGTAAACATGGCGATAACAAAGGTGGCGGCGATCGTAGTGATGATGATTTCAAGATGATGGCGATGGTGATCGTGGTGTTTGTCATCACATTGATTGCGGTATGCTGTTATGACCTGGTCCATTTGGGCTTAAGCCTCCTATGCTGCTATGACCTGCTATGACCTGCTATGCTGCTATGACCTGCTATGCTGCTTGGTGCATGATGGGTATGCTGCTATGACCTGCTATGCTGCTATGACCTGCTATGACCTGCTATGCTGCTATGACCTGCTATGGTCCATGATTGGGTATGCTGCTATGACCTGCTATGCTGCTTGCGGTCGTAATCCACCGAACCTTCACAAACGTGGCCATTTGGGCTTAAGCCTCTGACGGCTCAGCCACACGGGAGAAGACGGACGAGGACGATGACGATGACGAGGAGGCGGAGGAGGATGCGATGAGGGTGGCGATGGCGATTTTTCTGCAGCGGAAGCGCCCAGAGATCTGGCAGGCTGGACGGAGCCTGCGCACCCCGAGCAAAATGTAAACCGAGCAACTGCACCCACGGCGCTCGCAAACCCTACTGCTGCCTCAGCCCCCTCAGCTCCCTGAAGCGCTTTCGAGCGACCACCCACGCATCATACGCAGCGGCAGTGGCCCGCTCCTTGTCGCCATGAAGCTCCATCTGGCGCTTCATCTCAGCCTTCTGGACTTTGCAATGCAATCGTTTCCCGATTGTGGCTAGGTCTCCGTCCTACTTCAAGTAGAGCTCGATCGGGTCCTCCAAGAGATGGGGCTGCGCTGGAGGCGCTGGTGCAGGCGTTGGTGGAGGCCCAGCGGTTAGAGACGTTTTTACCCTGAGCCTCCTCGTGGGAATTGGCAATGGTTTGACAGCTGCAGTCGTCGCAGCGGTGTCGTGCTTTCTCTTGCCCTTCAGCGCCTTCTGCATCTCTGCGTACTCTTTTGCACTCGGACCGCCAACAGATGACGACCCATCAGCCAAAGCTGCGACCGCCGACATCTCGAGGAGTTTCGACGCGCCGCCGAGGACATAAGGCTTCTTGACCCCAGTAGAAGCGCTCATCTCCGGGGTTGCGTCCTTGGCAGGCGTGAAGAGCTTGGATTCGAGATCGCCCAGGTCGAGTTCTTCTGGCACAGTCTTGGACGATGGCTCGTCGTCAGACAACTCAAAAACTGGCACCTCCTCCTTGACCACGGGAATCTCGACAACGTCCTCCGACGAGTCCTCATCTTCGCGATCGGCGGTCGCTTCATTTTCACCTGCCTCGCCTGTTTCAATCAGGATCGCATCGCATAGAGTGTTCAGGCAGCCGTAGGTCATGTTGTTGAAGGCAATGGGTTTCCCATTGATTATCTGATCGCGCTTCTGTCCTGCCAGGCTTCGGATCATGGTTCGGAAATGATAGGCGGCGCGTTCGACGTCTGAGATCGCCCACGTCATGTCATTGGACTTCAACCACGCATCCAGCTGTTTGCAGAACTGCTTCTGCTATAGGTTCTTGCCTCCAGCGCGCTGCAATACTTCCGAGATCAGTGTCCTCGCGCGGGCATTTTTCTCAGAAGCCTACACCATGACATATGGGGTTGGTTTGTAGACCCTCCTCCCCCCTCCTCTTTTGCCTCCTCCTCCTCCTCCTCCTCGTCCTCCTCGCCCTCCTCCTCCCCTTTTCAAGTTCAGAGAAACGGTCCTGGCACGCTTCACAGCGCCCCAGCTGCTGGTGTGCCCCTGCTTGGTGACCTTCACCTTCTAAAGTGCAGTAGGCGCACACGATGCCAATGGGACATGGGCGGAGAGCAAGTCTGCAATCACAGAGTTCTCGAGGGTTACAGCTGTTGTCCTGCTCATGGCTTGAACCCAAATGGCTTCTGCTACTACTACCATTGCTGTTCATTGCTGGCACTCGGAAACAGTTGGAGACTAGATGTGCCAGTGGTGCAACTATGATAAACTTCAGAAAAGATCTCCCGAGACGCAACGAGTTGCCAAAAAGGCGGGCGCCCTGTTGAATTTACTGCAGAAGCCCGAGCGGAAGAAACACATGCAACGACGAAGCCAGGGGTGCACAATCCGACGCACCCACATTGGGAGCTAAAGACAGGCGCGTAGAACCCGACGCTGCGATTTCAGCGGGGGCGAGGTCAAGCGTGTAAACACCCCCAAAACTATTTAATGGTTTCGTTATCTAGTTTTGTTGCGCTGCTCTACTTCAAACGACGCCTCTACTTTTTTGAAGACGACGAGGCCTCTGGGCAGTGGGAAAGTTCGCATGGCGGCCCCGCCCCATTTCTGCACACCCCTCACGAGGATCGTGGCCCCACAGGGCGCTCCACCGAAGGCCCTAGTGGGAAAGTTCGCATGGCGGCCCCGCCCCATTTCGGCGCACCCCTCAGACGGTTCGTGGCCCAATCGGGAGCTCCACCGAGGGCCCCAGTGGGAAAGATCGCATAGCAGCCCCGCCCCATGCGTGCGCACCCTTCACGATGATCGTGGCTCCATAGGGAGCTTCGCCGAAGGCCCCAGTGGGAAAGTTCGCATGGCGGCCCCGCTCAACTGCGGCACTCCCCACGAGGATCGTTGCCCAATAAGGACTCCACCGAGGGCGCCAGCGGCAGGACTCGCATGGCGGCCCCGCCACTTTTCGGCGCACCCTTCACGATGATGGTGGCCCCATAGGGAGCGCCACCGAGGGCGCCAGTGGCAGGGTTCGCGCGGCGGCCCTACCCCATTTCGCATCCGTCATATGGTTCTTGGCCTCATAGGGAGCCTCATCGAACACGATAATCACGACTGCGGTACTCACAGCTTCATATGGTTGGGTCCTTCGCCAGGCTCATGTTTGCCGTTCCCGGTCACTTTTTTTGTTGCCGTTGCCACTTTCAAGAAACATGTTTCCGGAAACGGTGGAAAAAAAAACGGCCATGCCGCTTCTGGGGCCCGCTCAGCCCCAGACCTCTCCCAGGGTACGTTCTGACTAGTATCCCACCAGCCCTTTGGGCGTGAGTGGTTTAGAGAGCCCGCTCTGTTCTCAACCCCCTTCTTCCCCTTCGGGGAGGGGTTTACCCCTCCCCCTACCCCCTCCCCCTGGGCCTGGAGAGGTCCTTCCGCGGGTGGTCGGAGGGGTCTCTTCCGACTCCTGGGAGGGCTAAAATTCGACACCCCTCACGAGGATCGTGGCCCCGACGGGGGGGGGGGGGATGCTCGCCCCATTTGCGATCGATCGCCCGAAAGATGGCCCCAAGATACCTCCCAGACCCCTCCCAAAGAGCCCCAAGAGGGCCCTAAGAGCGCCCCGGGAGAGCCCGCAAAGGGCTCCGAGACCTCCAACATATCGCCCAGAAGGCCCTAGTATATCCCCAAGATATCTCCACATATCGCCAAGAAGGCCCTAGTGTATCCCCAAGCACTGCGACAACGACAACGACTACGACTTCTACCGCTAATCCCTCCGCTACCACCACGACTCCTACACAACTACTACACCACCGCGACTCCTACCACGCGGTCTGCAGCATAAACTTCTTTCAGAAATGCGAACTCGATGCCTACCTTGTCGGACCGGGTGGACCTCACGTCTCTTCCAGTGCGCCGCGGCGCCTCGACATCGGACATAACCACGTCGCACAATGAACCAACACGAAGCCGCGTCTCCTCAGTGAGCTTGTGGAAGTCAAGAACGGGTGATTGCGTCGCAACTGTGGGTTCAGTTGTAGACTCGCTTGTCTCGGTCTCGTCGCAGATCACCAACGCGGAGCCCCAAGCCGCCCACATCCAGCTCATGCATGATGACTTCTCAACCAATGGTTCTGCAGGGGGCAATTTGCAATATACTGGAGAGGGATGACCCCATCCCCCCCCCCCCCCCCCCCCCCCCCCCCCCCCCCCCCTCACCCGCCTTCCCCCCCCCGCCCCCCCTGCCCCCGCGATGGGGGGGGCACAGGAAGCGCGGGGGCGAGCGGTCGGGCGGGAGGGGCTAGGAGGAGGAGGAGGAGGAGAAGGAGGAGGAGGAGGAATGTGGGAGGAGAGAAGGCGAGGGCCACCAAGAGTGCATCAGCTTGTCCTCCCCTTGCCCCTCCCCCCATCACCACCGCCATCATCGCCGCCACCACCATCGCCATCGCCATCATCAGCATAATCATAATCACCAGCATTAAAAACCAAACTCATCATCATCACCATCGTCATCATCATCACCATCGCCGTCATCGTCGCCAGCACCTCAACGACATAGCAACACCACCGTCGTCGCCATAGCCAAGATCAGGATTACAAGAATCACCATCACCACCGCAAAAAAACACACACACACAGCAACCACTAAC
>CAUYUJ010017238.1:0-22078 GCA_963575745.1 Prorocentrum cordatum
ATACATGCAACCATGCAACCATGCAACCATACATCCATACATCTATGCATGCATACACAGCATACATACATGCACATACGCAGACAAACATACATACATACATACATACATAAATGCATGCATGCATGCATACATACATACATACACACACCTACACATATACATATATACATACATACACATACATACATACATACATACACACGTCCATACACATAAACTGCACACATACATGCATACGCACACACACATACATGCCTACATGCATACATGCATCCATTTATACAATCATGCATGCATGCATGCATGCAAACTCATGAATACATGCACACACATACATGCATGCATGCATGCATGCATACATACATACATACATACACACATACACATACGTACATACGTACATACATGCATACACACAAGCAAACAACCTTGCACACATACGAACATACATACATACATACATACATACATACATACATACATACATACATACATACATACACACATACAAATTATCCCAGTGCGACCCTACCTAGGAGTTGGAGCCCCTAGGGAAGCAGCATTAGTAGTAGCAGTAAAGCTAAGCTAAAGCTAAGCTAAATCTAAGCTCAAGCTAAGCTACAGCTAAGCTAAAACTAAGCTCAAGCTGAGCTCAAGCTAAGCTAAAGCTAAGCTACAGCTAAGCTAACGCTAAGCAGACGCTAAGCTAACGCTAAGCTAAAGCTAAGCTAACGCTAAGCTAAAGCTAAGCTAAAGCTAAGCTAACGCTAAGCTAAAGCTAAGGTAAAGCTAAGCGAAAACGAAATTAAAGCTCAGCTAAATCTAAACTAAAGCTAAGCTAAAGCTAAGCTAAAGCTAAGCTAACGCTAAGCTAACGCTAAACTAAAGCTAAGGTAGAGCTAAGATAAAGCTAAGCTAAAGCTAAAGCTAAAGCTAAAGCTAAAACTAAAGCTAAAGCTAAAGCTAAAGCTCCCAGGGGACTGGGGGAACCGCGGGGCGGGGACTGGGGGAACCGCCCAGGGCGGGCAACACTGCCCGGCCCCTTTAAGATAGAGAGTAAGAACCCTTCTAGGCAGAGCCTAGGTAGGGAACATACATACACACATACATACATACATACATACAGACCCACACAGACACATACATGCATACATGCATACATACATACACACATACACATACACACATATACACATACACACATTCACACGTACACACATACACACATATATGCATACATACATACATGCATGCATACATGCATACATATCATGACATGTGTGTGTGTGTGTAGTTTGGTTCGGACAGCGAGGGTGTTCGGATATGAAATCCGGGTTCAAATCATTGAACAGCTGATGAAACGAACTCATTCTATTTTGGTTGGGGTGGGTTTCACATGTTGTGGGGCCAGTATACGGACGGCCGACGGGCGGCTTGGCATTTGGACGGCCGGTCGATGGGTTGGCATTGGTGGTATTTCGGTTGGTCCGGAGAACGTTGGTTGATGTGTCAGTGGTTCGTTGGTTGGCCATGCGGGAGGGTGTGGCAGGAGGGAGGGGGGAGCACGAGGGATAGAGGAGAGGGGAGAAGACAGACAGGTGGAAAAAGAGATGAGGATGAGGCAATTTTGATGATGATGCCTATGATGGTGATGATGGTGATGGTGATGGTGATGGTGATGGTGATGGTGATGGTGATGACGATGACGATGATGATGATGATGATGATGATGATGATGATGATGATGATGATGATGATGATGATGATGATGATGATGATGATGATGATGATGAATGATGATTGATGATGATAGGCGGAGGAGGAGGAGGAGGAGGCGGTGGAGGAGGAGGAGGAGGAGGCAGCAGGAAGCAGGGAATGGAAGGAGGGTCCAGAGCTTGACGATTGGTTTTTCGAGAGTCGCGCCCCTCTAAGCACTCGGCCTTTCCCCATAACACGTTTGTCACCTTGGGCAGTTTTTGTTGTTGCCCTCGGGCCCCAGCACGAGTTCCCGTACGCCAGAAACAAGCGAAACATTCCGGCGCGTTCTTTGCGAGACGCTGGAGGCTACGAGAGGAGGAGGCAGGAGTGGGGAGGAGAGGGGAGGACGACATCCTACGTATCCCTCCTTTGCGTCCTTTCCCAATGCGCTGATGTTCCCTCTATCCGTGGACACGTGTCACAGCCCACCTGGAACTCTAACATCAAGACCCCATCGCGTTATGCACAATCGGACAGAGGGAGCTGCGTGCATAGGAGGAGGAGAAGGAGGCGGAGGATGAGGAGGAAGAAGAGGAGGAGGAGGAGGATTATGATGATGATGATGATGATGATGATGATGATGACGATGATGATGATGATGATGATGATGATGATGATGATGATGATGATGATGATGATATGAGAGGACTGCTCTGCTGATGCCTTGATGATGCTGATGCTGATGCTGATGCTGATGCTGATGCTGATGCTGATGCTGATGCTGATGCTGATGCTGATGCTGATGCTGATGCTGCTGATGATGATGCTGATGATGATGATGAGGAGGAGGAGCAGGAGGAGGAGGAGGAGGAGGAGGAGGAGGTGGTGGTTGAGCAGGAGGATAGGCAGGACGAAAAGGAGGAGGACGTGGAAGGAGGAGGGCGAAGAATAGCAGCAACAGGAACTGGAGTGGAAGGAGCGGGAAGAACAGGAGGACCAGAGGAAGGTGGAGGAGGGGAAATAAGGCGGGGATAACGATGAATAAGGACTCGGATCCAGACAAGTGGTCCACGCTGGGGCGAGAGCGCCACTCTGAATGACGGGAGCAAAGCGCCGATCCGAAACTGGGGCCCCGGCAGCAGCGGGCTCACCATTTTAAAACACCGGAAACAATTGGATTGTAACGACCATGGAATTTATAATACACATTTGGAGAGCCTGTGTGTAAACGAAAGCACGTAGAGAGGGTCGAATATCTTCCGCACGGAGTCAAGGGAGAAAGGAGCATATATTCAACACTCATAGTGAGGATGAGCGACCTTCCAACGTTTCTCTTGCATCCTGTCCCTTCGATCCGTCCTTGGCCACTTCCGTTGGCCGCGCCCCGCTCGACAGGTCTCGGCATTGCCTTCCAAGGTTCCAGCGTCCTTCTGGTGCACCCTTCCTATCAGTTTTGGCTGTAGTTTTCGTGCTGTGCGACTGTGGAGGGGGGAGGAGAAGCAGGAGGAGGTGGTGGAGCAGCAGGGCCACAGAACGAGGACGGTGACTCCTCGCCGGCCTCCCGCGGAAGGAGACGGCTCAGGACGAGCTGTCCGGGCAGCGGGTGGCGGTGCCCACCGACCTGGACATCATCATCGCGGGCTTCTCTTGCAAGGACCCAGCCCGCCAGGAGGAGAGGGAGAAGCAGGGAGAGGAGGGGGAGGAGGTGGAGGCAGGAGGATGTTCATGCTTTTGCATCGTTCTTGTTCTATAGCATTCGGTCTGCTGGACCCTCCGCGTGGCCAGTGCTGGACGCGGCTCGAGCATTTGGTGTGGACGGTGTGTGGGATGGGGTCCAGGGACCGATGCCGCTAAGCATAATACAACCCCTAACCCTGATACCACAGTGAATTCGTGGCCTGAATTAGGTCCACGCTTTCGAGGGAGATCCCTGATCATGTGGGGTGGTTTCGTTCTGCACATCTGCAAAACGACCCCCTATCCCTGATGTGTGTTGCCCCTTCCTAATTTGGGCCCCGTCCCAAAGGATTAGGGGTACTTTTTTATGTATTGCTCATCATAAGGTGGGCCGACACATATAGACCTCACAGGATCCAGACCTCACGCTCTCTCTCTCTCTCTCGGCGTGCTCCTGTGCGCTTCCGAGGCCTCCCGCCTCGCCGTTTGTCGCTGGCGCCAGTTCTGCCTCGCGCTCTTGCCCAGCACTCGCCTTGGGACGGGAGGAGGGGGAGGAGGAGGAGGAGGAGGAGGAGGAGGAGGAGGAGGAGGAGGAGGATCTGGCAGGATCTGGCAGGCTGATCACCGCAGTTGTGAGGCACGCACCGCTGCGACGAAAGAGAGGCCGCCCCTCACAAGTCGGTCTTGGGGGCGCCACGCATCTGAACCTCACGCCGGGCTGATTCCAGCACTGTAGCTGATGCTCCGTCCAGCGGGAGGTTGTGGTTTGGCCACGGCGCCACCGAGCCTGATTGTCGCTCCTTCGATCCCCAGCGTAGTAGCTAGTGACATTGGGCTCCAACTCCGCCTTCCTCTATCGTATGTAGGGTCGGCCGGCACGTCTGGCTAGAATCGGCCTCCAGCTTCGCCACCCGCTTCTCGCACTTCTCGCAGAGTAGGGGTAGTAAGTCGGGCTCCGACTCCGCCTACAGCATTTTACAACTCGTCGGCTAGCTCATGGCATTGGGCTCGACCTTCGAGTGCCATGCCCAGGACATCGGGCTCCAACTTCGCCTCCCGCTTCTCGCAGTATGAGTAGGACGTTGGGCTCCATCTTCCCCTCCAGCTTTCCAACTCTCGTCGGATGCAGCTGATGGCATCGGGCTCGACCTCCGACAGCCTTCGCACGTCGGGCTCTCGTCGCGTCGAGGGTAGCTGATGGCGTCGGGCTCGTCCTTCGCCTTCTTCCTGCGTCGCTCGTTGTCCCGCGTTGCCTCTCGCTTTTCGCACGCTGCTCGCACAGTGGCTCCAGGCGGATGGCGTCGGGCTCCAGCTTCGCCTTCCCACATCTCGCACATTGCCCTCGATCCCAGCATTGTAGCTGAACGCGTCGGGCTCTACCTTCGCCTTCCGCTTCGGCGTCGGTGTTTGGGTCGGGCTCCGCGTCGGGCTCAACCTTCGCCTGTCGGGCCTCGTAGCTGATGACGTTGGGCTCGACCTTCGTCTTCCCTCTCGCTTGTTGCCGCGGCATCGCCTGCTGCCGCCGCTCGCCGAGGGAGGGTTGGTGTGGCGGACTCCAGCTTCGCACTGAGGCTTGAGGCTTCTCGCATTGAGACTTCCTGCCGCTGCCCGCTTTTTGTGTGGCGTCTCCCGCACGAACTGGTCTCAACTCTGTAGCTGATGACGTTGGCCCGCACGTGCTCGCCTGGCACGGACGGCTCCCAGCACGGCTGATCGTGGCTCGCCCGCGCTTTTCTGCCTGGCGTGTGGAGGAGGAGGAGGAGGAGGAGGAGGAGGAGGAGGGAGGGAGGCTGAGGAGGATGAGAGATGAGGCGGAACGGGGAGGGGGCAACCCACCTTCTTGATGGCTCCCTGGCAGCTGGACCCGCGCTCGGTCGTGGGCTGCCAGGGCTGACTCGACGTTGCTCCCAGGGCCATGGCCACTCTCAAGTTGGGCCCATCGGAACACCCCGGCCCCCGCGCACGGGACCCTGGGTGGAAAATGGCTGAGCAGGAAGAGGAGGAGGAGGAGGAGGCGGGGGAGGAGGAGGAGGAGGAGGAGGAGGAGGAGGAGGAGGAGGGGAGAGGGGAGTGGGGAGGGGGCGGAGGAGGGAGGTAGGAGGAGGAGGAGGAGGAGGGGAGGAGGAGGAGGAGGAGGAGGGGAGGAGGAGGAGGAAGGATGAGGAAGGGAGGAGAAGGAGGGGCGGATGGGAGGCGGAGGCGGAGGGCGGAGAGCGGAGGGCGGCGGGAGGCGGAGGCGGAAGAGGGCGGAGGCGCAGAGGGGCGAGGCGGAGGCGGGGCGGAAGGCAGGAGGGCGGAGGCGGAGGAGGAGGAGGAGAGAGTAGGAGGAGGAGGAGGAGTGAGGAGGAGGAGGAGGAGCAGGAGCACGAGCAGGAGGAGGAAGAGGAGGAGGAGGATGATGTGGAGGCGGAGGAGGAGGAGGAGGAAACAGAGGAGGAGGAGCAGGCGGAGGAGGAGGAGGATTCCCACCACGGTCCCACTATCCCCACTTTCCCCACGGTCCCCACCACTGTCCCACTGTCCCCCTTGTCCCCACTGTCCCACTGTCCTCGCCGCTGTCTCACTGAGCTGTCCCAGTGTTCCCACCACTGTCCCCACCACTGTCCCCACCACTGTCCCCACTGTACCTCTGTCCCCTTGTCCCACCGACGTCCTCGCCACCGCCCTCACCACTGTCCCCACTACCACTGTCCCCACCACATTCCCACTGTCCCCACCACATTCCCACTGTCCCCACACCACTGTCCCCACCACCACCGTCCCCACCACTGTCCCACAGTCCCCACCAGTGTCTCACTGTCCCCACTGTTCCCACCATTGTTCCTGCTGTCACCACCAGTGCCCCCACCAGTGTCTCACTGTCCCCACTCTCCCCACCATTGTCCCACCACGGTCCCACTCCCCACTTTCCCCACGGTCCCCACCACTGTCCCACTGTTCCCACCACTGTCCCACTGTCCCCACTGTCCCCGCCGCTGTACCACTGTGCTGTCCCATTGTCCCCACTGTCCCCGCCGCTGTCCCACTGTCCCCACTGTCCCCACCACTGTCCCCACTGTACTACTGTCCCACCACCGTCCTCATCACCGCCTTCACCACTGTCCCCACCACTACCGTCCCCACCACTGTCTCACTGTCCCCTCCACGCACCACTGTCCCGCTGTCCCCTCACCACAGTCCCCTCCACTACCGTCCCCACCACTGTCCGCACCACTTTCCCACTGTCCCCACACCACTGTCCCCACCACCACCGTCCCCACCACTGTCCCAGTATCCCCGCCACTGTCCAACTGTCCCGAGGAGCGGGAATCGTTTGCCGGCGGCGAGGAGGGGCGGGGTGGGTTCGAACCGGTAGTGACCCCCCCCAGTTTTCGAGGGTGGGGTGGGGGGGGAGGGTTCGAACCGTTAGTGACCCCCCTCCCTTTTCATGATGGACGGGGGGGGGGTTCGAACCGGTAGTGACCCTCGTCGGTTTTGGAGGGGGGGGGGACGAATTGGGAACCCCCAGTGACCTCCCCCGTTTTTCCGCCAGCAGCGGTAGAACACGCTCTTTCACATCTATATATATATATATATATATTATATATATATTCTATATATATATATATATGCACACAAACGTGCCCCTCAGATGTCTGGACCCCGTCCCTGGGAGAAGTTTTCATCCCGAGTCGTTTTTTTGCAGTCCTGGTGCCCAGCGAGGGCTTCCAGAGGCCGAGAATAGCGAACGTCTTACCGTCATGTTTTTCCCCATCCATCCTGCGGTGTTGGGTCATCGTTTTGAAGAGACAGCGCCCCGCGTTCTCCTCCCGCCTCCTTCCTTCCGCCTCTTCCCTCCTCCCATCCTTGCCGCTGCCCTCCGCATTCCCACACATGTGACACACCCCTCACGAGGATCGTGGCCCCAGAAGGAGCTCCACCGAAGGCGCCACTGGCGCAGTTCGCATGCGTCACAGCCACACATTTCGGCACATCTCACACAGGGTTCGTGGCCCCATAGGGAGCTCGACCGATGGCCCCAGTGGCAGAGTCCGAATGCGCCCACCCCGCCCGCCGCATGTCCATTTCGGCACACCCCTCACACTGGTCGTGGTCCCATAGTGAGCTCCACCGACAGCCCCAGAGTCAAAGTCCACATGCGCCCACCCCGCCCGCCGCATGTCCATTTCGGCACACCCGTCACACGGTTCGTGGCCCCATAGGGAGCTCCACCGAAGGCCCCCGAGGCAACGTCCACATGCGCCCACCGCATGTCCATTTCGGCACACCCTCACACGGTTCGTGGCCCCATAGGGAGCTCCACCGAAAGCCCCAGATGCAAAGCCAACATGCGCCCACCCCGCCCGCCGCATGTCCATTTCGGCACACCCCTCACACGGTTCGTGGTCCCATAGGGAGTTGGGTGGAAGTGACACCGAAGGCCCCTGTGGCGGTGTCCGCATGCGTTTCCCCTACAGAACCATGTTTCGTGGCCCCACGGGGAGCTCCACTGAAGGTCCCAGTGGCGGTGTCCGCATGCGTTACCCCTACCGGGTGCAGCGCTTCGTGGCCCCACGGGGAGCTCCACCGAAGGCCCTTGCGGTGTTCGCATGCCCTTCCCCCGTCCAGTGCAGCATTTCGTGGCTCCAGAGGGAGCTTCACCGAAGGCCCCTGTGGCGGTGTCCGCATGCGTTTCCCCCACCCAGTACAGCGCTCCGTGGCCCCATAGGGAGCTCCACCGAAGGCCCCTGTGGCGGTGTCCGCATGCGTCGCCCCCCATCTAGTACACAGCGCTTCGTTGCCCCATGGGGAGCTCCACCGAAGGCCCCAGAGGCGGTGTCCGCATGCGTCCCCCCCACTCAGTGCAAGGTGTCTGCATGCCTGTCCCCCACCCAGTGCAGCGTTTTGTTGTACCATAGGGGCCTCCACCGAAGGCCCCAGTTGCGGTGCTCGCATGTGTCTCCCCCGCCAAGTACAGTGTTTCGTGGCCCCATCAGGAGCTCCACTGAAGGCCTCATTGGCGGTGTTAGCATGCGCCCCTCCCACCCAGAACAGCGCTTCGTGGCCCCATAACGAGCTCCACCGAAGGCCCTAGTGTGGCGGCCCCGTTCAATTTCGGCACATCCCTCACACGTTTCCTGGTCCCAAATGGATCGCCACCGAAGGCCCCAATGGCTGCGCCCGCATGCGTCCCCGCCCCATTTCGGCACACCCTGTACACGCTTCCTGGCCCCATCCAGAAATCCACCGAAGGCGATGCCCACAACGGCGATACTCGCAGCTGCATATGGTTGGGCCCTTGGCCAGGATACTTTCATGACCCGAGGGTCTGGGCATCTGTCCCAGTCATTTCAGGGCGTAGCGCGGCTGCCCATCAAAATGCCTACGGTTTGGGCGGTGATCGAGCCTCGCAGAGCCAGAGGCAGGCGTGCCACGCGCGACTTTACATAGCGTTCCCGTTGGAGGACCTGTCGGGCATGAACCGCAACCGGAAGAACCTGGAGGAGATGGGCACCAGCGGTACGACCTTGCAGGCCAGTCCAATTTGCACACGCATTTGGGCCGTGCCCTGACATCTGGGCGCTGCATTTTCGATTCGCCGGGCGTGTTCGCCTGGTTTCGGGCCCCGGGAACATCACCGATCGACCGGCTCGAAACACGTCTCTCAAAGATGGGGTCTCGGGCTCGGGTCGTGTTTTTTCACGATGCTGCATTTTTTTCCCGACGTCGGGCCTCAGGTCGGAGGGTCCAGGATGTTGAGCGCCATGGTGTTGCGCAGAAGGGGCTGGCTCTGACAGGAAAGAGGGGCAGTACTCAGCACAACCCACGGTGAAGCAAGATCGGCGGAGTAGGACGCCGAACCAGATGCGGTGATGATGCACGACACATTGAGGACACGGCAGCGCGAGGCGACGTCCTCAGGAGCGCGTGGAAGCGCTGCTGGAGCTCTTTGGATGGCGTGCTGCTCTGGCTCCCGCTCCTGCTCGTCGGCCTCCTTCCTCTTCCGCTGTCTTCTGCTGCTGCCTCCCTTACTTTTTCCACCTTCCTCCTCCCTCCTCCGTCTCCTCCCTCGTCTTTCGCCTGTGTCCCTCCTTCTCCCTCCTTCTTGCTCCTCCTTCTTCCTCCACCCTCCCTTCCTTCTCCTTCCTCCTCTCTGGTCTCCTCCTTTTGTCTTCGTTGATCGGACATGAGCCTTGCCTTTTGTTCTCCCTTGTCTCCTCCCCCCGCTCCTTCTCCCTCTCCCTCCTGGTTCTCCTTCCCCTCCTCGTCCTCCCCCTCCTCGTTCTCCTCCTCTCCCTCGTCCTCCTCCACCCTGGAACCAAGGGAGCGGAAGTCCGCAGCACTCTTTGGGCTCTGGGACCAGAGGACCAGGAGCGAGAGCGAAGGCCGCCGACGCTCGACGACTGGCTGGGCCCGCCCTCGGGACCTCGGGAGAGCCTGGCCAAGGCGTCATCGCGAGCTGGGATTTGCACGGCCACGGCGAGGGGTGTGCGGCGCAGGTCGCGGACGCGACGGTCTGTTCCGTCCTCCTCCTCCTCCTCCTCATCCTCCTCCTCCTCCTTCTCCTCCTCCATCTCCTCCCAGCGACTGGTCTGTTCCTTCCCATCTCCTTCGTCCCACTGGGTGCCTCAGGCAGGTGGAACTTCGCCTGGAGTTGCACGCATGGTTAAGGTAGGGGGGGGACAAGGTGGGGAAGGATCGCATCGCCAGCCTCCCTGCACTTTACGTAGACCCAGAGGCAGAGGAGACAAGCTGGGTTGGGTTGTGCTGATGTAACAGGAACTCGATCTTGCAGGGTCCTGGGATGCCTCCAAGTAGGCTGCACAGTACAATGACAGGGAGACGGTCGGCCGCCGAGTTGCGAACGAGCTCGTCGCGCTCGCGATGCATGCGGGCGGCTACTGCCGAAAGCTAGGGCCATTCTGACTGCTTCAGCACCCGCAACATGGGGGGCGGGCTGATGATGCAGCTCCAGGATCCGGACGATCGAAACGGGTATGGAAAGAATAGGTACACAGACCGACAGCATTCCATGCTCATTTTGAACAGGACTCGCTGTCTGTGTTGCCGCGGACGCTGTCCATTTGAGACAGATGGGCGCCTGCTCAACAGTGGCCGCTGTCGGTTTTGGGCAACATCTGCTGTTGGGCATTGTACCATTTTTTTCGTACCCATTTTGTGCATAGGGCTGGTGGAGTAGCCCAGACACCCACGTTGAAGACAGGCGGCTTAATCTGATGCTTCGCGGCCATTCCTGTCAGTTTCTTCTTCTGACATGGCGCTGGGATAGAACCTGGTGCCTGTGCTGGAGGCCATAACAACATTACTTGGATTCTGAGTGGGGCTGCAGGCTCGGCGCGGCCTATTTTCGCGGCCCCTTGGAGGCCGACCTGTGGCTGGCGGGCCGGGCTTGGGCGTCGGAAGCGTGATCGAGTTGGCCAGTAGCCCAGCCTGTGCTGAGGCGGGAGGGCCTCTGGCTGCGCAGGGAGCGAGCGGATCGCGAGGGGTCCATCATTGGCCCAGGGGGCTTGGACACAAAACTGTTTTAGCCAGGCCCCCCCCGATGTGTGTGTGTGTGTGTGTGTGTGTGTGTTTATTCATATATATACATATATATGTATATATCTATATGGATATTTACACATATCAGAGCCATGCTTGGGACCAGCGCAGCCCTCGTCTTGGCAAGCTCTGGATTGGGCCCGCCCGCTCAGTCCCTGGGACTATGAATGCCACGGCCCCTGCTTTGGAAGGTTGTCTCAGGGCTGTCTTTCACGACGGGCTCGCAGTGAACATCCAGGCCCTCTGTTAGAAGCATTTCGCCGCAGTCCACGCACCTACTGGCACTCCGCTGCCTGGCTCTCTGGAAGGGCCTCTCCGCGAATATACCCGCACATGGGCAAACCGTGGAGCTGTAGAAAACGAAGTCGATTCGAGCCTGCGCGACATCAGTTCTACTAATGCTGGAAAGAGTAGTATGCTGGCAGGTGCAAGGCTTGGGCAATGACGCAGCAAAAGCGGTATAATGATGCATGGTGCTTTACAGGAGGTTATTCTATCCATCTCCACCCCTGCGACGTGGGTCTGCGAGCGCAAGCGGGGGCGGCCCAGACAGGAGTGGGCAGCCGAAGTGCATAAACTTGTGAGGCCCCGCTTCGAGGCCGTAGAGTCTTTCGTGGCTGCAGTTGCAGACCCGATGCGTTGGAGATCGTTCGTGTTCAATTTTGTAAAGAGCGCCAGTAACGCAGAAGATAAACATTTTGAATGACAGCTCAATTTCCTGTACGCCCTGGCGGAAATACACATCATCGTCATCTCCCTCCTCCCCTCGTCCTCCCTCCTCCCCTCGTCCTCCCTCCTCCCCTCGT
Source organism: Prorocentrum cordatum (assembly GCA_963575745.1). Classification (NCBI taxonomy): domain Eukaryota; class Dinophyceae; order Prorocentrales; family Prorocentraceae; genus Prorocentrum; species Prorocentrum cordatum. The sequence continues at coordinate 11,727 of CAUYUJ010017238.1, forward strand.
CCACCCGGCGAGCGTTTGTCGCGCGTTTGGCGCCTCCTGTCCGCCAGCTAGCGCGTTTGGCGTTGCTCGCACGCTCGCCAATTGTCTTGCCCACGCGCGTTTTGCGTATGGCTGCTTCGATTCGACCCCTTGCCCGTGCGGAGCGCAGGGGGCCCTTCTTTACGTCGCAGCGCGGCAGTGGCAGTCCGCACGCGCGTCGAGGCAACCCAGGCTACGGAGTTGCGAATTGACCCGCGTGCAAGAGGAGAGGGGAAGATGAGGGCGGCCGCAGAGACAGGAGGAGGGAAAGGAGGGCGCACTCACGCGGCGAGGCCGCGGGGGGACGCGCGGGGCGGCCGAGCCGTAGGGCAGCCCCTGGCAGCGAGCGCGGGGCGGCGTCGTTGGCGCACCCCAGGGGAGGAGTTGGCGGCTGCAGTGCAGGGCGGTGCCCAGCAAAAAGGGAGCTGCAGGAGCGGCGGGCCGCCAGGGCGGCGGGCCGGGGGTGCGGTGAAGGGGGGGGGTGCTGGTGGTGGCGGCGTGGGGCACCTGCGGTGGGCTGGGCGTGTGGCCCTGCGACGGTGCAACGTGGCGGAATCGAAACGCGACTGCGGCGCCGCGAGGGAGAGGCGGCGAGAGACGGGGCCGGAGGCCAGGCAGAGCCCTGTGGCCAAAGGGAACCAAAGGGATCCCGTGAGGAGCGCGCACACAAACTTGTCCGCCTCCTCCTCTTCCTTTTTCCTCCTGGTCGTGGTGGTGGTCGAACGTGCGGGCTAGTTCAATGCGGCCATGTATGGAGTTGTGCCGCTCTGGTTTGCCCCCTCCGAAGATGCCAGTGATGGGGAGGATTAATTTGTTCCCCATGCTGAGTTGCCACGTAAAGAGGAGCGAGGAGGGCCCATTCGAGGCGTCTTGCGACTGCGCTGGTACAGTTGAATGCGCGCAGGATTCAGGAACTACTCTGACATTCTCCCGCGCCAGACGTCACTCCTGGACTGACTGGTTACAAAAGATCGGGCAGGAGGCTCGAGTCTGCTTGGTGAAAGCGTAACAGGCTGAGAGAGACGCTCCGGCGGAGGAAAAACTCGGGCGAATTAGAGGTCATGAAGCAGTAAACAAGATTGCACGGCAGGGATTCCGGTTTTGGGGTAATCCAGAGGGCTGGTCTCTATTTGTTCCAGGATGCAGGAGAAGTGTTCGAGATTGCGTCCTGTGGCGCGGACTCGTTGAGCAACCGTGCTCGCACGGCGTAGCTGGCACATCATGTATGGAATTCTAGACGCTTCGCGTATCCCCACCAGCCCGTCCAGAAACGACGCCCAGGCGAGTAGAGGGTCGTCCTGAGGGGCTTTTCGGCGTCTTGGGTGCCTCGGGGGGGCCTCTGTGGGCCGTTCGGGATCCGGTTTGGGGCCTCCTGGGGGCCTCTTGGGGCCTCTTGGGGCCATCTTGGGGCCTTTGGGGGCCTCCTGGGCGCTTCTCGGGGCCATCTGTGCCCCCTCAGGAGGCCAAAATGGGGCCACAATCTCAGTAAAATCAATATTTTGGCTTCCTCGCCGAGGCCGTTTTGGACGCTCTGACCGCTCGCGGCCCCCCCCGTCCAGGTCCACGGGGAGGGGGTAGGGGGATGGGTAAACCCCTCCCCGAAGGGAAAGAGGGAGGGGTGGAAGAGGAAACGCCTTAAACCACCGACGCCCAGAGGGCTGGTGGGATTGCCTCGATCAGGGAAGTGGACAGCACACAGAGGAAGCCAGTATGAGACATCTTGGGATTTCTTGAGCCATCTTGGAGGTTATTTTGGGCTCTCCGAGGCGCTCTTGGAGTCATCTTAATCAGTGCCCCCCCCAGAGGCCAACACGTGGCTAAAACCTTAATGCAAACAATGGTTTGACATTATCGCCGAGGCCTCTGGGAGCACCTTGGGTGCCTCTGGGGGGTCTCTTGGGGCCTCTTGGGGGTCTCTTGGGGGCCTCCTGGGGGCCTCTTGGGGGGCCTCTTGGGGCCATCGTGGGGCCATCCTGCGGCCTCTTGGGACATCCTGGGGGCCTCTTGCGGCCATCGTGGAGGAAATCGATCAAAGAAGAGGGGAGCTTTAATTAGCCCTGCCCCCTCAGAAGGCCAAAATGGGGCCAAAACCATAGTAAAATCAATGATTTTGGCTTCCTCGAGGCCGTTTTGGACGCTCTGACCGCTCCCCGCCCCTCCTGTCCAGGTCAGTGGGGAGGGGGCAGGGGGAGGGGTAAACCCCTCCCCGAAGGGGAAGAGGGAGGGGTGGAAGAGGAAACGCCCTAAACCACCGACGCCCAGAGGGCTGGTGGGATTCGAAGATGAGCTTCCGCAGGTTTTGGCTGATCAGGACCAGGAATGGGGCTGTGGGGGCTATGGTACCTCCGTCTCCGCCCTCTCCTCTTCCTCCTCCTCCTCCTCCTCCTCTTCCTGCTCCTGCTCCTGCTCCTGCTGCTCCTCCTCCTCCTCCTCCTCCTGAACCCACGGAATTTATCCAGATTTCTGGGGGAGTTCCGAGGGCATTCAGTTGTTCAAGCCGAGGTCCAGGCTGAGAGTGGGGATGGGCTACATGATATGCTTTTCTGCAAGTGTCGTGAAGCTTCGGCGCATCAGCATGGGCGGGGAGGCCTCCTGGGCGTTTCTTAGAAGGGAGGCTCTCCTACTGGATATCAGATACAGAGATCTAGGCTCAGGCGGCGTTTGTTCCCAGGACATACCGCGGGCAAGGCCACCGTGGGGCCGCCATTCGGGCCAACGCAAGAGACCGAAGCTGTTTCGGGGTCCTTTGGTGGGCTGCCAGCTCTCGGGGGGGGGTGGCTGCTGGTGAGGTGTCAGGCCCTAGCGCTGATGCTGTGACCCCCCCCCCCCCCTGCGACGGCAGTTGCCCGGCCGTCTAATTCGGCCATCGTTGACATTCCATCACTCATTGTCTTACACATTGCCAAGCTTCACGGTTTAGAATCACCAGAGGCGCTTGTTGCGTGGGGGAGTGACCAGCGTAGCAGGGAGATTGCTCCTGGTGAGTGGGATGAAGAGGTCGAATAGAGTGCCGATTTTGGCTTGTTGCCAGGTGGTGTAGAGCAACCCCGTATTATCAGTGCCCTCCGTACCCTCCTGCTTCCCCTTGCCCAACCTGTTCCCTTCGTCCCTCATTCTCCCGTTCCTCCGCCCCCGTTCCTCCTTCTCGTCCCGCTCCACCACCCTCGTCCCCCGTTCCCTTTGATTTTTTGTATGTTTTTTTTTTCTCCCACCCCCCCCTCTCTGTCGCCCCCTTCATCCCTACCGTTCCTCGATTCCCCTCCGCCGACTTCTCCTTTTCCTCCTTCGCTCCTCCGCTCCTCCGAGGGGCGCGCGCGTACGTGTGTGTGTATGTATGTATGTATGTATGTATGTATGTATGTATGTATGTATGTATGTATGTATGTATGTATGTATGTATGTATGTATGTATGTATGTATGTATGTATGTATGTATGTGCGTGTGTATATATATATATATTGTTATTATAATTAAATTTATTATTATTATTACTATTATTATTATTAGTATTATTATTATCATTATCATTATTATTATTATTCGTATTATTATTCGTATTATTATTATTATTATTATTATTACTATTATTATTATATATGACCGCGCCTGAAGCTCCTCTGCGCCGCCAACTAAAAGTGTGTGTGTGTGTGTGTGTGCGCCGTGTGGCCGACTGGCGAGGTGGTGGATCGCCCCGTTTTTTCCTTCCGATTTGGGCTTCGCCTCCACTGCCTCCATTTTTTCCTGGGTGGTGTGGCTGCAGTGTGTCCTCTTTGCTCGTACCTTTCTGGCGCCTCTCTTGAGCAGTGGGAAACCGACCCCGGCCCCGACAACTATGGACTTTGCACGTCAGCGTTTCGCAGATACGGCGAATGAGCGTCAGTGTAGGCGCCCTGTCGGCGAGACCATTGCCAGCTGCCGCAGGGGGGCCCCGCCCGCGCGGCGACGTCCTGGGCCCGCTCGACGCGGCCGCGCCCGCGCCGGCGTTCCGGGGCGGCGCGTGCCACGGCCGCGATTCGCAGTTTGAGGCGACGGCGGCGCTGTCCCTCGCGCGGCAGCGCCGCTGGCCCAGCCGAGGGCCCCCGCGCCCGCCTCCGTCGCCCCCTCCTGGTCCCGCCGGCGGGAAAGTTTAGATCGGGAGTGTTTCTTTTTAGGCAGCAGGGCCATTTTTTGGGGCGTTTCTATAAACACGTTTTCTTGTTTATATAACATGCTCGGGCTTTCCCGCGCGAGACTTTCTGCTTCGGAAGAGTTTAGACGGATTTTATATGGAGTTTGTACATTTTTTCGCCTGGTGCGTAAACTTTGTTTTTGGGGTGGATCTAAACTCTCGATGCGCGCCCGTGCAGGGCGGGCCCTGGGCGCCGCGTGGGGCTCTTGCCAACGCCGCCAAGGGCCGACGCGCTCATCGGTTTTTGCCTTGGCACGAGCGCGCGAATGTCCACAATGGTTTTGGGCATGGACCGCGTGCTGGCGCAAGGAAGCGCCAAGTTCGACTGCCAATGAGCGTGGCAGCAGCGCGCCGTTCGCATTGGATGTCGCGGCGTTGTCGTTGGCTGACCGTCGAGCAGTTTCCGCTCTCAGTTCGCGCGTCGTTTGACGGTCCCATGGGTCTAAAGTTCTTCATCGTTCTTCATGTGGCGGGCGGGGGGCGCCCTTCGTGCGTTCATCTCAGCCCTTTCGCCCTCGTCTGCCCGCAGTCGCGCGCTCACCTTCGCACTGATGAATGAGCGTGTTCAACCGCTGCTGGCGGAAAACCGGGGGGTGTCACTGAGGGTTCCCGACCCGTACCCCCCCCCTTCGAAAACCGGGGGGGGGGGGTCACTGCCGGTTCGAACCCTTCCCCCCCGTCCATAATGAAAAGGGGGGGGGGTCACTATCGGTTCGAGCTCCCCCTTCCCCACCTCGAAAACCGAAGGGGGTCACTACCTGGTCGACCCCCCCCCCTCCCCGTCGCCGCTGGCATACGTTTCCCGCTCCTCGGGACAGTTGGACAATGGTGGGGATGCTGGGACGGTGGTGGGAACGGTGGTGGTGGGGACAGTGGTGCGGGGACAGTGGGACAGTGGTGCGGACAGTCGTGGGGACGGTGGTGGTGGGGACAGTGGCGAGGGGACAACGGGACAGTGGTGGGGACAGTGGGACACTGGTGGGGATTGTAGTGGTGGGGACAGTGGTGAAGGCGGTGGTGAGGACACTGGTGGGACAGTAATACAGTGGGTGAAGTCGTGGGAAAAGTGGTGAAGGTGGGACAGTGGTGGGGACAGCGGGGACGGTGGGACAGCACAGTGGGACAGCGGCGGGGGCACTCGGACAGTGGTGGGTACAGTGGGGACAGTGGGACTGTGGTGGGGACCGTGGGGAAAATGGGGAAAGTGGGACCGTGGTGGGGCAATGGCGGGGAGAGTGGGGACAGTGAGACACTGGTGAGGGCACTGGTGGGGACAGCGGGGACAATGGTGGGAACAGTGGGGACAGTGGGACAGTGGTGGGGGCGCTGGTGGGGACAGTGGTGTGGGGACAGTCGGAACGTGGTGGGAACAGTGGGACAGTGGAGGGTGCAGTGGTGGTGCGGACAGTGGTGAGGGCGGTGGCGAGGACGGTGGTGGGACGATGGGACAGAGGTACAGTGGGGACAATGGTGGGGACAGTGGTGGGGACAGTGGGGACAGTGGTGGTAACAGTGGGACAGCTCAGTGGGACAGCGGCGGGGAGAGTTGGACATTGGGACAGTGGGGACACTGGGACAGTGGTGGGGACCGTGGGGAATGTGGTGAGGGTGGGACCGTGGTGGGAACAGTGGTGGGGACAGTGCGGACCGTGCGGACAGTAGTGGGGGCACTGGTGGGGACAGTGGGGACGGTGGTGGGAACAGTGGGGACAGTGGTGGTGAGGACAGCGGTGCTGGGGACAGCTGTGGGGGATGGGGTGTGGACGGTGGTAGGGACCCGGGAGTCGTTTGCTGCCGGTGAGGGTGGGGTGGGGGGGAGGGGTTCGAACCTGTAGTGACCCCCCTCCGGTTTTCTGGAGGAGGGGGGGAGGGGTTCGAACCGGCAGTGACCCCCCCGCGGTTTTCTGGGGGGGGGGAGGGGTTCGAACCGGTAGTGACCCCCCCCCCGGTTTCCCGGAGGGGCGGGGGTCAAACCAACCGGTAGTGACCCTCCCTCCCCGGTTTTCTGGATGGGGGGGGTTAGGGGAGGGGGGGGGTTTTGCCGGGGGAAAGGGGGGAATCCAGCAGGGGGGGATTTTCGGAGGGGGGGCACCCCCGGGTTCCGGAGGAAGAGGGGGTGAATTTTCCACAGTAAAGCGGCGGTGGATCACGCTCTCTCGTGGTATGTATGTATGTGATTATGTCTGTCTGTCTGTCTGTCTGTCTGTCTGTCTGTCTGTCTGTCTGTATGTATGTATGTATGTATGTATGTGTGTGTGTGTATGTATGTATGTATGTATGTATGTATGTATGTATGTATGTATGTATGTGATATGTATATATGTCTATGAGTGTGTGTATATGCGTGTGTGTGTGTTTCTTTACGTCGGTGCGCGTCAGCGGAGGGAGAAGGACGCAGACGCGATGCGACCAAGGTGTCTGTGTATGTTTGTGTGTTATCGGGACTCGTGTCTCGGTTTCCGCCCACTTCTTTCTCTCCTCCATCCCTCTGCACGCGCATGCTTGCGTTCTCGTCAACCTGTCTCGCCCGGCTTTTGCGCAGCTCATTTTTTCTGGAAAGGGCGCGGGTCCAGGGTTCTCTTTTTTAAGGGGTTCCCTCGGAGTCGACTTGCGCAGGGCAGGCGAAATTATTATGCGATAAATAACGTGGTCGCGTAGGGCCAGCGAATGGCAAATTTGAGGATGTCCCGAGCGAAACGCTGGTTTCTGAAATTTCGATCGCGAAAAAACATGGTAAAGTGAACGTGTCCGTTTGTTGCGGATGTCTCGAGCAAAACGCTTGTTTTGCAGATTTTGTTGAGAACGTCTCGAACGAAACGCGTGCTTTGTGCAATATATTGTTCCTCTCTTGGGGACCAGATTTCAAAGGATGTCTCAGGTGAAATGCTTGTTTTCGCGTGCCCAGGTCTTGACGATGTCTCGAGCGAGACTCTTGGTTTCACATGTCCAGGTTACCCAGGCAGATGTCTAGCATGAAGATTAGTTGAGGATGTCTCGAGTGGGACGCTTGTTTTCACGCGTCAAGGTAACCCAGGCAGATGTCTAGCATGAGGATTTGTTGAGGATGTTTCGAACGAGACGCTTCGTTTCACGTGTCCAGGTCGCCCAGGCGGATGTCTAGGATGTGTTGAGAGCGTCTCGAGCGAAACGCTTGTTTTCACTTGCCGCGGTGGATTAGGCGGATGTCTAAGATAACTAAAGATGTGTTGATGATGTCTCAAACGAGACGCTAGCTTTCACGTGTCCAGGTCGCCCAGGCGGATTTCTAGCATGAGGAGGTGTCGAGAAGGTCTTGAGCGAAAGGACTTCTAGCATGAAGATGTGTTGCGGATGTCTCGAGGGAACCGCTTGTTTTCACGCGTCCAGGTCGCCCAGGCGGATGGTTAGCAGGTGATGAGAACGCCTCGAGCGAGACGCTTGGTTTCACGTGTCCAGGTCGCCCAGGCGGATGTCTAACATGAGGATTTGGGAATGATGTCTCGAGCGAAACGTTTGTTTTCATGCGTCCAGATTGCCCAGGCAGATGTCTATCATGAGGAGGTGATAAGGTCTCGAGCGAGACGCTTTGTTTTCACGTGCCCAGGTCGCCCAGGCGGATGTATAACATGAGGATGTGCTGAGGATGTCTCGAGCGAGACGCTTGGTTTCACGTGTCCAGGTCGCCCAAGCGGATGTCTATGTGTTGAGGATATCTCGAGCGAAACGTTTGTCGCAGTAGAGTGTACCCGCCCGTCCGTGGGGCGTCCCGTGGCGCGTTGGCGCGTCCCTTTGCGCGTCCCTTGCGACGTTCTGGGGTGACGTGCCCTGGCACGCCCCCTAGCACGCCATTCGGAGTGGCACGTTCCCTGGCCCGTCCTCTGTCGCGTTTCCTGGCTCGTCCCCAGGCGTTTCCTCTGCCCGTTCCGTAGCGTGCCCCTTGCAACGTCCTTTGGCATGACGTCCTCTGGCTGCCCCATGGCACGCGCCTGGACACTTCACGTGGCAGGTTCCTGACACGTCCAGGGCACGTCCCCTGGCGCATCCCCTATTGCGCCCTGGCACATCCTGTGGCGCGTCCGTGAGCCTGTGCCCCGTGTCGTGTCGTTCCTTTTCGGAGTTGAGTCGGATTTTCAGGTCGAGTTGATTGAACGTCCCGCGCGTTTCCACATCAACAAGCTCTGGGGCAGCTACTATGTGCTCAGACAGCTCGAGCTTAAGATCCAGATCAGTTCGGTCAGGACTCGGATGCAAAGGATGACTCGATCCACAACGCTATAGAGCACAATCGCGGCATGGCACACCGCTATTCAGCACGACACAGCACAGCATAGCCTTTGGCACGGTACATAAAGATCGATACATTCAAAATTGCAATTGCCCGTCGTCCAATCAGGTGTCTTGAACACGTTGCCATGCCTCACATTTCTATATTCCTTTCTGGGTTCGTGGGTCGATCATGTTTTTCCGCGCCATACCGATGATAACACGGCCGTTTCAAAGAGCTCGCCCTTGAACGCGGGTGTGCAGTTCACCCTTGCCCACCCCGTAGGCGGCGACCCGATTGGTGCACGTCAGTTGTGGGGGAAGGAATTCGTTGATGATCACGTTTGGATAGGACTTCGGCTGCGCTGGCACGGCTGGCGTCTCCACTGCGTGGATGCTTGCGCTGTGTTGTCGGGCATGAGGCTCTGACATGACGCAGGAAGTGCGCCATCATCGCAGAATCCCTGCTTACGATACTCTGAATCAAGTCTCCGTCTTCCGGGGTGCCTTTTGGGGCGGTCGGGGTGCCACACGGACGAGTGGAACCAGATCGTGTTGCCACCGCGTGTTGATTGCCACCGCTCGCGCACTGCTGCAGTCTGCGGGCCAAGCGGACTGGAGAGCCCGCCGGCGAGACTTGTGTAGTTGACTTATCCAGAATGATTATTCGCCTTGGTATCGCCACGTCGGAGCTAGCAAGCCTCCGTCTCCAGGGGTGCCTCGACTACATCTTGCGCCACCGCCCCAGGATCGTAATCTTCGAGAATGTGAAGAACATCGCCCTCCTGGACTCTGCGACAGGCGCGTGGGGCGGGACGAACAAACCAAGTCGTCCCAGTGCAGACGGGGAAGCGAAGGCAGGGGAGAGGGGATCATATTCTTGGGCGGTGAACGCGTGAGCTGCGGGGCGGTCGAAGAGAGTGTATCCAATGGCCCCTTCCCGCCACCGTGCCAGGGTTGTGGTGGCCCGTCTTGGGGCCCTCTTGGCCCCGAAAAAGTCAAGCGACAAGCCGCGCCTAGCCGCGCCAAGCCCCAGGAGATTTGGCAATGTGGGCTCTGGGCCCCGTAATGACTCCTCAGGGGTGAGGATGGAGGCTGAGGCTCAGAGGATTGGGCAAATGACCTGAGGACACACCCACTCCGTGCCCAACGGCACGGGGGCAGATGCGCGCATGCTTGGGAGTCAAGGCCCCCCCCTTGCCGATTCGAGACCTCTCTCCCTCCCCTCTGTGTCTACGACTTTGACGCCGCAGCGGCCCGCGCTCCCCGCCCCCTCGCCCGTCTAAACTGCTTCTTATGGGCGGGGGGTAGAATCCCCCGTGCACCTGCCGGAACAGTCCACAGGTCCAGGTCCAGGTCCAGGTCCAGGTCCAGGAGGAGGAGGAGGAGGAGGAGGAGGAGGAGGTGAGGGATGGGAGTGGAGGTGGACGAGCAGGAGGAGGTCGACGACGAAGAAGACGGGGTGGAGGTCGAGGACGTTGACGCTGACGAAGACGGAGAGCGAGGCATACGCCCCGTCGACCTTGTCATGGAGGCACTCAAGAGGCTGGGATACAACGCGGGGTGGAAGTTCCTCAACACGCGGAACTACTACCTGCCCCAGAGCCGTGCGCGCGTCCGGGCCCTTGGCTCCTCTGGCCTGCGCCTGCGTCTGCCCGTCCCTCCTCGCCGTCCTCCTTGCCCCTCCCCCTTCCCCCTTCGCCCTCCTTCGCCCTCCTCCTTTGCCCTCCTCCTCCTCCTCCACCACCGCCACCACCACCGCCACTACCACCACCACCACCACCACCACCACCACCACCACCACCACCACCACCACCACCACCACCACCACCACCACCACCACCACCACCACCACCACCACCACCACCACCTCCACCTCCACCACCACCACCACCACCACCACCACCACCACCACCACCACCA
>CAUYUJ010017238.1:22178-59678 GCA_963575745.1 Prorocentrum cordatum
CCTCCTCCTCCTCCTCCTCCTCCTCCTCCTCCTCCTCCTCCTCCTCCTCCATCCTCCTTTTCCCCCTCTCCGTGCGTCCTTTGGCTCCCCCGCTCCCTCCGCGTCCTCCCCCCGCGAGGGGTCCGCAGGTGGCCAGCGAGCACGGCCATGGGTGATGGCGAGCTCGTCTTTCTCCTGGGGCTGACCTCCCCCTGCCCATCAACTTTTTAGAGCCCGACTCGGACTTCCCCCTCACTCAGCACACAGGTAACGAGATCCTTCCTCTCTCCATCCCCCCTCTTTCTGCCTCCTGCCTGCTGACCGCATCCTCGGTGCCTCCTCCTGCTGATCCCTCTTGGGCTCACCTGCACCCCACCGTCCTACTCTGGATGGGAGGGGGAGAAGGACGAACAGGCGAGCGTGAAGGAGGCAGGAGGGAGCGGAGGAACACAGGCGAAGGCGCAGAGGAGGACGTGGAGGAGAGGGGGCACGAGGTGCGGGAGGCGTGCGAAGCCGCAGGAGCCGCGGGGCCGGGCAAGGAGAGCGCGGCCGAGGGAGGCGAGGTGTGCAGGCGGGAGCGGGGGGCGAGCGTGCGGGAGGGGAGGAGGGGAGGAGGGCCGGGAGCAGGAGCACGGCGGCCGCGCCGGGAGGAGCCCGGGCGGCCGGAGCAGGGCGGGCGGGCGCGTGGCACGGGCCCGCGGCGCGGCCAATGCATTCGCCCAGCAGCCGTGCAGCCAAGGATGGGCAGTTTTTTCCACCACCGCTGCCATAGGCAGGACGGGCGGAAGGGAAGATCAGGAGGTCCTCCTCCTCTTCCTCCTCCTCCTCCTCCTCCTCGTCTTCCTCCTCCTCCTCGTCTTCCTCCTCCTCCTCCTTCTCCTCCTCCTCCTCCTTCTCGTCTTCCCCGTCTTCCTCCTCCTCCTTCCTCCTCCTCCTCCTCCTCCTCGTCTTCCTCCTCCTCCTCTTTCTCGTCTTCCTCCTCCTCCTCCTCCTCCTCGTCTTCCTCCTCCTCCTCCTCCTCCTCCTCCTCGGTGGTGGTGGTGGTGGACAGTGGGCCAGTGCAGCCAAGACGCTGAAGCGAAGACCACTTTGGGCTCGGGAGGGTCCCTGGTTCCCAGGCCGTTCTCCGAGTCTGGGTCGGGGAGCCTCTTCGTGGCCGAGGCTCACCGTGGCGTGAGAGGCCCGTTCTGTTCTACCTACCTCTTCGGCGTCGCCTGTGGCAGCACGACGGCTGCACGCACGCACACGTGCGCGATGAGTTCCCGCCTGCCTGCGTGTGAGCGCTCTCTCGTTCGTGCGCGCGGGACCGCGGAGGGCGTACGTGTACAGATGTTTTTTGCTCGCTCGCCCCCTCAACGGAGTCCGTGTCTCGGTCGGATCGTCGGCGTCGCAGTCGGCTGCTCTCGGTGAGCTCAGCTCGGGCGGCTGTCGATTCGTTGCCGCTTCGTTGCGCCCTCCCCGGCTGCCTTCGGCTGATTCGGCGTCCGTCGCTTTCGACCTCGCTGTCGGCTCGGTCAGTCTTCGATTGTCTGCTTGGGGCTGGAGTAGCTGGGCTTGGAGGACGGCGTCGCGCCACCGAGGCATCGCCGAGCTCTGCAGCCCGAGATCCTTCCTGCCGGCTTTACCGAGGCATCGCCGACGTATCGGCGATTGTTTTTCCGACCCACTGACCTTGCCCTAACCCCAGGAAGCATTTAAGAACCCCCCCCCCCCTTCCGGCAAATCGATAACCCTTCCGCACCCTGGAAGCGTTACCTGGCACCAGGAGCCCTCCTCCTCCTCCTCCTCCTCCTCCTCCTCCTCATGCTTGCGAATATTAATACTATTATCATTGCATGAATTTTCCAAGCAGCAAGCGACATCCTGAGTCTTTCATGAGAGCCACGCAGATTAGAATTTCGAATTTCGATTGTGGCCCAGGGGCCAGGCCTCCGCGAATTTGTTGTGTGTCCGGGTGCTAAACCTATCGTTCGGTTATTTCGGCCCCTCGGAATATCGAATAAAAATGCGGTGCTAAGATATCGCCGGGGGGTTTCTTAAATGCTTCCTGGGGTTATCCCTATTCGAGATGCCTCCGCCCCCCTCCCTCTCTGCCCCTTCCCTCCACCCGCGTTCCCCCCCTTCTCGATTCGTCTGCCAGTCGTGTCGTTCCTGCTCTCTGCTGCAGGACTCCTCTTGCGCAGGTGAAGCAGTGTCGTGGGCCTTCGGCTACCCTCCGCATGCACAGGAGTACCAGGATTGAGAACCCCAAGGCTGCATGATCATGACCTTTCGTGGGCCCTTGCGGCCTCTTCTAGGGAAACAAACGATGACATGAATGTAAAAACTCGGAGGTCTGCTCGGATTGCTCGGATCGGAGCTGGACCCCCCCCTCCCTGGCGCGCGGTGCGTGCCAGGGGCGGCGCCGGAGGCGCCGCCAGGGGGCCCCAGCGCCGATCCGAGAAATCCGCGCGGACCTCCGAGTTTTCATGTTCATGTCATTGTTTGTTTCCCTAGAAGAGGCCGCAAGGTCCCACGAAAGGTCATGATCATGCAGCCTTGGGGTTCTCAATCCTGGTACTCCTGAGCATGCGGAGGGTAGCCGAAGGCCCACGACACTGGTGTTTGTCCCCCTGTTTGCTGGCCAGCGCTGGGCCCCGTTCCCCGCACTGCTGGGCGCAGCCCCCGCCCCGCGCTTCGCGCGCCCGGGCACGCGGCGTCGCGTGCCGAGGTGGCGGCGACCCCCGCCGCGGGCGCTCGAGGTGGAGCGCCTCCAGTGGCCCAGAGTCGTCCAGAAGGCAGGGCTCGTTTCGATTCCTCCGATTCGATCCGATTCGACGTCGATGGATTCCGATTCTGATTCGATTCGGCTTGGGCTTCCGGTTTGGGTCCCGATTTCTTTGGAGGCATTTTAGCCTGCCGATTTCCGCCGATTCGATTTTTCCCGACTCGGCTGCCGATTTCTGCCGATCCGATTGCTTTCCCTTGCCGATCCGGCTTTATCGATTCGATTCTGGGCTCTCCTGAGCAGGGGACGATCTGGCGATCGAACAGCATCCCATCGTGCAAGGTTGAACGATCCGCGCGGCGTCAGAAACCAGCGCGAAGGTCGTCACGGCACGAAGCTGCCACCGTCCAGCGTCGACCCAGGAATTTTTGCGCGGAGCCTCGACAAGCCATGTTTCTGCAGCTGTTTTGCTCTTCTACGCGAGGGGTGGGATTCGCAGCAGCAAATACAACATGCACCAAGGTCTGGATGTGGGGCTACCGAACTGGTGACGCGCCCAACCCCAAGTACCGACCTGTCGTGAGCGAGTTGGCCGCCGAGCTGGTCGTGCCGCGCTCTCTCGCAGCAGCCACTTGTGAATTGCTGATGCTTCTCTTTTGCTTGCCTCCCGGGGGGACGTGACGTGGCCTGTCCTGGAAATCTTGGTGCTTCTCTTGCATCCGACGCGAGCTCGACGTGGATGTCTCTCGGAGGCTTCGCGGAGGATTTTTCCGGGAAGGGCTCTTTTTTGTAGGTTTTCCCACTGTTTTTTTTTTCACCCAGCCTCGACTTGAGGGAGGCCGGCGACTTTATTCTGCGGTAAATGACGGGGTCGAGGCTGGCGACGTAAATGCCGAGGTTTCCCGAGCAAATTGCAGGTTTTTGCAGTTCCGATAGAAACGACATATGGTAAAGTAAACATTTTCGTTTGTTGCGGATGTCTCTAACGAAACGCTTGTTTGCTTTCAGAATTGGTTGAGGATGTCTCGAGCGAAACGCTTGTTTGGTGATATATAGAGCGTTCTTATCCGGAGGGCCAGAATCCAGAGGATGTCTCAGGTGAAATGCTTGTTTTCACGTGCCTAGGTCTTGAGGAAGTCTCGAGCGAGACGCTTGGTTGCACGCGTCCAGGTCGCCCAGGCAGAGGCAGCTGTTAGCATGAGGATGTGTTGAGGATGTCTCGAGCGAGACGCTTGCTTTCACGCGTCCAGGTCGCCCAGGCGCACGTCTACCATGAGGAGTTGGGCAGAATCTTGAGCGAAACGCTTGTTTTCACGCGTCCAGGTTGCCCAGGCGGATGCCTAGCATGAGGATGTGTTGAGAACGTCTCGCGCGGAACGCTTGTTTTCACGTGCCCAGGTCGCCCAGGCGGATGTCTAGCATGAAGATGTGTTGAGGATGTCTCGAGCGAGACGCTTGTTGTCACGGCTAGGCTGATGTCGCTCAGGCTGATGTCTGATAGACCGCGCTCGTGGGGCCCGACAGACTAAAAGGGGGGCCCCAGCTTGAAGCTACCCCCCTCCCCCCTTCCTTGCTAAAGGGGGGGGGGGCTTCGGAAGCCCCCCCCCCTCCCTCCCTTTTCGTGGTCCGGAAAGTGGGGGGTGCTTCCAAGCTACCCCCCCCACCCTCCCTACAATTGAGCCGGGGTGAGCCCCCCCCCCTTTGAAAGGGGGGGGGGCTTCGGAAGCTACCCCCCCCCCCTCCTCCCTTTTCGTGGCCGGAAAAGGGGGGGGGGGGGGGCTTCCAAGCTACCCCCCTCCTCCCCTTTTAATGGAGCTGGGGTGAGCACCCCCCCCCTTTTGAAAGGGGGGGGGGGGCTTTGGAAGCTCCCCCCCTCCCTCCCTTGGTGCAAAAGTGGGGGGGGCTTGAAGCTTCCCCCCCCTCTCCTCTTTGGCTCGTGTGGGGGAGGTTTTTCATTTGAGTCGTTTCTTGGCGGTCCCGGGGCCCGCTGAGCGCCTCTGGAGGCCGAACATATTCAAAAGCTTCCGCCTTGATTTTTTTGCAAGACGTCGGAGATCTGGGTCCCGGGGCCCGTCCCGGCCGATCTTTCCTCTCCCTGTATGGGGGACAGGCCCGACTTACACTGGGTGCCTGGAGTTCCGTGCGGATTTCGCACATCGGCGCCGGACCTCAATGGCGGCGCCTCCGACGCCGCCCCCCGGCGCGCTCCGCGCGCCAGGCATTGGGGTCCAGCGCCGATCCAACACAGTCCGCGCGGACCTCCAAAAGTTGCCTGCTCCGATGTAACTTCTCGTAGATCTCCCCCGGCGGATCTGGGCCATTTGCGACTAGTCACCTTGCGAGTAGTGGAACGCGCTCGTCTAGTGAAGTTGTTCGATCCTCTGTTGCAGCGTGTCGCCGCCGCCGGCTCTGGCCCGCCACACGGCGGCGCGGGGCGCCAGAGGCAGCTCCAGCCGTGCGATCTCTCTGCAGCCTGCCGCCCCCTTGGCGGCAGAGCGACACGCCGTCCGCGCGTCGCTGGGCCGCCAGGGCCGCCGCTGCGGCACGCTTGCAGCGGGCGTTCCTCGCCGCAGACATCGCCCCGTGCCTGGCCAGAGTTATCCTGGGCCCAAGGACTGTATATACATATATGCAATACATGTATAGATACATACACACATATACATATTTACACATACTTATATACACATACAAATAGATATACACATATGTATACATATGTACATATATACGTATAGCTGCACAGATGCACTGAAAACCTACCCCTCAGCCGTTGAAAGTAGGTAGTTTGGGACTCCCAGTGCCCAATCTGCTTTAGCCGCCTTCCTATTTCAAGAGTCGAATGGTTTTCCCTCTTCCCTCTTCTACAGGAGGCAGGCGGAAACCCAATCTACTTCCAACGCCTTTCTACTTCATGGTTCTGCCTGCTTCTTTCGACCGATGGGTATGCGCATACAGAACTAGTCCAGTACAACTTGGGTGCGGCTGGGGAGGCTGATTCTAGAGCGCCGACGGCCCAACGGGCTCCCCAGATGGCCCAAGTGGGCCCGAAGACGACTCCCAAGAGGCGCCCAGGAGGCAACAGTCATGGGTTTTCCTTAATCAGGTTGCAGTGCTATTTTCGCGTACGCGGCTTCTCGGTCTCCAGAGCGCTCCAGACGGCCCAGGAGGGCCCTAAGACAGCCCCCAATTGGGCCCTGAGACCGCTTCAGAACAGCCCCAAGGGGTCCCCAAGATCGCCCTGACGGACCAAGTGGCCCCCAAGTCGGCCTGGAAACTGCCTCCAGAGACCCCGAAGAGAGCCCGCTCGGGACCCTGCATCAGTACGGCGACGGTCACAACATCAATATACACATATACATCTACATCAACATCTACATCATCACATACATTTACATATACATATACATAAACATATACATACAAATATATTCATATACAGATACATATGCATATACATATACATATATATATATAGACAAATACATATACACATATACATATACATATACATATACATTTACATATACATATACATATACATTTGCATTTACAGTTACATATACTTATACATATACATATACATACACATTTACATACACATATACACATACATCTACACATACATACACACATACATCTACAGATGCATGTGCATATACATATACATGTACACATACATATACATATACATTTACATCTACATATGCATAAACGTATACTATGCATATACATATACATATGCATATCTATATCCATCAACATATGCATTTACATTTGCGTATCCTACACACATATATACATAGTAGACACACATACAAGCATGCATGCATGTATACATACATGCATAGAAGCATGCATGCATGTATACACACATGCATACACGCATGCATGCATGCATGCATGCATGCATACAGACAGACCGACCGACGGACCGACAGACAGACAGGCAGACATACCTACGATCATGCATACATACATGATATATATCTATATATATATATATATATATATAGTGCTGGCCTGCGGCCAGTGCCGCCGATCTGGGGCGCTCCGGATTATGATGATGATGATGATGGTGGTGGTGGTGGTGATGATGATGAACATGATGATGATGCTGATGATGATGACGATGACGATGACGATGATGATGATGATGATGATGATGATGATGATGATGATGATGATGATGGAGGAGGAGGAGAGGAGGAGGAGGAGGAGGAGGAGGAGGAGGAGGAGGAGAGAGGAGGGAGGAGGGAGGATGAGGAGATGGTGGTAGTCCTGGTCGGATCGGCGGCCAAAGGGGGGAAGGGGGGGCTTCCAAGCCCCCCCCCCCGCTTTGGCACAAAGGGGGGGAGGGGGGGGGAGCTTCCAGCAGGGCGGCTCCAAGGGAGGGGGGGGTAGCTTAAGCACCCCCATCCCTTTGGAAAGGGGAGGGCGGCCAAAGGGGGTGGGGGGGTGGGTAGCTTCCAAGCACCCCCCCCCCTTTGCACGAAAGGGGGGGAGGGGGGGGCAGCTTCCAGCAGGGCGGCGCCAAGGGAGGGGGGGGTAGCTTAAGCACCCCCCCCCCTTTGGAAAGGGGGGGAGGGGGGGGGTAGCTTCCGGGGAGGGCTCAAGGGGGGAGGGGGGGGGTAGCTGTAAGCCCCCCCCCCCTGCACAACAAAAAAGGGGGGGAGGGGGGGGTGCTTCCAACAAGGGCGGCTCAAGGGAGGGGGGGTAGCTTAAGCCTAGCCCCCCCTCCCCTTTGCTCGGGCCCTGTGGGCGCGCTCTCTCTGATGTCTTCTATGAGGATGTGTTGAGGATGTGTTGAGCGAAACGCTTGTTGTCACGTGTCAAGGTCGTCCAGGCGGATGTTTAATGTGTTGAGGATGTCTCGAGCGAGACGCTCGTTTTCACGTGTCCAGGTCGTCCAGGTGGATGTCTGGCATGAGGATTTGTTGAGGATGTCGAGCGAAACGCTTGTTTTCACGCGTCCAGGCCGCCCAGGCGGATGTCTAGCATGATGATTTGTTGAGGATGTGTTGAGCGAAACGCTTGTTTTAGCGTGCCCAGGGCATGAGGATGTGTTGAGGATGTCTCGAGCGAGACGCTTGCTTTCACGTGTCCGGGTCGCCCAGGCGCACGTCTAACATGAGGAGTTGGGCAGGATCTTGAGCGAAACGCTTGTTTTCACGCGTCCAGGTTACCAAGGCGGATGCCTAGCATGATGGTGTGTTGAGGATGTGTTGAGCGAAAGGCATGTTTTCACGCGTCCAGGCCGCCCAGGCGGATGTCTAACATGAGGAGTTGGGCAGGATTTTGAGCGAGACGCTTGCTTTCACGCGTCCAGGTTGCCCAGGTAGATGTCGAGCATGAGGATGTGTTGAGGATGTGTTGAGCGAAAGGCATGTTTTCACGTGTCCAGGCCACCCATGCGGATGCCTAGCATGAGGATGTGTTGAGGATGTCGAGCGAAACGCTTGTTTCACGCGTCCAGGCCGCCCAGGCGGATGCCTAGCATGATGATGTGTCGAGGATGGCTCGAGCGAGACGCTTTCTTTCACTTGCCCAGGTCGTCCAGGCGGATGTCTAGCATGAGGATGTGTTGAGGATGTCGAGCGAAACGCTTGTTGTCACGCGTCCAGGACACCCAGGCAGATGTCTAGCATGAGGATGTGTTGAGGATGTCTCGAGCGAGACGCTTGTTTTCACGTGTCCAGGTCGTCCAGGTGGATGTCTGGCATGAGGATCTGTTGAGGATGCGTTGAGCGAAACGCTTGTCGCAGTAGAGTGCGTCACCGTTCAACCCCGCTCGTCCGTGGCGTCCCCTGGCGCTCTGGCGCGTCCCCTGGCGCGTTCCTTGCGGCGTTCTGGCGTGACGTGCCCTGGCACGTCCAGTAGCACGCCACTCGGCGTGGCACGTTCCCTAGCCCGTCCTCTGTCGCGTTTCCTGGCTCGTCCACAGGCGTTTCCCCTGCCCGTTCCGTGGCGCGCCCTTTGCAACGTCCCTTGGCATGCCGTCCTTTGGCCGCC
The DNA here is from genome assembly GCA_963575745.1 of Prorocentrum cordatum. Classification (NCBI taxonomy): domain Eukaryota; class Dinophyceae; order Prorocentrales; family Prorocentraceae; genus Prorocentrum; species Prorocentrum cordatum. Next base: position 30,877 of record CAUYUJ010017238.1, read on the forward strand.
CCATGGCACGCGCTTCGGCACATCACGTGGCAGGTTCCTGACACGTCCAGGGCACGTCCTCTGATGCGTCCCCTGAAACGTCCCCTGGCGCGTCCCCTATGGCGCCCCTGGCACATCCTGTGGCGAGTCCGTGAGCCTGTGCCCCGTGTCGTGTCGTTCCCTTTGGGAGATGAGTCGGATTTTGAGATCGAATTGATTGAACGTCCTCCACGTTTTCACTTCAACTAGATCTGGGGCAGCTACCATGTGCTCAGACAGCTCGAGCTTAAGATCCAGATCAGTTCGGTCAGGACTCGAAAGCTAAGGAGGACTCGATCCACAATGCTGTGGAGCACAATCGCGGCATGGCACATCGCAATTCAGCACGGCACAGCACAGTACAGCCCTTGGCACGGTACATCAGAAAGAGCGCGTTCTGTGGTCGCTTGGAGGGGGGGGGGTTGGAACGCGTGTGGGTCACTTTACAACCAGAAGCGCACTTTACAACCAGATGGGTCACTTTACAACCAGCTTACATAATCCGAGAAGGGAACTTTACAACCAGGAAGGGCACTTTACAACCAGGCAAGTAAAAACACATATTGAATGCACGCGTGCCTTTCCCTGAAATCTCCGTGGGCAAGCGCAAGGGTGGCTTTGGGCTCTTTGAGGCATGTTGGTTGTAAAGTTGCCCATCGCGCACGAAGAAGCACTGCGCGCGAGTTGGCGATGCGGCGACCTGGTGCGCTATGGCATGTTGCGTGCTGGTGGGCGGATTCGAGTTTTGACCTGCTCTCTAAGCTCTGTCGGTCAGTTCTGCCATTGCTTGCTCTGCCTTTTTTTTCTGACGGGCGAAGGCTAGTCGCGCAGGACATACGAATAAACCATGATCCCGTCCAAGACTGGAGCTGCATGGCAGTGGAAAGCTGCAGTGGGAGATGTGGTGGTAGCGGGGGCTACAATGGGAACTGCATGGTGTTGGGAAGCTGCGGTGGCAACTGTGGTGGTCGCCAAGCAACGGTGGGAACTGTGGTGGTAGCTGGGCTGCAATGGGATTTGCGGTAGTAGCGGGGGGTCAGTCGGAATTGTGGAGGTAGCGGGGCTGCAGCGGTAAGCGTGGTGGTAGCAGGCACAAAGGTGGCGGTGATGCGCTGTCACGGTGGCTCAAGCTGCTGCGCTGGCACGGTGGCTGAGGCTGCTGCCCGAGCAGGATACCTGCGTTGCTGCGCTGGCGCTGTGGCTGACGCTGGAAGAAACGATCGTCGAAATAGTTGCATTTATTCGGGACGTTGAACCTCGATCTTCCAAGACGAGGAGCAGCAGGGGGGCAACTGGAGCTGGCGCACTTAGCCCCTTACAGAACACCGTGGGGCTTCAGGGGCCAACGTGGCCCAAGAGACCCGCCGTGTCAATGGCCTAGTTCCCTGGAGCGCTGGGCCCTTGTGGAGGCCACTGGGCCCGCTTCCTGTGAGTGACCCCTAAAATGGGCAGCGCGTCGCCCTGAGCCTTCCTACGTACGCTGTCGCCTTATTCCCGTGCGAGCACGGGGCCCTTGTTGAGGCCGCTTGGCCCCTGCTAGCAAGCCCTGTCTTAGTCTGCTGGGCTCAGAGCGCCAGAGCGTCCAGGCGCTCGGGCTCAGAGGCATCGCTGGGGCCTGCTCAGAGCGTCCAGGCGCTCGGGCTCAGAGGCATCGCTGGGGCCTGCGCGGAGCGTCCAGGGCCTCGGGCTCAGAGGCATCGCTGGGGCCTGCGCAGAGCGTCCAGGTCCTCGGGCTCAGAGGCATCGCTGGGGCCTGCGCAAAGAGTTCAGGCGCTCGGGCTCCAGAGCGCCCACGTGCTCTGGATCACTTGTCAGAGCGTCCGCGCGCCCTGGAGCACTTTTGAGAGCGCCCACTTGTTCTGGAACATGTTTCAGAGCGCCCACTTGCTCGGCATTTTTCAGAGCGCCCACTTGCTCTGGAGCACTTTGCGGAACGCCCAAACACGCGCGGCCACTCTGAGCTGGTTGTAAAGTGGTCCGTTCTGGTTGTAAAGTGGCCCGTTCTGGTTGTAAAGTGGTCCGTTCTGGTTGTAAAGTGGGCCGTTCTGGTTGCAAAGTGGACGTTCTCGATGAAAAACCATACTTTCCAATCCTATGTTGGTTGTAAAGTAACCCATCTGGTTGAAAAGTGGTTGTTCTGGTTGTAAAGAGACCGAATCTCGGGTTGGAACCGGGCCCCCCCCCTAGATGAAGGGGGGGGGTTGAAACCCCCCCCCCTCCTCCCGTGACGGAGGGGCGGGGAGGCGCGCGTTTCGAACCCCCTTCCCTTGCCCCCTCGGGCCGGTGCCTGCGTCGGCGGCGGCTGGCGGCGGCGGCGGAGACGACAATTTCCTTTTCTGGGCCGGCGCCGGCGCCGGCGGCGGTGGGCGGCGGCGGCGGGGAGCGTCGGCGAGGGCGGCGGGGGTGGTGGTGGTGGTTTGTTGTGGTGGTGGCGGTGGCGGTGGTGGTTTGTTGTGGTGGTGGTGGTGTGGTGGTTTGTTGTGGTGGTGGGTGGTGGTGGCGGTGGTGGTGGTTGTAGTGGTGGTGGTGGTTTGGTGGTGGTGTGATGTTGGTGTGGTGTGTGGTGGTGGTGGTGCTGGTGGGTTGGTGGTGGTTGTGGTGGTCTCGTGGTGGTGTGGTGGTGGTTTGTTGTGGTTGCGGTGGTTGGTTGTGGTGGTGGCGGTGGTTTGTGGAGGTGGTGCTGGTGGTGGTGGTGGTGGTGGTGGTTTGTGCTGCTGGTAGTGGTGGTGTTTGTGGCGGCGGGGTGGTGGTGGTGTGTTAGATTGTGGTGGTTGTGGTGGTGGCGGTGGTGGTGGTGGTGGTGGGGTGGTGGGTGGTTTGTGGTGGTGGTGGTGGTGGGTTGTGCTGCTGGTAGTGGTGGTGGTTGTGGCGGTGTTGTGGTGGTGTGGTAGATTGTGTGGTGTGGTAGTGGTGTGGGTTTTTGGTGTTGGGTGGTGATGGTGAGTTGTGGTGGTGGGTGGTGGTGGTGGTGGCGGTGGTGGTGGTGGTGTGGTGGCGGGTGGTGGGTTGTGCTGCTGGTAGTTGTGGTGGTTGTGGCGGTGGTGGTGGTAGTGGCGTGGTAGATTGTGGTGGTGGTGGTGGTGGCGGTAGTGGTGGTGGGTTTTTGTGGTGGTGGTGATGGTGAGTTGTGGTGGTGGTGGTTGTAGTGGCTGTGGTGGTGGTGGTGGTGGTGGTGTGGTGGTGGTTTGTGGTGGTGGTGGTGGGTTGTGCTGCTGGTAGTGGCGGTGGTTGTGGCGGTGGTGGTAGTGGTGTGGTAGATTGTGGTGGTGGTGGTAGTGGTGGTGGGTTTTTGTGGTGGTGGTGGTGGTGGTGATGGTGAGTTGTGGTGGTGGTGGTGGTGGCGGTGGCGGTGGTGGTGGTGTGGTGGTTTGTGGCGGTGGTGGTGGGTTGTGCTGCTGGTAGTTGTGGTGGTTGTGGCGGTGGTGGTGGTGGTAGTGGCGTGGTAGATTGTGGTGGTGGTGGTGGTGGTGGTGGCGGTAGTGGTGGTGGGTTTTTGTGGTGGTGGTGATGGTGAGTTGTGGTGGTGGTGGTTGTAGTGGCTGTGGTGGTGGTGGTGGTGGTTGTGTGGTGGGTTGGTGGTGGTGGTAGAGGTGGTGGTTGTGGTATCGGTGGTTATAGTCGCTGCGTTCCCGCCTTCGCCGGCGCCAGCGGGGGGGGGAGAGTTTTGAACCCCCCCCACCTTTGGGCTGCCTCTGGCCATCGTCGCTGCGTCCCCGCCGTCGGCGCTGCTGGCGGCTGCCGGCGCCGGCGCAGGGGGCGGGTTCAACCCCCCCCCCTCCCTTGGGAAGGGGGGTGGGGGTTCGGGAGAGGGGGGGTTTGGGGGGGAGGGGAGCCCCTGGTTTTGACGGCGCCGTGTTCTTATTGGGCCCCCCCCCTCCTGGTTCGAAACGCGCCTCCGAATGTTTCCAAGTCAAGCGCCCGTGAAACGCGTTCTCTCGTACATCAAGATCGATACATTAAGCTTTGCAGTTGCCCGTCGCTCAATCAGGTGCCCTGAAAACGTTGCCATGCCCCACCTTTCTATGTTCCTTTCTGGGTTCGTGGGTCGATCATGTTTGTCGTCTTGGGCCAGATCGGTCCTGGAGCACCTGGCCTGGCGCGCTCTCTGCGGCAAACACTTCGACCAACAAAGGTTTCCCAACTATGTATGTTTGTGCCACCCAGGAATCTTACGCGACACCCCAAACATTCCTTGAGCTCGGGTGTTCGCTCCCTTACGAATCTAAAGCTCCTTCAGTTTTTCAGGACTCGCGATTGTATCCAGCTGCCTGGGGCAAACCTCGCCGCCATGCCATGGTAGCAGCGAAGGGAGGAGGAGGCGGTTGAGTTTCAGAATCGGTTCAGTTCAGTGCCCTGTCTGAATTGGGCCCGTCTAGTATTCCGGTCTAGAACTTCGCCTTTCCTTGTCCTCAGCGTCGTTCTGGGCATGAAAATGATGGGAATGAGCATGAGGGAGGAGAATAAGGAGGACAAGGGGGTGAGATGACAATGAGGCTGGGGTGTGGGCTGGGGGATGATGATGATGCTGATGCTGATGCGGATGCTGATTCTGATGCTGATGCTGATGCTGCTGATTATGATGGTGATGAGATGATAAAACTGGTAATGGTGATGGTGATGTTGATGATGATACTGATAATGATGATAAGGATGATGATGATGATGATGATGATGATGATGATGATGATGATGATGATGATGATGATACTGCTGCTGCTGATGATGATGGTTATGATGACGATGGTGATTATGATGATGATCATCATCATCACGACCATGACGATGCTAATGATGACGACGACGACGTGTATGATGATGCTGAGGATGACGATGCTGATGATGATGCTGATGATGCTGCTGATGCTGATTGTAGAGTAGAACAAGTAGGGTGATGCTGAAAATGATGATGATGCAACTGATGATGATGCAAATGATGATGATGATGCTTATGCTGCTGATGATGCTGATGCTGATGATTATGATGATGACGACGGCGATGACGACGAGGAGAACGATGTTGATGATGATGATGCTGATTCTGATGATGCTTATGATGATGCTGATGATGATGATGATGATGATGATGATGATGATGATGATAATGCGGACGACGACTATGACGACGATGGCGATGACGATGACGATGATGATGATGATGATGATGATGATGATGATGATGATGATGATGATGATGATGCTGATGATGATGATGATGATGATGATGATGATGATGATGATGATGATGATGATGCTGATGATGATGATGATGATGATGATGATGATGATGATGATGATTAAGATTATGATGATGATGCTAATGATGCTGATGCTGATTCTGTTGATGTTGATGCTGTTGCTGATAACAATGATGAAGATGGTGATGCTGAGGATGCTGGTGACTATGATGGCGATGACAGTGATGATGCTAATCCGATGCAGCTGATGGTGTTGATGTTGAGGCTGAGGTAGTTGTGGTTGACGATGGTGATGCTGACTATGACCATGACGATGCTGATGACAATGATGATGCTGATGATGACGATGATGATTATGCTGATGTTTATACATCAATGATGGTGATGTATTATGTATGGTGCTGATAGCGATGACGATGACGATGCCGACGACGACGATGCTGATGATGCTGATGATGATGATGATGATGATGATGATGATGATGATGATGATGATGCTGGTGATGATGATAGTGATGATGTTGATGCTGATGCTGATGCTGGTGCTGCCGATGAGGATGACGAGCAGGATGATGCACCTCTCTCAAAGGCTTCGACCTCTTCGGTCGGCCATCCCTCACATTGTTTTCGTGGCCACGCTTGATCGGTTGGTTCGTTAGTTGTCCTGTCGGTTTGCTGTCTGGCAACTTGTCTGTTGGCTTATTGCTTAAATCTATGTTCGGCAGTTGGTTTGGGCTGTTTGGTGGCTGGCTGGTTACAAGCGCCTGCAATAATGAATTTGGGATGGCGTCCTCGGAAGCGGGCATTCTCAGTAATTTACAAGGGACGGCGTCCTCGTGAGTGCGCGTGAGATGCAGTTGACAATGGATATGGCCTTGGGAGGACGCACCTGTCGTACTTTACTAGGGATTGTGGCGTCGGGGGCGTGTGCGCTGCAACTTGCAAGGCGCTGTGGCGTCGGGGGCGTGCACCTGTAGCAATGCCGAAGGCATTGTGGCCTCAGGAACCACCATCTGTTGTAATGCACTGGGGATTGTTGCCCCGACAGCGCGCGTTCGCAAGCAATGACTAAAAGTGGAGTGTCTTGTGATTTGCAGAGGGCCTCTCCTCGGGAGCGCGCGCGCGCATCTTGTAATCCACTTGGGATTCTGGCTCTGTGAGCGCGCACGCGTTGCAATTTGCAAGGGAGTGTGGCCCCGAGGGCGCGAACTTGTTGAAAATTACAAAACAATTGTGGCCCCGAGATCGTGCATCTGTTTGAATTTTCAAGGGAGTGTGGCCCCGGGAGCGCGCATCAGTGTCTTGTATGTGTCCCGGGCCACCCAGAAGTCCCGTGCTAGCGCAGTCCTTCTCGGCCAGGGGAGTCGCGCGTTCTGCGCTGTAACCTTGGAGCCAGGAGCCCAGATGCATAACATCCGACGCCGTGGAGCAGAAGAGCTGCGCTGGAACTGGCACTGGAACCAAGGAGCAGAGGACTGGTTGCAGGATGCCTCGCAGCCTGGTGGCCCCCACGGGACTGGCGGATACATAGTCTTCGATTCGCGATCGGCCCTGTCCTGGTTGTGCTTCCTTGTCTGTCCACTCTCCAGATTTCTGCCCTCTTCCTGCGCGCGCCACTTTCTGCCTCCTGCGCGCTGCTACCTCTCAACTTTCAGCTTTTCGCTCCTCCTCCAGGGCGCCACGTTCTCTTTACAGGAGGCCCTTCTTCCTCCTTTCTGATGCTGCTGCTGCTGCTGCTTTTCCCCGCTCCTCGCGAGCACAGCGTCATGCTTAAGCTACCGTTCGACGACGACGACGACGACCTCCCTGTTTCCGCTCACTCCTCACCCTCTTCATATCTCCGGCCCCCTCCTCCCTCTTGATCTGCTGCCAGGCTGTGTGCTTCGTCAGCGTCGCAATCCACATCCCTCTCCCTCCCGGTCGCTCCGCCCTCCCCCCCTCCCTGCTCCCCCCCCGCCGATCCCCGCCAGGTGCACCTGGACACGGCGCAGCAGCTCGCGGCCGACGCCGCCGGCGCGGCGCTCAACGACAAGGCCGCGGCTCCCCCCACCGTCGGCGGCTGCGCGGCCGCCGCCCCGCCGCGCTCCTGCAGAAGAAAGCAATCGGCGATCTCAAGCCCGTGATTCACCACCCACCAAACCACCCCAACCCAACCCGAAGGCTTAGACTTACCTTCGATTTCCAGTGTGGGGGGGGTCGGGAAACATCGACAAAAACACATATGGAACCCTTACCCCCCCCACCCGAAATTCGGATCTTCGGGTTGGGTTGGGGTGTTCTGGTAGGTAGTCAGTGGTTCCGGACGGCTTGTTTTAGCAGGCTTTCTGGCTGGGCTTTCGGCGACCAGTTCGCCTCTTCAGGCTGGCCCGAGTGCAGGTGGCTGTGGCCCTCCCTGCTGCCGGCGCCAGCACGCGCGCACAGGAGCGGCGAGGGGGAGGGGCAGGGGAGGTGCTGCCGGACTGCGCCGCTCCAATTCCTCTTCTCCCCCTCGCTTTCACAAGGTCGACCCACTTCGCCACAGTTGCGCTTTGACCATGACATCCAGTGGAATTTTGCCGTGGCGACGAGAGGGCCGCGAGAGGCGCAACGAGGGCCAACAGCGCGCCCGCTCCCCCCTCTTCTGCCCCCCCCTGCTGCTCCTGTCACCGCCCTGGCTGTTCATCGCGAGGAGGAGGAGGAGGAGGAGGAGGAGGAGGAGGAGGAGGAGGAGGAGGAGGAGGAGGAGGAGGAGGAGGAGGAGGACGGGTCGCCAAAGACCTTCGGAGAACCCCTCCCAGGTGTGGTCCGCGTGTCGCGCCGAAGCGTGGCGGGCAAGAAGCTGGCGGCGCTGCACGCTGAGCTCGAGTCTTTGATGGTCCCGGGGCCGCAGCCGGCAGCCAGCGGGCGAAGCTCAGGAGCAGTCCTCGGGGCGATGTCGTTCGAGTCTCCTCTGGCACACTCCCTCCTCGCCCGCTTTGTTCGAACGGCAGGAGAAGTGGTCACCGCCACCACCAGCAGGCCACCTCCAGCGAGGAGGTCCACGATGCATCCCTGAGCGAACGAGGGAAGTCGCACCGCCAGAATGAGTAGCTTCCGTGGCTCCTCTTGACGGTGGTGGTGGTGGTGGTGCCGATTTTTTTGGTCGTCATCATCGTCATCGTCCCTTCCCTACCGTCCAAGGTCCTCGTCATCGTCATCGTCTCTTCTCTCGTCATCGTCCCTTCCCGTCATCCTCTATGCTCCTATCCTCCTCGTTGTCCCCTATCTTCTGATCCATCTCGTCATCGCCCTTCGATCTTTCCTCCGTCCTTCTTGTCATCGTCCCCCTCCCCTGCCGCCCCAGGTCTCCAGGGCGGAGGCGACCCGCGCTTCCTCCGTCGTCGTCCACCTCATTCTTCTCCTTGTCCCTCCTTCCTCGCGCTGCTCTACTTGAGCTTCAGAATCATTCGATTCCGAGACATCTGCAGCTCTAAAGCGATGGTGCCGCACAATGGATTGCTGGCAGGTTGCACGGAGACGAACACATGACGAGGATCTACTTGTACGACCTGCTGGAAACTCACGCTTCACAGGGCTCATGATCAGAGAGTTTGCGGACGATCTTGAAGTACTGGCCAAGGGATTGCGACCGTTGATACGACACCAAGTGGAGAGAGGATCCGCAGCATTGGTAGAGGGTGTCCATGACCTAGGCCTCAAGGTTTCAGATAAGACTGTCATCTTGGGCCGCCCCTCAGTACAGAAAGCAGTCATTAAGGCCATCGCCAAGCACGGGGTTAAGATCAAGGCGAAGACGGACACGAGAGACATGGGCTTCGACAGCACCAGGGGAGGGCGAAAGAGAGAGCGACAGCAGCAACCATGGCTGGGTTCCCCGTAGGAGGGCGATCCACTTCCACTATCATGCTGCACATATGGACCAGCAATACCCAGCAAGACATATGCACATATGGACGACGGCAGAACAAGGAATGGTTCACCTTTTGGGAGCAGCAGCAGCAGCAGGAGTACCGTGCACGTGTACGTGTGGCCCGGCAGGCAGTCTACGCCAATCTGAGCGCCATCGAAGTACGTAACACATTGAGATCGGTGACGCGGCCACTGGGGGCGATCATAGTTTCCATGGGAGAATTTGGCTGGAAACGAGCCAGATCGCTGGATCGACCCCGAATACAACGAGTGCGCACACAACCCCAACGACACGGACATGCAGAGCCTCTAGGACACGGTACATAGCCAGCTCACGGCAGAACCATGGAGAAAAAGGCGAATCCACATTTTGGCGGGTTTAGATTTGCTCGCGGTGCACATCTACAGGTGGCGCAGCGCACGTTGCGCTGGATGCGTCGCAAAGGCAAGTTCGAGGAAGCGGGCGCGCTTGAGAGTGTCATCGTCGGCAGTAGCTGGACTGCGCAGCGGACCTCACTGGCAGGCTACGTGTGCTAGGAAAAGTGCCCTCGCTGCGATGGAGCTACGGAAGACCTCTGCTCCATCGCTTTTACCAGTGCCCGAAACATACCGACATAGACGATGACTGGATCCACCGCGCCCAGGACCTGGAGCGCAAAACGGTACAGTCCATGAGCGAGGATCCCAACATGAAACAGTTCTGGTGCCGAGGTGAGCTCGCCGCTCGGCTCAACGAGGTTCCGGCGGCCCCAAGTTGGAATGAACATCTGGCAGTGTACGACGCTGACTTGGACGAGGTCCCTTTCCCCAATGAAGGCATGCAGCTGTAAGGCAACCGCCTCTGGCCCCAGCGCGTCTGATTCAGCTCCAGCTTAATCCACCTCATGTTTACGAGAACTTCCTGGCATGAGTGCACAAGGTCATAGCTGCTGTCGCTTCTGAAGCTTACTCTCTGCCCAGAGTTAAGCACCAGCGTCGGCCGCTACCCTTGAGGTCAGTGAATATAGCCTCGCTTCGGCACTAACGCGAGCTTGTGACGGGCCACTGCGTGCTGCAGAACCCCAAGAACAAGCAACGCTGGTATGGCTTTCATTGGAAACTGGGGCCCACGAGAGTCTCAGTATATGACTGAATGCGAGGCAACCCGTGCCCTAGTAGGAGGTTAGTTTCCGTTTGTAACGTTCCCCTCCCGATTTCTGCCTCGACTTGCCCTTCCCTCCGAATCGGTGGTAAGAATGTGCGCCCGTCCCAGACGCTAATGGTGATGAATGGTCAGTCGTGGTGTGGTGAGTGTGCTCACTTGGGTACTTGCACGAGCACAGGGGGAGGACAGTTCCACCAGCTTCCACCAGCCCAGGGGGTCTGGCTGCAGACAGTGCAAGGGAGGTGCTGCACAAGCCCTCGAACTGCCAAGCCCAGGGGTGACCAGGTGAAGCCTCTACAGTGGGGACCCATGCCAAGAAGCACCCTGCTTGCCTCCAGGGTGCCCTGGGTTTCTTGGGTTTCGATGGTTTTGCAGTTGAAAGCGCGACGTTCCCACACCAAAAATCAATGGACGTCCTGGGGTCTCAGGGTTGGGTTCCTTGTGGAAGGTTTCTTGTGGACTGGCCTCCACGGTAGTTCCCCCCCCCGAGGAAGGGACGCGCAGGCCCTCACAGGTAGAGAGGCTCGGTCTCAAGGGCCGCGGCGAAGGTCTCCTGCTGCTGCGACGACTGGCGTCCCCTCGGCGGGCCGACCTTCCTTCCTCGCTCTCCACCTCGTCGTCGTTGTCTTCCTCGCCGTCGCCCCCCTCCGGCCGCCCCAGAGGTCTCTAGGACGCTGGATCACCTGCAGCGGGACGCAGTCCTCCACTTCGACGACCTCATCCTTCCCGACGACGATCCGCACGTGCGCCAGGCGAGCCCTTGTGCTCGCTCGCGCGCGCACGACGAGGTCCGACGTGCGATGGTGGAGCCTCTGTGCGCCTTCTGCGCCTTCTGGGCCTCTGGGGCCCCCTGGGCCTCTGGGGGCTTCCGGGGGCCTCTGGGAATGGAGGGGGGAAACATGATTACCATGGCAAAGATGCCGCGGGATTTTGTCGACGCAGGACTTGGTCCTGGTTTCCATGCTGGCCGTCGCCGATTCGCGAGGACGATCCACGAGCTGACGATGGCCAAGATGGATGGTGACCAAGATCGACTCCGACGACTCCGCGTTCAGTCTTGGTCATAGTCATCGTCTCCTCTCCCCCCCAGGCGTGCCGTGGGGAGCGCGGGGCAGAGCGCCCCTCGACGAACCGCCCGCTCGGGGACGGTGGGCTCGAGAGTCTCGGGGGCCGCGGGCTGCGAGGATCACGGCGTCAGATCGGGGGCTCGTAGAGGGGGGTTATCCCAAGGTGAGGGTTGGGGAACGAACCGCCCTGGATTCTCGCAGTTCCCTCTTCCCTTTTATTAGAGCGATTTTTCGTCCCAGCCCCACCTCTGCCCATGCCCCACCCTTACAGTCAAAAACCCTAACAAGGACGCGCGACTTTGCAAAGGGCATCCTTGCGCCCTTGCTCTTCCTTGCTCTTGCGTCCCTGAGGTTTTCGTCGCCCGCCGCCCCCGAAAATCCCAGCTTCGGCTTCCAAGGGTCTTGCGTCCTTGCCGCGCGTCCTTGTTAGGCTTTTTGATTCTTCGCCCTCCCAGCCAGAGGTCCGAGGGCCGCGGCGGCCTCCGGGGGCCCTCCTCGCGGCGGCCCGCGGGAAGCGCTCGGCGGAGCCGCCGGGGCGCCGCGCTCGCGGCCGGAGCTCGGCGGGGGCTCGCGCGGCGGGGGTGGTCACGGGCCGTTCGTGGAGAGTGTGTACGGTGCCGTTTTCAGCACATGCTCCGCGGGCGGACCATGTACTAAAAAAATGCAGGGACTTAGTATGAAAAACAGCGATGACTTCATGCACAACTTTATTCATGCATCAATCATGTATTACACATTCGATATTTCTTAAAGTCCTATGTATTAGAAGCTGCCCTGTATAGGGCTCGACGAAGAGAAGGCGGCATGAGTACAGTTTTTCACACCTCCGCGCGGATCTCTTGGATCGGCGCCGCCCCCCCCCCCCCCGCCGGCGGCGCCCCTGGCGCGCCAGGGAGGGAACTCGGGCGCAGATCCACGACACCCGCGCGGACCTCCGACCATTTCTGATGGTCATGCCGTTCTCGCCCTTATACTTCTCCTCTTCTTAGCCTCCCTTCCTCCTCCTCCTCCTCCTCCTCCTCCTCCTCCTCCTCCTCCTCCTCCTCCCCCTCCTCCTCCCCTCCTCCTCCTCCTCCTCCTCCTCCTCCTCCTCCTCCTCCTCCTCCTCCTCCTCCTCCTCCTCCTCCCCCTCCTCCTCCTCCTCCTCCTCCTCCTCCTTCCTCCTCCCCTCCTCCTCCCTCCTCCTCCTCCTCCTCCTCCTCTCCTCCTCCTCCTCCTCCTCCTCCTCCTCCTCCTCCTCCTCCTCCTCCTCCTCCTCCTCCTCCTCCTCCTCCTCCTCCTCCTCCTCCTCCTCCTCCTCCTCTCCTCCCCCCTCTCCGGTGGCTTTCGGGCTACACATGCAGCCTGGGCCTCCCGCGCCCGCTCGGGAGGAGGCGGGCTCCCCCCGGTGCCTGTTCCGCGCCCGCCTGACCGTGCCACGCCGGGTCGGTGCCGAGCCTCTGGCTTTGGCAGCCGCGCGTCGCTCGTCGGTCGTCGGGGCTGTCTGCGCCGTCTCTGTCGGTCGTGGCTGTCTGTCGGTCGTCGGTCGTCGTCGTGGCCGTCGGTTGTCGTCTCTGTCGTCTCCGTCGTCTCTGTCTGTCGGTCTCTGTCGTCGGTCGTCGTGGCTGTCTGCGCCGTCTCCGTCGTTGCCGTCTCCGGCTCGGGGGCGCGGAGGTGATCGCCCTCGGTATCGTTGATCCGGTCCCCATCCCCATCCACAGCCCCTTCGAGACCCCCACCAGATTACCACCCCAGTTGGGGATACACGCCCCTCGAAGCCCGAGGGGAACGACCTATATCCCCATCTGGGGGGGCAACTCGGCCAGTGGGGCCCAGGCCACGCCACTGGGGATGGGGATCGGTTAAACGATACTCAAGCCCTCCGCGTTTCGCGGCTCGGGCTGGAGAGCTTCTCTTCGCCAGAGGCCTTCGCGAGAGCGCTTCGCGCTTTGTTCAGCGCGAGGCGCCAGATTGGGGAACCTGACTGCGTGTCGTCGCTGGCGTAGTCGTCCTCGCCGTCGTCGTCCTCGTAGGGGGGTTGTCGTCGTCGTCGTCGTCGTCGTCGTCGTCGTCGGCCTCCCCATCCCCGTCCTCGTCGCACTCCTGTTCCCCCCTCCCGAGGACATTGAGAAACGGACGGGACGAGACACCAACAAGGTGTCGATTTCGGAGAAGGCCAAACTTACCTGGGACGTGAAGCACAAGGCCCTGATGTATGCTTGCTTTGGACTCGACTCTTTCTTGCTCTGGATCGGCCTCCCCGTTTTTGTCGTCCTCGCTCATCGCCCACGTCGGCCTCATCGATTTCGCGTTGTCCTGATCTTGGCGTCGTTGCGATCATCCTCCTTATCTTACTTACTCATCTTGTTCCATCCTCTCCTTAGAAGGAAGTAGAGGAGGAGCAGCGGCGACACAGCGCTCCGTGACCAAAACGGCGAGGAGACAGAGTCCGACAAGGTGGCGTCTGCAAGACGCGTACGAGTCGACTGCCCCGGGGCGAGGAAGAAAGGGCGGCCTTCATTCAGAATGCGAAACAACTACCAGAACCCTGAGAAGCAATTATCGACCCCTCCCATCCAGCGAAACTCATCTCGAAGTGATATGCCGCCCCCAGGCCCCTTAGTGCGGGATCCCACCACGATCTTGTTGGTTTTCCAACTCGGCCCAATCGGCTTCAAATGAGGGTTGCAACATGAACCCAGTTAGGACTCCACCATTAGGACTGGGCCGTCTTGCTCCTCTTACTCACACCGCCCCCCCCCTCCCCCCGCGGAATTGTTTAATCTTGTAGACCTACGCCACATCTGTCGACCCCTTGCAAAAAGCCTGGGGCCCGATGCTGGGTCAGCCTGGCCGTGTCGGACGGCCCCCTGACAGTGTCCGAATCTCCTTCACGAGTCAATCTGGAGGCCCGCACCCGGAGCTCCCAGGAGAACCCGCTGGGGCTTCCGAGAAGTCGGCGAGGGCTCCAGGAGATCACACACACGTGGCCCCACGAGGCGTTCAGGCGCAACCAGGAGGCTCCGAGACGCCCCCCGCGGCCCCCCAAAGGGCCTCCGAGAGGCGCACCAGGGAGCCCACCAGAGCTGTCAAACAGCTCCCAAGAGACTCCACAAGGCCCCCGAGAGACCGCTCGGAAGGAGGAGGAGGAGGAGGAGGAGGAGGATGAGGAGGAGGAGGAGGAGGAAGTTCATACGTCACCCCGCAGAACTGCTGGAAGGCTATGTTTCGAGATCTGCCGTTGTCCTGCATCGTGCCTGCGCGTGCTCTGAGAGACTGCGTAAAGGTATCTTTGCGTTCTTCTACCCTTCCCTCCTTCCCTTTCTACCTCCTCTTTTCCCCTTCCCTTTCTACCTCATTCCCTTTCTACCTCGTCTTCCCCCCTTCCCTTTCTACCTCCTCTCTTTCCCCCCTCTTCGCGCCCCCTCCTCCGTCCTCTTCCTCCTGCCTCCTCCCTCCCCCCCCTTGGGTTGCGAAGGAGGTCCAGGCGCGCGAGCTGTCGACCTTCAGGATTTAGGGCCCTCCTCGCAACCAAGTCTCGGACGCAGCGGGAACAGTTTGTGCTTCTTGTTCGCTGGCTGGAGGCGGAACACCTGGCGAAGGAAGTGACAGAAGTGTGCGCAGATTGCAAGGCGCGCAGTTCGCAAGCGTACCATCGAAGCGGCATGCGCAAGAGAGAACTATATACCGAGTTCGGCGGTGTCCGTGGCGGATGGGAACGTTGCGCGTGCCGAGAACAGCGGAATCCTGAAGTGTAAGTTTTGCAACTTACCCGTTTTGTAAAGTTCTGCGTCGGCAATGGCGGCGCAAGTCCCGAAATCCGTGGGATGAGGACCAGGAGGGGGTAGAGCGAGAGGGAGGACGACGATTCTGATCATGAGAGTGCTAAGGGGGAGGAGGAGGATGAGGATGAGGATGAGGATGAGGATGGGGATGAGGAAGAAGAGGAGGAGGAGGAGGAGAAAGGAGGAGGAAGAGAAAGAGGACGAGGAGGAGGAAGAGGCGAGGAGGAACAGGATGAGGAGCGGGAGGAGGAGGAGGAGGAGGAGGAGGAGGAGGAGGAGGAGGATGATAATGAATTGGACGTTGGAAAAAAGGAGAGGCATGATGATAATTCTGATGATGCTGCTGCGGATGAGGGCGCGGATGATGATGTTGCTGATGCTGATGATGATGCTGCGTCTGATGATGATGATGGTCATGACGATGAGGATGATGATGCGGTTGCTGCTGCTGATAATGATGTTGGTACTGATGGTGATGTTGTTGATGGTGATGTTTCGGATGATCTTGATGAAGAATAGTCTGAGGAGGATGAGGGGGAGGATGAGGCGGAGGAGGAGGCACTTGACGTTGGTTATGGAAAAGGATGAGGATGCTGATGATGCTGTTGCTGATGGTGCTGATGCTGCTGAGGATGATGCTGATGATTATGCCGATGATGATGTTGCTGATGATGGTGCTGCATAAGATGACGACGACGATCCTGACGATGCTGATGATGATGATGATGATGATGCTGATGATGATGATGATGATGATGATGTGGCTGTTGATGATGTCGCTGACGCTGCTGATGATGATGATGCTGGTGTTTGTGATGGTACTGATGACGATGAGGAGGAGCAGGGCGAGGACGCGCGTGAGGAGGAGGCGAATGAACTTGACGTTGGATGACGAGACGCATTCTGATGATGCTGGTGCTGCGGCGGATGATGCTGCTGCTGATGAAGACGATGATGATGCTGCCGATGCTGCTGCTGATGATGCTGACCACGCTGATTCTGACGACAATGCTGCTGATGACGATGAGAGTGGTGATGGTGCTGCTGATGCTGATGATGACGATGTTAATGATGTTGGTGCTGGTGATGCAGATGCTGATGATGATGCAGATGATGATGATGATGATGATGATGATGATGATGATGATGATGATGATGATGCTGATGATGATGATGATGATGATGATGCTGATGCTGATGATGATGATGATGATGATGATGACGATGATGATGATGATGATGATGATGAGGATGATGCGGACTGATGCTGCTGCTGATGACGATGCTGACGACGATGATACTGCTGTTGCTTAGGATGGTGATGATGCAGCTGACCAATGGGGTTGACGATGCTAGCGTTTCCGCTGAACATGCTGATCATGCTGATGCTTTTGATGCTGCACGTGTTGGCGGTACTGCTGCTGATGCTGGTGATGATGATGATGATGATGATGATGATGATGATGATGATGACGATGATGATGATGATGATGATGATGATGATGATGCTGATGATGATTATGATGATGATGATGATGTTGTTGTTGTTGTTGTTGCTGCGGATGATGTCGATGCTGACGATGATGCTGATGGTGATGCTGGTGACGATGCTGATGATGGTGATGCGGATGATGGCGACGACGATGCTGATGATGCTGATTTAGATGATGATGATTTTGCTGATGCTGGTGCTGGTGCTGATGCTGGCGTTGTTTTTGATCATGATTGTGACGATGATGATGACGATGATGCTGATTATGATGATGCTGACGATGATGCGGATGCTGTTGCTGATGGTGATGCGGCTGCTGATGATGCGGATGATGATGCTGCGGCTGGTGATGCTGATGGTTCTGGTGATGCTGATGATGCTGATGCTGATGTCGATGACGACGATGCTGCTGATGCAGATGCAGATGCGGCTGATGCTGCTGATGCTCCTGATGCTGATGGCGCTGATGGTGATGATGATGGCGACCATGGTGATGATGATCATGATGCGGATTATGATAATGATGGTGATGATGATGCTGATGATGCTGATGCTGATGCTGCTGATAATGATGCTGCTGGTGATGATGATGCTGATGATGATGCTGATGAGGATGGTTATGATGATGCGGATGATGATGATGATGATGATGATGATGATGATGATGATGATGATACTGATGCTGATGATGATGATGATGATGATGATGATGACGATGTTGATGACGATGCTGATGCTGATGATGATGATGATGACGATGATGATGATGATGACGATGACGATGATGATGATGATGATGATGATGATGATGATGATGATGATGATGATGATGATGATGCTGCTGCTGCTGCTGCTGCTGCTGCTGATGATGATGATGATGATGATGATGATGATGATGATGATGATGATGATGATGCTGATGCTGATGATGATGCTGATGATGATGATGCTGGGAGGGAGGATGAGGAATATGGCGTGGGAGAAGGTGGAACCGGATGGTGGGGAGACGGAAGAAAAGGAGGACACGGAGTATGAGCAGGAGGAGGAGGAGGAGGAGGAGGAGGAGGAGGAGGAGCAGGGGGAAGAAGAGGAAGAAAAGGAGGAGAAGGAGGAGGAGGATGGTGACGTGGGAGAAGGAGAATGAGGAGGAGGCGGATGAGGAGGAGGATGAAGAGGAAACTGAGGCGGATGAGGAAGAGGAGGAGGCGGGCGAGGAAAACAGGGGGCGGAGGAGGGGGGAGGAAGAGGAACAGGATAAGCAGGAGGAGGAGGGGGAGGACGAGAAAGAGGAGGCGGAGGAGGAGGAGGAGGAGTAGGAGGAGGAGGACGAAGTGGACGTAGGAGAAGATACGCATGATGATGCTGATGATGGTGACGATGATGATGCTGATGATGCGGATGAGGATGATGATGGTGATGATGATGCTGCTTCCGATGATGATGCTGCTGATGATGCTGCTGATGATGCTGATGGTGCTGGTGATGCTGATGCTGATGATGCTGATGCTGATGGCGACGATGATGCTGATGTAGATGCAGATGCGGCTGATGCTGCTGCTGCTCCTGATGCTGATATGGCGCTGGTGATGATGATGACGACTATGGTGATGATGATCATGATGATGATGGTAATGCTAATGGCGCTGATGATGCTGCTGATGATGACGATGCTGATCATGCTGATGATGTTGTTGATGATGTTGATGATGAGGAGGAGGATGCTGCAAACTATGTTACTGCTGCTGATGATGCTCATAATGCTGATGATGCTGCTGCTGGTGATGATGCTGTTGCTGATGTTGATGATGGTGATGGTGTTGATGCTGATGATGGTGATGATTATAATGATGATGATGCTGATGCTGCTGGTGCTGATGGTGGCGTGGATGCTGCTGCTGCTGATGACGCTGATGATGAGGATGATGATGCTGCTGATTCTGATGCTGCTGAAGATCATAATGGTTATGAGGATGCTGGTGATGATGGTGGTGAGGAGGAGGAGGATACATTATAATAATACTAATAATAATTTTATTAATAACAATAATAATAATCATACTCACAATAATAATACTAGTAATGATCATAATAGTAATAATATTAATAGCAATACTAATACGAATGATAATAGTAGTAATAGTATAATATAATATAATATAATATAATATAATATAATATAACATAATATAATTTAGTATAATATATAATAACCAAATTATTAATAATACTAATATTAATACTACTAATCATAATAATAATGCAACTAATAATAATACTACTAATGATAATACTGATACTAATAATATTAGTAATAATAATACTAATACTAATACTAATAATACTAATAATATTAATAATATGAGTAATCATACTAATACTAGTGATACTAATATTAACCACACGAAGAAGACTAAGCACACTGCGAAACAACTGAGACTACTGATAGGAGGTGGATGAGGAGACGGAGGAGGAGGCGAGGAGGAGGAGGAGGAGGAGGTGGAGGTGGAGGAAGACGATAAGGAGGAGGATGAGGAGGGTGATTCGGAGGAAGAGAAGGAAGAGGAGGCGGAGGAGGATGAGGAGGAGGAAGAGGAGGCGGAGGAAAAAGAAACAGATGAGGAGAAAAAGGAGGAAGAGACCTTTATCAGGTTCCCTTATCGCCAAATATCGAACTGCCTTCGGCCCGTCGGTCACCGTGCCTGGGCTCTGGCTGAAGGGCCACTCGGATGGCGGACGGGGTCTCGAGGGAGGCTTCTCGGGGGCGTCTTGGAGATCAGGGAGCCTCTTTTGGGCCTCCTAGGGGCGCTTGTGGGGTCTCCGGGGAGCTTCTTGGGGACTTTTCGGGGCCGAAGGCTGGACGTGTTCGTGGGGGTTCCTTTTCCTGTCCCATTCTTGGGCCCGTTTAGGGGCCGTCTTTAGTTGTCTTTGGGGCCTCATGGGCGTACTGTTTCTGCCCGTCTTGGGAGTCCTTTTGAGAGTCCCTTGGGCCGTCTTGGGCCGATCTTGGGGGTCCCTGGGGCCGTCTTCTTCGACGCTGCGAAAGTCCAAGAGGCGAATCTGCTCGGAGCCGTTTGAGTCATTCATCTGTCGGGGTGCTCCAAGATTCGCTCGGCGGTTCTTCCCCTCGGGAATGAATGAGTGCTAGTGATACTCTTGTGGACGACGATCAATGGAGAGGAAGCATGCTGCCAAATATTGTACAGATATCTCAAACTGTTTAAAACGTGTCTTGAAGACGTAAAGCAACATGTGCTACATATTCTTAGAACATGCAACACTCTTGCACATTTCTAACTCGAGGATCGGACTGTTAGGGCGTTCGTTGCCATGGCATCCACAGTAATCGTCCCAGGGGGATCGATAACTGCACACCAGGGCCACGCTTTCGGCCGCGCGGACTTTTCTTTGGTCGGCGAGGGACCCCCCCCACGACGCCCTGCCCCAGGCGCGCAGCGCACGCCGGGGGCCTCCAGCGCCGCCGGGGGCGCCGGGGGGGGGGAGGTCCAGCGTCGACCCAGGAAATCTGCCTGGGCGTCCGAGCGCCCATGCTCGGCCCCAGCTTCGAGCTACCCCCCCTCTCCCCTGGAGAAGCAGGGGGGGGCTTCCGAAGCTAACCCCCCTCCCCCCTGAACCTGTAGGCATTTTTTTTTTTTTTTTTTTAGGTGGAGGGGCCCTGGCCAAAACGGCCTGGAAACTACCACCTGCCTCCCCTCCTTGTCGGGGCCCGGGGTCAGCCCAGGCTCCCCTTTCAAGGGGGGGGGCGTCCGAAGTTACCCCCCGTTTTCTTTTTGTTTGGACTTTGTAGCGGGGGGTCCCTAGCAGAAGGGGGGGGATGTTGGAACCCCTCCTCCTCCTTTTCGGAACCCGGGGTAAGCCCAGGCTCACCTTTCCAAAGAGGGGGGGGGCCTTCCGAAGCTACCCCCCCTTCCCCTCCTTCCGTTGGCTTTTCCAGCTGGAGGCCCCTCGCTGAAGGGGGGGTTTCGAAGCTACTTTTCTTCTTTGGTGTTCGGCGCCTCGTTGGTTTTCGGCGTACGTGTGGTTTTCGCCGTCTCTTTGGTTTTCGGCGCCCTCTTTGGTATTCGGCGCCCCCTGGGCCTTCGGCGCCCCTTTGGTTTTCGGCGCCCCTTTGGTTTTCGGCGCTCCTTTAGTTTTCGGCGCGCCTTTGGTTTTTGAAGCCCCTTTCGGTGTTCTGTGCACCCTGTGGTATTCGGCGCATCGTTGGTTTTCGGCGCCCTCTAGGTTTTCGGCGCCCCTTTGATTTTCGGCGCCCCTTCAGTTTTCGGCGCCCTTTTGGTTTTGGCGCTGTGGTTTTCGGCGCTCCTTTGGTTTTGTGTGCCCGTCGGCTTTCGGCGCGCCTTTGGTTTTTGGCGCCCTTTGGTTTTCGACGCCCTGTTGGTTATCGGCACGTCTTTTGTTTTTCCGCGCCCTTTTGGTTTTCGGCGCATCCATCGTTGGTTTTCAGCGCCCCTGTGTTCTTCGGCGCCTTTTTGGTTTTCGGCGCCCCTGTGGTTTTCGGCGCTCCTGCGGTTTCCGGCGCCCCTTTGATTTTCGGCGCCTTTGGCGCCCTGTCCGACTTCGGAGGTTCTGTTGTTTTCGGCGCCCCTTTGGTTTCTCGGCGCTCTTTTGGTTATCGGTGCACCTTTGGTGTTTTTTCGCCGCTCTTTTGATTTTCGGCGCATCGTTGGTTTTCGCCACCTCTTTCTTTTTCGGTGCTCCTTCTGGTTTTTGGTGCCCATTGGGTGTTCGGCTACCCTTTGGTTTTCGACGCCCCTTTGGTTTTCGGCGTCCCTTTGGTTTTCGGTGTCCTCTTGGTTTTCGGTGCTCAATTGGTTTTCGGCGGCGCCCTTTTGGTTTTCGGTGCCCTTTTTGTCTTCGACGCTTGTTTGGTTTTGTGTTATTTTCAGCTTTCTGCGCCCTTTTGGATTTTCGGCGCCCCTTTGGTTTTCGGCGCCCTCTTTGGTATTCGGCGCTCCTTTGGTTCACGGCGCCCTTGTGGTTTGCGGCGCCTCTTTGGTTTTCGGCGTTCTTTTGGTTTTCGGCGCCGTTTTGTTGCCCTTTTTGTTTTCGGCGCACCTCTGGTTTTCGGCACCCTTTTGATTTTCGGTACTTTTTTTGGTGTTGGCGGCCCTTTGGTTGTCGGCGCCCTGTTGGTTTTCGGTGCCCCTTTGGTTTCCGGCGTCCTTTTCAAGTTCGGCGATCCTTTGGTTTTTGTCGCCCTTTCGGTTTCGGTTCTTTTTGGTTTTCGGCGCCCTGTTGGTTTTCCGCGCTTCTTTGGTTTTCGGCACTCTTTTGGTTTTCGGCGCCTCTTTGGTTTTCGGCGCCCCTGTGGTCTTCGGAGCCTTTTTGGTTATCGGTGCCTCTTTGGTTTTCGGCGCCCCTGTGCTCTTCGGAGCCTTTTTGGTTTTCGGCGCCTCTTTGGTATTCGGCGCCCTCTTTGGTATTAGGCGCTCCTTTGGTTCAGCCCTTGTGGTTTTAGGCGCCCTTTTGGTTGTCGGCGCCCTTTTTGTCTTCGACGCTTGTTTGGTTTTGTGTTATTTTTGGCTTTCTGCGCCCTTTTGGGTTTTCGGCGCCCCTTTGGTTTTCGGCGCCCTCTTTGGTATTCGGTGCTCCTTTGGTTCACGGCGCCCTTGCGGTTTTCGGCGCCCCTTTCGTTGTCGGCGCTCTTTGGGTTTTCGGCGCCGTTTTGTTGCCCTTTTTGTTTACGGCGCGTCTCTGGTTTTCTGCACCCTGTTGGTTTTCGGTACTTTTTTTGGTGTTGGCGGCCCTTTGGTTGTCGGCGCCCTGTTGGTTTTCGGTGCCCCTTTGGTTTCCGGCGTCCTTTTCAAGTTCGGCGATCCTTTGGTTTTTGTCGCCCTTTCGGTTTCGGTTCTTTTTGGTTTTCGGCGCCCTGTTGGTTTTCCGCGCTTCTTTGGTTTTCGGCACTCTTTTGGTTTTCGGCGCCTCTTGGATTTTCGGCGCCCCTGTGGTTTTCGGAGCCTTTTTGGTTTTCGGCGCCTCTTGGGTTTTCGGCGCCCTCTTTGGTATTCGGCGCTCCTTTGGTTCAGCCCTTGTGTTTTTCGGCGCCCCGTTGGTTTTTCGGTTTTTTGGATGTCGGCGCCCTATTTGGTTGTCGGCGCTTTTTTGTTTTTTTGCGCCCCTCTAGTTTTTTCGCGCTCTTTTGGTTTTCCGCGCTTCTTATGTTTTCGGCGCTGCTTTTGTCCGGCAGGGGGAGTCAAAAGGGGTCGGGGTAGCTAAGCCCCCCCCTTCGAAAAGAGAGGGGGGGTGTAGCTTCTCGAGCGCGAAGGCGGGGGGGAGGGGGGGTTAGCTTCCGGTGGGCGGGAACAAGAGAGGGGGGAGGGGCTTTCGGCAGGGGAGGTCCCAGGGGGGGGGGGGGGGGTAGCTACGCCTCCCCCCCCCTCTTTGGACAAGGGGGGGGGGGGTGACAGCTTCTGGAGCGCGAAGGGGAGGGCCTCCGAGGGGGCAGAAAAAAGGAGGGGGTGGGCTTCCAGCAGGGGAGGCTCAAAGGGAGGGGGGGCAGCTAAGGGGGGACCCCCCCCCTTGGGAGTGTACCGCGGGCGTGCTCTCTCTCTCTCTCTCTCTTATGTTTCCTGGTGTTTTGTTTCCCGCTCTCCCCCCCGCCCGCACCCCCGAGCTAGGGGCGAATCGGCGCGCTTCTCGCTCAGTGCTCTCGGGAGGGGGTTCCCAGGAGGACCTGCGCCCCGCGCAGGCCTGCGGCGCGACGGCCGTGCCATGTCGGGCTGGGGTGGCCGCTGGCATCTGGTCTCCGCGACCCATCGTCGGTCAGTGGAGAACATCCGACGAAGGCATCTATACACCACCACCGTGCCAGGTCAGGGCCATCCTGGGCCCCAGGATGGTGTATAGACCCTCTTGGCCTCGGCCAGGAGGGCGGATACACCATCCTGGGGCCCAAGATGGCCCTGGCCTGGCACGGTGATGGTGTATAGATGCCTTCTGCGAAGAACATGGAGTGGAGAGATCCATGCCGATGCCGTTGCCCTTCCCTCGTCCTTGTCCTCTTTGGCTTGCTGGGGGGCCCGCGTCGCCGCGGCCAGGTTCTGCTCGGGAATCTTGGTCCGAACGCAGGGTTTGGTCAGAGAGGTTCGGCCAGGGGCGCTGGAGGGTTGGCCAGGGAAATTCTTCGATGGGTGGGAGGGGAAAAACACACAGACACAATTATTCGTCGATTCCTTAGAAAATATGGGAAAATATGGGAAGTGGGGGGGAAGACAAACACCTAGAACATATAGGAAAATATGGTGAATCATTTTATTAGTGTGTATTTATTTGTGTGTTTGTGGGCCCCTTCAGATAGGTAGTTCTCGTCGTAGCGTGTGGTAGCAGTGGCGGCTTTGCTCGCCGTGAGTATTTCCGACCTGTCGGCGGCCAGTTACAATCCCTGCATATGCGGGTCCAACAGACGCTGGGGTATCGTATGCCCTCGCTGGTGTTCAGTTGGCTGCGGACATCCTTCGAATTCTGAACACGAGCTGGCGTTCGAGAAATCTGACCTGCAGGCTCACATGTCCTTTCCCAACATCGACTCCGACACCCCTCTAGAGAGATCGTCGATAAGGTGGTTTCTCCCAGGGTGGCAGGGAACGCAGTTCCCTCAAGTGTGGCTTGTCGGTGCGGGGGCGGGGATTTGGCCGCCTTCTGACAGGGCCCTCCGCCTCTTAGAAGGTGTGGGGGGTTCTTCTCAGAAAGGGGTCGTGCCCTTCTGCGAAGCTCCATGCCTTCTCACCCAGACTCCGACGGCGAGAATGTCTGCTCCTCCTTCTCCTCCTCCTCCCCCTCCCCCTCCCCCTCCTCCTCCTCCTCCTCCTCCTCCTCCTCCTCCTCCTCCTCCTCCTCCTCTTCCTCTTCCTCCCCCTCCCCCTCCCCCTCCTCCTCCTCCTCCTTCTCCTCCTCCTCGTCCTGTTTCAGAACGCACCCCCAGACGTATCGACCCCTTCTCGGGGGCCATCTGTTTGTTCCTGGTCGCCTTTTGATTGTTCCAGGGCCGGAAGCTGGCCCTTGGACTACCCAAGTGAGGCTTCGATTGCTAAGGCCATCACAGCCTGTGCCGCCGACCCTGGAGGACGACCCCCACGATGGAAGAGGCATTCGTGAAAGTCGGGATCAGACGCTCGCAAAGAGTGTCCACGAGGCTACCCGAGGCCCCCAAGAGGTGCCCAAGAATCCCCACGACGTTCTGGGGGTGTCTCTGGAGTCCCTTGCTGGCCCTTGGGCTACCCGAGCGAGGTTTCGACTTCCCGAGCCGCTGGCTCTCCAGGCAGAACGGGGCCGAGGCTTTCCCGGAACCCCTCCTGCCCTCGGACGGTCGCCCCCTGCCCGCCCAGCCCTCGCAGCTTTTCGCGTGCCGCCGCGGCAGCTGCCTCTGAGGGGTCCTCGCGGCGTCCTTTTTGCGGCATCCTGGCGGCGTCCTGCCGGTGCTTCCGCGTCCCTGGCGCTCTCGTCGGTGGTTCAAAGCTGGGGTCCCGAGGGATGGGGTCCTAAGGATAGGAAGGGATTCACGGGTGGATTTGCACTGTTTTGGGCGCCTCGTCCTTAGGGCCTTATCCCTCAGGACCCCACCTTTGAACCACCGAGACTTTCTTCGGAGCTTCCAACTCTGGAGCTCGCCGTGGCTTCCCAGGTCCCAGGGGGCCCAGGAAGAGCCAAAAGCATTTGACATCTCGCCCTTTGACCCTCGAACAACGACCACGACCACGACCACGACCACGGACGACGATGGAAGACGGACGACGACGGACGACGACCACGATGCCGACCTCGAGGACGAAAAAGACGCCGACGACGACGATCGACGTCCACGAAGATGACCTCGCGGACGAACAAGACGGCAACGACGAGGACGATGCCTTGCCAGATGCACCGGGACTCGCTCCGCAACCGCTACTCCAAGCCGTACACCAGCAGCCGCCTTAGACGCGCCTTATGCTCTTGCCCAGGGGGGGGCGAGAAAGCGGAGGAGCATGAGGACGATGAGAAGGACGAGGGTTACGTCATTTGTAGGGCGCGAAGATGATTGCGCTTCGCGCGGCGCGGCCTGGACATAAGAGCGGTTCTTCTCCAGGGTGGCCTCGCAAGGCCGCGAAGATAACCGCGCGTCGCGTTTCACGCGGGACGACACGCGCAATTAGGTGACCTAGAGTCGGGCTACCTCCCGCAAGTTTTCTCTCGATCCAGAGGGCAGACTCGGCTGCAAAGGCTACCGGGGTGCACCTTGGCTGCGCACGCTGAACGAGCGCGAGAAGCAGTTGTGTGACATCAACTTCCAGGAGGTTTATGAGGCGAGAGGCATCGACGCGCGCCAGGCAGCGCAGCCTGTCTCTCAGAAGATAATCATACCGATAGCCTTTCCCTTGTCTTCGACTTTCCTTTGGGGGCCTTCGTCGCCATGGCTGGATTCGCCTAGGACTCCTGGTAAGAACGCACCCTGGGAGAGGTTCAGGGAGTAGCGGTATCGCTGTTCCTCCTATCTTCGCAGCCCGCTTGCTTCTTATTCCTATGTGTTCGATATGCTCTGGCAAGGGCGTCACTGTGCAAAACCAGATGCCGTTCAACAATTGTGTTGGTCTAGCGGTCGAAGTTAGTTCCAGCAGTGCGGTAAGCACGTCCATGCAGTCGCCTATGCCTTATGCGCGACGAGACGTACCTGCTTGATCATATCCATCATCTTGTATTGTGTTGCTCGTGACCGTACTCCGAATGATGTGGCTCTCATTGTCCACACTTGCTCTTACAGCGCGAATCGCTCGCATAAGCTGCACGCCGATGCGGAGAAGTCAGGTTTGGTTCTGCAGTATCCTCATGGTGCGACGACTGGAAGGGCGCAGGCAGTCGTACGACGACGAGTCGAGGGGGGTGGTATACTGGTGACAACCGCGAAGGCCTTGCGGCCGGTGCCGCCGACCCGGAAGGCGGGACCCCCCCTCCTGAAAGACCTCGGCCGGGGCCCTGGCCTGGGCCCGGGCCCGTGCCAGGGCCGGGGCGGGGGCCACGGCCACGGCCCGGGGGCCAGGGCTGGGGGCCCCGGCACGCCGAAGCGAGCCAGAGACAGCAGTCCTGCACACTCGAGCAGGCGACCAGAGCATCCAGCAGCACGTGGCGACGAGCGCCCGCGCTGCAAGCAGTCGGAGCCCACTCGGTGTGACACTGACGCGCCAGGCGCGAAGAGAGCCCTGGCCGGGGTCGGGGCCGGCGGGGTCGGGGCCAGGGCCAGGGCCGGCCGCGCCACTCCCACCCCCCACCGAGGGCCCCTTTGCCCCCTGTCCACAGGTGGGGCCGCCCCGGGGGCCCGCTGGGACCCCCGGGGGGGGGGGTAAACTGACTAAAACGACGCGAAGATCGGGACAAAATCGGATTGGGATAACTCGAAATCTCTCGAAATCTCTGAGAATCGGCGGGTTTGGAGGATGTATTGGGCGCCGCGGCCGCTCCAGAGCGTTCCGGAACGCTCTGAGAGCGCTCCGGAACGCTCTGGAGCGATTTATCCCGATCCTAGCCCTGTTTTACTGACCCGTGGCATCCCCCTCCTGCCCTCCCCCCCTGCTCCAGTGCCTCCCCCCCTGCCCCTCCCTCCCCCGTCGGGGAAGGGAAAAAGGGGAAGGAATCGGCTGGTTTTCTTTTTTTGATGTTGTTCCTCCATTTTCTTGGGATTAGCGACGACGACGACGACAGCGTCTCACACACGCCGACGGGTCGGTGGATTATTTACGCTTCGTATACCCCACGGCCCATCATCCAGAGATGATTCGTAGGTGCAGCAGTCAAACCAGAGCAGGGATCAGTCCAAGCAGCGTCCCCCCCGCCCCCCCGTAAAACAGCCGTCCGAAGGCTCAACGGGGTTTCTTCAGAGACCTCCACAAGCCGTTCTCGGGCTCTCTTAGGATCTTCGCGATGATTCTGGAGTCCCTTTTTTGATCACCTTGTAGCATCAGAGGCCTGTCAGATGCCGATGAGGCGGCAAGGCAACACCTACAACCTGGTTTCAGGGTCTGACGTGACTGTTGTTTCCATTCTTTTCATTTGAATTCGGTACATCCCTGGGTAAGGGGCAGGGCGTCAGTTGGATAGAAAATGCTGCCCTCAGCACCGAGGCACCGATGAGGACTGTAGGAAGGATCAGGAAGACGACGACAGCGGCGACGACGGCGGCGGCGACGACGACGACACCCTGCATGTGCCCAGTGAGCAGGAGCTCTCCGAAAGTTAGGTCGGGCATGCCCTCCTACAGGCGGGTTTTGGAGGGAAAAGAAACAAAGTTAAACATATTCAAAACTTTCCAAACATAGACATAATATCATATTTTTGGGGGACTATTTTTGGATATTCTTCCTGTAGAGGGACACGCCCGACTCAATCCCACAGCGCTCTGGAGCCTGGGATGTCTTCAGGGCTCCCTGGCCCCCGAGGCTTCCAGGGGCCCAGCAGCTTGAGCATCGAAACGTTGAGCCTCCCTCGATCGACGACGACGACGACGGCGACGGAGACGATGGCGGAAAGGCCGACGATCGACCTACGACGGCCGGAGGTGACGGCCGACGGCCGACGAAGACGGCCTACGTCGGCCGACGACGATCTACGACGGCGGTGACGGCCGACGGCCGACGAAGACGAACGACGATGACGTCGGGAGCCTTGAGACGGGGGTCAATGCAAACGGGGGTCAGCCAGGGCGCCAGATCCTGCAGGATCCTGCGAAGACCCCCTCTGGCTGACCTGGGTGAGCGAGCCGCTCGTGGCCGCGAGGCGGCCGCGCGTATTGGCTGACCCGGGTTGGCGAAGACCTGCGCTGCAGTTTTTTTTTTTTTTTTTTGTTATTATATTTTGTTATTTTTCCCCCTGCATTCCAGTGTTTGGTCTCCTGCTGACCCGGGTCTGGATTGACCCGGGTCAGAAGATCCCTGAGTGACGACGATGAGCTTCGACGATGACGACGATGACGACGATGACGACGATGACGACGATGACGACGACGACGATGACCACGATGGCGAGGTTCGACGGCGGCGGCGAAGACGGCCTTCCGCAGGTGCCCATGGTGTGGGAGCTGTCGCAGAGCGCCGGCCGCGTGCCGGGCACGAAGACCGCCGAGACCCAGATGCACTGCACGCCGTGTGTCGTGCCCGGCAGTCTGTGGCACACCACCAGGAGGCGGCGGCGCCGATCCTCGTCGCCCTCGTCGCCGTCGCCGTCGTCGTCGTCTTCGTCGTCGTCGTCGTCGCC
>CAUYUJ010017238.1:66265-106265 GCA_963575745.1 Prorocentrum cordatum
ATCTCCTCGACCTCACCTTCAGCTGGCGCCTCGACGATCTCCTCGACCTCACCTTCAGCTGGCGCCTCGACGATCTCCTCAAACTCGTCTTCAGCTGGCGCCTCGACGATCTCCTCAGGCTCGCCAGCTGGCGCCTCGACGATCTCCTCAGGCTCGCATTCGTCGACGGGCTGCTCTGCCTTGGCCTTGAGCTTGCCAACAACCGTGCTGCTCGAGCCCTTGCTGATCGAGCCCTTGCTGCTCGAGCCCTTGCTGTCGCCCTTGCTGCTCGAGCCCTTGCTGCCGCGACCCGCGCCCTTGCCTGTCTAGCCCTTGCCCTTGCCACTAGTCGAGCTCTTGCCCTTGCCCTTGCCGCCAGCGCCCTGGCTCGCTGTGACCAGCTCTGGGATCTGGCCTGACCACTCCTCCTCCCTCGTCGACGGCTCATCCTTGGCAGCCTTGTCCTTGCGCTTCTTCTTGCGGCTCGAGCAGCTGGGGCGCGGCGGGCTCCGCTTGCCGAGCAAACTGCCAAGGAAGGCTATGTCTGCGACTTGGCCTGGCGCCAGGCTGCTGGTGCCTGGCGCCAGGCTGCTGGTGCCTGGCTGGCTGCTGGTGCCTGGCTGGCTGCTGGTGCCTGGCCCGCTGGCTGGTGCCTGGCTGGCTGCTGGTGCCTGGCTGGCTGGTGCCTGGCTGGCTGGTGCCTGGCTGGTTGGTGCCTGGCTGGCTGGTGCCTGGCTGGCTGCTGGCGTCGTAGGTGCCTGGCTGTCTGCTGGCGGCGTAGGTGCCTGGCTGTCTGCTGGCGGCGTAGGTGCCTGGCTGTCTGCTGGCGGCGTAGGCGCCTGGCTGTCTGCTGGTATATACTGTGCCTGGCTGTCGTCTGGTGCCTGGCTGTCTGCTGGTGGCACCTCGCTGAGTCCCGACGCTCTCTCTCTCTCTCTCTCTCTCTCTCTCTCTCTCCTCGTCATCTCTCATACTTCTCTCTCTCTCTCTCATCTCTCCTTCTCTCTCTCTCCCCTCTCTCTCTACTATCCTCTCCGTCTCTCTCTCTCTCTCATCTCTCTCTCTCTCTCTCTCTCGTCTCTCTCTCTCTCCCTCTCCTCTCCCTCTCTCTCTCATACTCTCCTCTCTCTCTCTCTCCTCATCCTCTCCTCTCTCGCTCTCTCGTTATTTCTCTCTTCTCCTCTCGATCGATCGAGCGAGCGAAGAGAGATACAGCTGTGATCTCTATATCCTTTTTTTTTTCTCTCTTCATCGTCACTCCCTCTCTCTCTCTCTCCTCTCTCTCCTCTCATCACCATCCGTGCATCGATTCCTCCTACTCCTTTCTTCCTCCTCCTCCTCCTCCTCCCCTCCTCCTCCTCCTCCCCCTCCCCCTCCCCCCTCCCCATCCTCCTCATCTCTCTCATCCTCCTTACCCCCCTCCCCCTCCTCATCAGTATCATCATCATCATCATCATCATCAGCATCAGCATCAGCATCAGCATCATCACCAGCATCAGCATCATCATCATCATCATCGTCATCGTCATCATCATCAGCAGCATCATCAGCAGCATCACCATCATCATGTTCATAATCATCATCATCATATTTATCAGCATCATCATCATCACCATCATCATCAACCTCATCATCAACATCATCATCAGCATCATCATCCACATCATCATAACATCATCATCAGCAGCAGCATCATCACCATCAGCATCATCAGCATCGTCATCATCATCATTATCATCACCATTATCATCATCAATATCAGCATCATCATCATCGCCATCATCATCACCACCACCATCATCACCATCATCAGCAGCAGCAGCACCCCCCCTCATCCCCCTCTTCCCCCTGCTCCTCCACCCCCTCGAGCCGCCTCCTCCTCCTCCTCCTCCCTGGCCCCCATCCTCCTCATCCATCTCCTCCTCCTCTTCCTCTTCCTCCTCCCCTTCCCCTCCTCCCCCCCTCCCTCCTCGTTTGCATGGGCCCAGGCCCAGAATCGCAGGAGAGCCCGACGAGCGAAGCGCGAGCATCTCCGCGCGATCGCTGGCTTCGAATAGTTGGAACAAACCATACCGCTCATGCCTGCTGATCGAGATTCCCCCCATCGATCAGGCCCCTACACATATGCGAGCAGGACGAGGGACATCATGAGCGAGAGAAGGGGAAAGTGGAGAAAAAGGAGAAAGAGACGGAGGAGACGGAGAACGCGAAGGCGGAGAAGGAGACCGAAACGGAACTTGAGGATAAGAAGGATGGAGAGAGTTGTTTGCCCCTCCTCTCTCCTCCAGCTGGTCCATCGCAGCCGCCATCATCGCGTGCATCTCTTCGTATGGCAGCTCGGGGATCTCGTTATCCTGCGGAGGGTGTTCCTCCTCCTCCCCCTCCTCACCCCCCTCGCGATTTTTCAGCTCGTTGAAGGGTTAGGGGGCGCCTTCCCAGATTCATGGCGCAATGCCAGACCACAGCATGTTTGGAAAACCGTGAGCTCACGCCGTCCAAGCATTATGTGCCACGGCATCGTCATGATCAGGAATTGGACCCCGAGTGGTCCTCATTCCCATCGTCCTTTTGGCGATCCCAGTGCGCAAACATGATGCGCAGCTGGCGGCTCTGAAGGCACCTCAGATCGGAATTCTTCAATGTGAGGCCCCCCTCATCTCCTCAGGCTTCTCTGGCCCCAGGGGTCCGACCGACACGAGCACCACCCTCCTTCCCTTTCGTTTCCTGGGCCCCATTGGCCCGAACAGCACGATATCATTCCCGAGATCCTCTTCTTCTCAGGTATTGTTCGGGTAGCCCGATCCATACCTAGCACCCCATACTCTCCTCGCGTTTTTCTGACCCGAGAGGTCCGAACAGCACAGCCACCTGGGGTTGTTATGTGTCCAGGGGTCCGACCAGCACGATGTTCTACCCCTCCCCTCCTTTCAAGTTAGCCCCTCCTCTTCTATCCTCTCCTCGATCTCCTTCAGGGGTCCGATGTCCCTTTCCTCCACTCGCGAACGCGATGTCTGACACAACCCCTTCCCCAAAGCCCGTTCGGGCAGAGGCTCCAGGCCCCGCGAAACCCCTCGCCGCGATGCCCGACGCCGACCCTTCACAACAACACCCCGACCTCGTTCAATTTGTTCGGGCATCAGGTCCCATCAACACGAGCACCCCCCCTTTCCTTGCATTTTCCTGGCCCCAGCGAATCAACGCGATTGCATGTGTGTTCCTCCTTACGCTTCCTGACCCTAGGAGTCCGAACAAATTTTCGCCCCCCCCCCCCTGCAGTTTGTCTGACGTCCAGGGCTCCGAAATCGCGAACGTCACCCCTTCTCATTGGTTTATCGTGGGCCCCAGGGGTCCGATGAGATGGATTATTTGGGCGGCGGTGTGGGGTGGATCCTCGAGTGATCTCCACCTCGCCCCTATCCTCCTTATCCTTCTCCTCCTCATGGGCGGCTTGATGGCGTCCACCATCGTCTTCGGGGGGAAGCGGCCCTTCTCCAACTTGTATTTCTCGCGCAACACCGAGCCGAACGCGAGCTGCCACGCCGCCTGCGGGGATATGGAGGAGCACGTGCAAAAGGCGAAGGGACAGAGGGATAGAAGAAGCAGAACACGTGGATACATCAGGAGCTACAGACATGCAACTGGGCCTCCACCGATCTTTCCCTCATCGATCCTCCGACCCTTCCGCTCATAGAGCCTCCATCCTCCGATCCGCCCCTCATCGATCCTCCGAGATCCTTCCTTCATCGAGCCTCCTCGTGATCGCATCTAGCGCCTCATCCGATTCTTCCCTCATGGATCGCCGCGCCTCCATCGTATTCTGGCTGAGGCGCTCTCCGTTGGTGACGTTGTTGATCGCCTCCAGGGTCGGCACGAATGCCTCCCCTTCACGCGTTCCCACGGGCGCGGATCGAGGAACAGAATCGAGACAGTACAGTCGGGGCGTTGACCTAAGGAACCCTAAATAAGGAACGCGGCCCCTGTTTCCCATACGTTCATCCTCGGTTTCCCCTGGAAAGCCTCAGGAAAACCCGACGCAAACTGTGAAACATTCCAGGAACACCGAGCCCCTCCCCAACGAAAAGGATTCATTCTTCAGCGCCCCGACTGTATGAAGATAATGACCTATAGGCAGGGGGCACGGTTGACTACCTAGCATCTCTTGTGGACCCTTCTCCCGATCGAATCGCTCGACCTTCGTCCGCCTCATGCAGCTCGCTCCTCTCGATCCTCGGGGCAGGATGCACCCCTCCCCTCCTTCAGCGCTGCGTAGCAAGGGCGGTCACCACTCTTCTGGCACGGGTAGCTTCCGAAGTCGGGGATCGTCGGATGTCCTCGCGGCGGTGTGAGGGCGAGGCTCAAGGTTGAGATTCGGTAGGCCTCAGATGGCAGGCGTTTGCGATGAGGAGAGTACGGTTTCAATGGTGACGCAGCTGGGGGCCGATGCGGCGGCAAAGAGGGATGATACAGTCCCCAGAAGAGGCAAACGGAGGAAGCGGACCAGGAGGACGATGGACGAGCAGGATACCGATGCAGACAGGGATCTAAGTCGCGTCGTCGTCTGAACCGACGTCGCCCGAAACGTCGCCACCGTTATCATTGATGAGGAATTGCGTCGCCATGGCAACCACCGTCAGCATCATGATCATTAGTATCGCTGTCGGTGATCACCATCGGCATCATCATCGCCATCGCCATCACCGTTCTCCATCACCCTCATCATCGTAGTATTCGTCGCCATGGTTAGCATCAGCGTCGACGATATCGGCGTCAGTCGTCGAATGCGCGGCGCTAGCTCCTGCCAAGCACAACTGGCCGATCGTGTCCGTCTGGGTATGCAGCGCCTCGGGATGCGGCGCGGAGGTGAGGAACGCGAGAGGCAGATGCATGGGTCCTCATCCTCATCCCTCATCCTCATCCCTCGTCCTCATCCTCATTCTCATCCTCGTCCCTCCTCGTCCTCATCCTCGTCCTCATCCTCAACCTCGCCCCCCTCCTCATCCTCGTCCTCATCCTCATCTGCATCCCCCTCCTCATCGTCGAGCCCGATCGCCAATCCTGGCCCTCATCCTCATCCTCATCCTTATCCTATCCGTGCTCGTCCGTTCTCCGATCCATGTGCCTCGGGCTGAACTAATCCTAGAAACTCTGCCTATCGGAATTCTCATGTCCTCCTCGAGCTCCTACTCCTGGTCCCCTCCCTACTGCGCCTGCGCGGCGAGCGCCGGTTCGCCCACCCACGTTTTCGGGTTCACGAGCTTGCGCGTCATGGCCTCGAGGGAAGGCCGATCCTTTCCTTCCCGCTCCTTCTCCTCCTGAGGAGCCCCTGCCCTCTCGACCTCTGGATCTCTCCTGCTCTCTCGACCTCATGCCTCTCGACCCTTTCCCGCTCAGGGCGTCGGCGGATCCTGCCAACAACGATCGACGATCGATGACAACGAAGCGTCGCGAACTCGCGACGCTTCGTTGTCATCGATCGTCGTCATCGTATTTTGTTGGCAGGATCCGGGGCCCAAGCTGGAATCCAACACGGTGCGGGTGCGTGACCCTGCTTGCTTGCCCGAGCCCCGCCTTGTCTGATCTTTCCATATGCATGCGTTGCGCGCGCGACCGCGGGCTGGGCGCCCTCGGGCCAAGCCGCGCGGAGCGCGCGCGCGAGCTCGCGCGCGAGCATGGGTCGAAGGGCTCAAGAAACGAGGAGGCGGACGAGGAGAAGGGGGAGGAGCAGGAAGGGGAGGAGAAGGGGGAGGAGCAGGAGGAGGAGGACGAGGAGGAGGAGAAACAAAGCACGATGATGATGATGAGGAGGAGGAGGAGGAGGGGAAGGAGGAGAGGACTTGCGTATATCCTGACAACGCAAGGAAGGGAAAGAAACGCCGAGCCGAGCCGAGCTAATTGGTCGGCGGTCTCCTGATCGCAGGGTGAGTCATAAGAATTCTTTTGCCGACTCGAAAACCCAAGTGTTAAAACCCACTCATCTTATTTTTTCATTATGTGATCGAATGCGGCGTCAATGTAGGATTATAAGTTTTAAAAAATTACTGCAGCATGTATAGATTTCTATCAAGCGGGGGATGTTAACTCGAAAACCACATGTTGAAAACCCAATGCAAAACTTCATTCTCTGAACAGAAGAGGCGGTCATCTGAATGTGGAATATACAAAACGCATATACACCATGCAGCGCGCGCGGGCGGGTCACCCGCGCGCGCGCCGCCCTCCACGCGTATGTACATTTTGATACAACGGGGGCGATGTTAACTCGAAAACCCAATGGTGAAAACCCAATGTAAAAATTCATTCTCCGATCGGAAGAGGCGATCATCTGAATGTGGAATATACAAAACGCATATACACCATGCAGCGCGCGCGCGGGCGGGTCACCCGCGCGCGCGCCGCCCTCCACGCGTATGTAAATGTTGATACAACAGGGGCGATGTTAACTCGAAAACCCAATGGTGAAAACCCAATGTAAAACTTCATTCTCTGATCTCATCAATGTGGAATATACAATTTCGCATATACACCATGCAGCGCGCGCGCCGCCCTCCGCGCCCTCGTATACATATTGATATACAACAGGAGCGATGTTAACTCGAAAACCCAATGGTGAAAACCCAATGCAAAAATTCATTCTCTGATCGGAAGAGGCGATCATCTGAATGTGGAATATACAAAACGCATATACACCATGCAGCGCGCGCGCGGGCGGGTCACCCGCGCGCGCGCCGCCCTCCACGCGTATGTACATTTTGATATACAACAGGGGCGATGTTAACTCGAAAACCCAATGGTGAAAACCCAATGTAAAACTTCATTCTCTGATCTCATCTGAATGTGGAATATACAAATTCGAATATACACCATGCAGCGCGCGCGCCGCCCTCCGCGCCCTCGTATACATATGGATATACAACAGGAGCGATGTTAACTCGAAAACCCAATGGTGAAAACCCAATGTAAACATTCATTCTCTGATCGGAACGGGCGATCATCTGAACGTGGAATGCACATGCGCCAACATAATGCGGCGGCATCGGATTATTGCCCATGCGGTCGTTCAACGCGCGATCCAACAAAAAACAAGACATACGCAACAAAAACAAGACATGATACAGAAAAACAAGACATGCCCAAAAAAACAAGACAACGTCAACAACATCACAGCATGGCGCGATTTTCAAGACAAAACAGCAGTCTTGAAAAAAATGCAGCTGGAGGATGTCAGGGTAGAAACGCCCGTTCGCCTTGCCAACAAAACGCCTCCGCTCGCAGAAAGCCAATGGAATGTTCCAAAAGGCGCCGATGAGATCCAGAATGCAGATCTCGACCTTCTCGTGCTCCTGCAAGTCTGACATAACTCGAGCACGTCCTGCATGGCGTCGCTCAGCCGGGGCAGCGCGACGCGGTGAGTCCGTTTGGTGGCATTGCTCACGGAGGACCTCTTCAAGTCGAGGATGACTCGTCTCTTGAGGCGCCCGTGCTTGCACCTGTATAACACCGCGAACTTGGACAAGACTGCTTCGCCCTGGAGTCAACTGCAGACCTCCTCGCACGAGTCGAACGCCAAGAGGTACCCTTTGCCAGGCGCAGCAAACTCCTGGATCTCCGCGATGGCATCCGCGTCCTGCTCGAAGGAGGCGTAGCTGCTGAAACCGGCCTCGCATGTGACCAGGGCGCCAGGATCGACTATCGACTCGTCGGCTCGCAGCGAAGCCGGGAACACACCGCCCAGGTCGGGAAACGACTTGACTCCAGCTGGCGCACCCTCAGTCAGCCACCTGATTACGCCCGCGCCCGGGCTGCGCGCTGCGTTGGCCAACGCATCGAGGAGCGGTGCGCGGATGCAGGCTGAGCAGTGCTCCCCCGCGACCTCGCGGATCGACGACGCGTCGGCCACTTTGGCCAGAACCTGCCCCCCAGAATCGAGAGCGGCTGCGGAAGACTCCGGCAGCGGCACGCCGGCGAGATGGAATGCAGAAGGCTTGCTGCACGGAGGGATGCCCGCCCAGGAAGTCGTCGAGGGCCGATGCGACTCCTAGCCCCACGTCGCTGCACAGAAAGAGTCGCTTGATGATCTTTGCAACGCTCCCCAAGACGCCCACGGCGTCGTCGTCGAGCGCTCGCTCGACATGTCGCGGGCCCGGAGACCGAAGGCGAAGACTCTGAGAGAATGCGACCTCTGGCGAGAAACCTGCGCGCGCTGGCCGCCCAGGCGCTGTCTTCGCCAGACCCGACGATTTGCCGGAGCACAAGTCCCCCCGAACAAGCTGGTTTGACCAGTACTCGACTCGAACGAGGCGGGCCTGTTGAGCAGCGAACGCACGAGCCCCTCGAGCGAGAGCGACGGCTAAGAGGCGATTGAACTCCAGAGGCGCGCGCGCCCCCGGCAAGCCGTCAAGGCCCAACTGGCGCGCCTTGAGCGAGATCGGCCGCGCGGTCGCCGCGCCGGGCTCGCACTGCACGAGCTTCTTCGTGAACGCGCCCTCGAGCTCGCCCAACGCTGCAACCTCGGGAAGGGAGAAGACGTCGGTCGGATCCCCCCAAAATCTGGGGCTTCGAACACCCACGGCAGAGATGATCGGCGCATCGCGGCTGCAACCTCCGCGCACCTCCGGGCCAAAAGCGCCTCGATCTTAACCCGTTCCTTCTCCGAGACCCAGAGGTGGGGCACGCCGTAAATGCGCGCGGAGCCGGGCCCGCGAGGGGGCCGGAATTCGCCTCCCCTGGCCTCGCCGCCCTGCTGGAACGCGCCGAAAGTGGTCGACGGGGGAGAGAAGCGAGCGGCCCGGCAGTGCTTCTGGCAGATCTTCGCCACGATGTCCTTCCACGCGAACTCGCCCGCCAAGTCGCCGAACACCGAGTCGAGCAGCGCGCCCCGCCCGCCCGTCTCGAAACCCATCTCGAGGACGCGCGCGTCGAAGCCCTGCGCGCCCCCCGCAGGCCCAAAGCACAGATGCACAAAACGTGTGGCCGGCGTGCCTGGGCTGCCAGCTCGCGACGGCTCTGGCCGCGGCGCAGATGCAAGAATTCGCGCATTGTCCAGGTGTCCTCCCGTCATTCGCGCACGGCGCGATCGATGCCACGGTCTGGGGCGCGCGGCGATCGGGCGGCTGACCGCGCGCCAGGCCGGCGGGCCCCAGCGGCACCCGCAAGTCTGGCCCTCTCGGGGCCGCCGCGGGGCCCAGGGCCGAACGCCCGCTCTCAATATTGGGATCTGCCTCTGCCGCTCTCGCCTTTGCCTGGGCCTTTCCATTCGCGACCCCTGCCCTTTTCACGGGCGCGGCCGGGGGCCCCAGGGTACCCTGGCAGGTGTTCGGGTAGTGCGCACCGCGCATGGTGTCTGAGTAATTGGCACACTGGTGGACCTGACCCCAATTCTTCGAACGCCACTTCCCCAGAGATTCCGCGCACGTGCCATCCTGCCAGCCTTTGCACATCAGCTCCTCGCTGCGGTTCGCGGCGAAGAGGCCGTCGACGACATTGTGAGCCCGTAGTTTCTTGGCCCCTGGCTGCCGCGAAGACCTCTCAGGGACCGGCGGCGGCGGCATGGACACAGGGCGCTTGGCCCCTCTCGCGCTGGAGACCGCGGCGTCGGAGTCCACCGCGTCAGGACGTCCTCCGCGGCGTCATCCAGCTCCTTCTTCCACCAGCGGTCGTCGTCGCAGGCGGCCTTCCAGGCCGCGCCCCAGGGCTTCCCAGGGTCGAAGTCCACCATGGTCGGGAAGCCCCCCTCCCAAGCCTTAGCCCACTTTTCTTCGACACCGCGGCGAGGTCGCTCCATCTGCTCCGCCCGCATCCGCGACTCCGCCCGGTAGATCAGCGGCCAAAACGACGCTCCGTAGAGCTCGTGGAAGCCCTTGATCACGGACTGGCACTCCAGCAAGTTGCCCAGCTCGACCGCTCGAAAGCCGACGAGGCCCGCGATGCGAAGCTCGCAGCACGAGCCCCACTCCTGGAACGTGGACGGGCCATAGAGCTTGAGGGGCTTGAACTCCTCGCTGGCGTGGAGGGCGAGGCCCTTCATCTTCAATCGCTTCTGGAATCGCTGGCCGAACGGGCAGGAGACCGCGAAGTCCGCGCACGGGGCGCACTTCGACTCCAGCTTGGCGAAGAGGCAGGACAGCTGCTCGCACGC
Organism: Prorocentrum cordatum; assembly: GCA_963575745.1. Lineage (NCBI taxonomy): Eukaryota > Dinophyceae > Prorocentrales > Prorocentraceae > Prorocentrum > Prorocentrum cordatum. Next base: position 76,380 of record CAUYUJ010017238.1, read on the forward strand.
GCATTCCTTCCAAGGCGGCGGCAGCCGCTTGAACACGTTCTTGTGGGCCTGGCAGTGCGCCTGGATATCCTCGTTCCTGAGAATGGGGACCTCCTGCACCGAGACCTGGCCAACATAGCTCGAAACCTTGACCATGCCTGAAGAGGCGGCGGCAGCGGCACGGGATACCTTCACCGCCAAGTCGATGATCTGCTCGGCAGTCAACGCACGAGACTCAGCGGTAGGAGGTGGCCCCGCGGCCAGCCCACGAGCCCGCTCGAGGGCCTGGTGAGCTTTCGACTTTTCGGCCGCCTTAGCCCCGCGGGCATCGCCCTCGCCCGCCTGGATCTCCCAGGCGTCGAGCGCAACCTCGACCTCGGACTCCAGGATGCGGGAAAGCGAAAACGCAGGATCCTCCGGGACAGCTCCCAACTCGCCGACGAGGGAGCTCGCCGGCGCCTCCGCAAGCCCGCACGACGCGAATAGCGCAAGAACAGAAGCGCCGCCCATCGCTCACCCAATCTGCTACGCGACGGGCACTGGAAAGCTCCGAATCTCGATTGCCCTTGGCCCTTGAGCCAAAACGGCAACGGAGCCGCGGGGCCACGAGCAATCCGCCACGCGCGCGTTCAAGTTACATGCGCCCGCGGCTCCTTCCATCGCTAGCGACCCCGATGCCGATCCTATCCTGCCCGACCGGCAGCGTCTGCCCGCGCAGTGCCGCACGGACCTTGCGCGCGGCCCCCAGACCAGGAAGAAGCACTCGGAGGCGGCCGGGGGGGGCCGCGAGGTCCTGAGAGACCAAATGGATGTACCCCCCTGCGCGCGAAGCCCGCCTGTAATCTGTCTCCGCGGGATGCGAGCCCGCAACCTGGCACAAGTGTGTCATCAGGAGCCTCGGCACCTGGCCGCCCCCCTTACCCGCCCCCCCCTGGGCAATGATGTCGGCGAGGAGGTCTGCGCTCGAAGCGCTCGCGTTGCCCTGCCGCCGGGAGGCCGCCAAGGCGGCAGCTGTAGCCGATGGCGCTGCGATGGCGCGCCCTCCGTTGCGCGAGGCTTTCCATTTGAGTTTGAATGCTGTCGCCGCGGTGTCCTCCTGCAGCACCTGGCTCATCATGGCTGTCCATTGCTCAACTGGCGCATCGGAGAACACGAGGAGTTTCGTCCGGCTGATGGCCGCCAGCTGGGTGCATGGGCTCCAAAACTTCGGGATGTTCGCAGGGGCGGTGACTTCCATGCCCATCGCGTGGGTACCCTCGTAGATAATGGTCTGCCCAACATGCGTCGACATGGAGTCCTTGGCGGCGCAACCGCTGAAAAAGCAGCTGCCCATAGAGGTCCGTGTACGAGCTGGGGGTGATGACATCGATGGAGACGCGGGGGACGTCCGCAGTGCTAAGGACACTCCTGCGCGGACGCTGGGGAAGAAGCTAAGCATACAATGGGTCTTGAAGCATCGTCATCACCCTTGGGAGGTCCAGAGTCTGCAAATCCAGCGCGACGATACGCACACCTGCCACCTGAAGAATCGAAGCTTGCGGCAAAACCACCTGAGGCGCAAGGCGAGGGCCTTCATGTTGAAACGGAGACGACGAGGTCCGCCTTCGTCAGTCTAGGGCCAACAGGGCCTGTGCTGATCATCTCCATGGGCGCTGGGATGAAAGTGCATTGACGAACGAGCGAGGCCCCCTTCTGGCCCAAGAGCGAATGCCACCATAGCTCGGTCACTCTGGTAACCGTCGACATACCTGGCAGGAGAGCGATAGGGGCCAAAAGTTTCCTGGAGAGAAGTCGCTGGCCTGGAGTACGTCACAAGAGTGCGGCCAGGCATCTAGTCAAAGCATTATTGTCCTCCGGAGCCCAAAGAAAACATGCTTCCCGGCACACCAGCCCCACAGTTTCTCATTCCCCTTCTCGGCCACAGCCGCGATGCCCCGGGAGTCGGTCACAATGCTCTCCGAGATCCCAGTCTGCTGCAGGGACGTTGGACCACTGAGTCATAACCAACAATTGCTGGCCGTCTGGTGGAGCTTGATGCCGTAACGCCTGCAATGCCTGTTCGCCGAGCTCCTTGAAGAGGGGGAGCTTGCCGATTTTCAGCTTGCGGCGCTGCCGAAGAACACCTGGAATATGATCGTGATATTGACGTGCCGCCTCGGAGTCCCTCTCCATGAAATCAGCGGCAGCCTTTGTCCACAGTGGACCAAGCCGGCAGCCCAGCAAGGCTGCCTAGGAGAAGAGCGGACCTCTCCCTCGCTGAGATGATGTCAGTCGGGTCAGCCCTGGCGAACATAGCGAGCCCGAGACGTTTCCAAGGATCAGTCGTGCTGTATCGTAGGCCAGCTTGGAGTACAGAGCCCGAAGAGCGTGCCAGTCTGGAGGGCTGCCACCAGAGTTGGCGGTAGCCACCGCCTGGACAAGATCAAAATGTTGCAGAACTTCCCCTTCGACGAACACGTGAAGCATGCTCGCGGGCACCGTAAGTGTGGAAGGGCAGCCCGCGACGTCGATGGCGCCCAGGACGGCCATCTCGGTGTCCACCTCGGGGGACGGGTCGGTCGTGAGGTTGCCGACGGCCTGCGGCAGGCTGGTGTGGTCGTCCTGCGAAGCCCCGGATTGGCCATGGCCGGGCAGCTCTTGCCCGCAGCGCCGGCAACGGCCCATCTCATCGGCCATCGCTGGGAGCGCGCCGAAGAGCGGGCAGGCCGCGTGTGCGCACGCCATGGGTGGGCACCTGAATAGGAGAGGACTGAAAGAGCCTGAATGCGCCCTGTACGGGCTGCGTATGAGTATCATTTAACCGATCCCCATCCCCAGCGGCGTGGCCTGGGCCCCACTGGCCGATTTACCCCCCTTGATGGGGATATGGGCCGTTCCCTTCGGGTTTCGAGGGGTAAACCCCCAACTGGGGAGGTAATGTGGTGGGGGTCTCGAAGGGGATGGGGATGGAGATTGGGATGGGGATCGGTTAAAAGATACCTAGCGTAACCGGCGGCCCAAGTACGAGAGCGAGCTGCGCAACAGGCAGCACAAGTACGACAGTGAGCTGCGCTCCATGCGGCCCGTGGACGAGGACCACCTCCAGTACGACACCAAGTGCGCCACCAAGATCGACACCAGGCACGACACGACCGAGCAGCCCGACGGGGTCACTAAGTACGTCGCCTCGTACAGATACCTGCGGACAACGGCCACGCCGCATACGACGAGCACGACCACGACGTCTATAACAGGCACGGCGAGCACAGCTGCTACGACGAAAACACCGCATACGGGCTTCTCACATCGCCACCAGATTTGCGAGGGCTGCAAGCAGAACGAGGAGATCCAGAGCAACCTGCTACGCGACGTTGGCCGCCAGCAGAGCTACGAGAGCAAGAAGCAGAGCCCCAAGAACCACCCTCTGTGCTACGAGGGCCACCAGCAGCGCTTCGAGAACCACCAGACGCGATACCGGGGCCATCAGCAGAGCCTCGAGTACCACCAGCCGAGCGTCGAAGATCACTATCTGTGGCACCAGGGCCACCTACCGAGCTGCCCGAGCGTGACCAGCACGGTCTCCTGCGTGCCGCTTGCGCCCAAAGAGTAGGATGCCACGACTTGGCAGCCGAAGACTCCAACCCTGACCCCGTGGACTCCGACTTCGAGAAGGACGTCAAGGTGCCTCGACCACTTCCTGGGCACAGGTGTACGAGCACGAGGACGCATCCGAGCTCCGCGGCGAGGACCAGAGGAGCTCCGACGACCAGCAGAACTAGAAGGACATCCAGGAGAACTTCAAGAGCAATCAGCCAGAGTACCAGGGCAGCAAGAGCTTCAGGAGCACAGCGCAGAACCACGAGACCCACAAGCTGAGCTACGAGAGCCGCAGGCAGGACTGAAGAGGACCGTCAGCGGAGCCACAGCAGGAAGAGAAGGGGAAGGAGGAGGAGAGCCCGAGCCAGGAATCCCAGGGGGTCGGGACAGCGGATGATGACTGACTATCGGCTGAGCTACAAGGGAACAAGCAGAGCTACGGGGACCACCAGGCGCTCTACCGGAGCCACCAGCTGAGCTACCAAGGCCACGAGCAGAGCTTCGAGAATCACCGTCAAAGCCACGAGACCCACTTGCAAAGCCACGAGGGTCACAACCACAGCGTCTAGGGCCACAGGCAGAAATACGACACTGACCTGCAGAGCTAGCGGCAATACTGCCAGCCCTTCAATTACCACGAGCTGAACTATGAGGACCACAGGCGCAGCGACGAGAGCCATCTCCAGAACTACGAGGACACGCAAGCTCAACTACGAGGGCCACAAGCAGGGCTACGAGGACCATCAGCTGAGCCACGAGGGCTGCAAGCTCAGATACGAGGGCCACAAGGCGGAGGCGGAGGCGGCGGAGGAGGAGGAGGAGGCGGAGGAGGAGGAGGAGGCGGAGGAGGAGGAGGCGGAGGAGGAGGGCTACGAGGACCACCAGCTGTACCACGAGGGCCACCAGCCGAGCTGCGAGACCTACGAGCACGGCTACGAAGACCACCGGCTCAGCTACCGGAGGCACCAGATATGTTTGCAGGCAACACGCAGACCTACGACAGCCACCAGCAGCGCTATCAGGGCCACCAGCGGACCTTCTCGGACCACAAGTTGAGCCACGAGGACCACAGGCGCAACTGCTACAGCCACCAGCAGAGCCACCAGGGCGACGAGCTGTGCTTCAAGGACCACGTGCAGCCCCTCGAGAGCCACCAGCCCAGCTGCGAGGGCCACGTGCTGAGCTACGAGGACCACAACTTCAGCTACGCGGGCCACAAGAAGAACTACTAGATACTCCCGAGTTTCTAACGCGTTCCAGCAAAGCCTTTCCGGAAAGCACTGAACGCAGTGTCCCTGTGCCTCTTTCTCGATCTGGGGGTCCATGTTGTGAACTACCGAAGCGACAAACTAAACTTTAAGGACCAGGAACAGAACTTCGAGAACCACTGGCTCAGCTGCGAGAGGCACCTGCCCAGCCACGAGAGGCAGAGAGAGAGATATATATATATATATACAGAAAGGAAAAGTAACCAAAAAAAGCAAGAATTAAAACAAAAACTGAGAGGACGGAAGAGGAAGGAGGACAAGAAGGACGACGACGAGGACGGAGGCAAAGAAAGGAGGAGCACGAAGGAGGAACACGATCATGGGAGGCAGAAGCCCAGGACGAGCAGGAGACCGTCGGGACGGGCGATCGACGACCACGATCACGACCACGACCACGACGAAGGCGAACGGCGGACCGAGGATGACGAGAACTATTTTTGTTCGGCGCCGGCCTGGCGTGGCGCGTCGCCAGGCCTGACGGGCGCCGCGGGGGCCCCGCCTCACTGGCGCGTGGTCTGCCTCGGCCAGAAGCCGGTGTAGGTCAGGTGGTATCTGCCGCCTGCGAGGGCCCTTCTCGATCCTCCTCTCTCCCTCCTCCCCTCCTCCCTGGTTCCTCTCCCCTCTCTCCTGCCCCTTCTCTCCCTCCATCTTCCTCCTCCTCCTCCTCCGTTACTCTCTTCTCCTTCTCTCAATCCTCGCTCCTATGTCCTCTTTCCTGCCGATTCCCTCTCTCCCTCTCTCCTTCTATCTCCATCCTCGATCCTCCCACCGAACTCACGCTTCCCCCCTCCTCTCTCCTCCCTCCTCCCTTCTCCCCCCTCCTCCTCCCCATCATCCTCATCTTTCCCTTCCTCCTCCTCATCCTCCCCCTCCCCTCCTCCTCCTCCTCATGATCCTCCTCCTCCTCCTCTCCCTCCTCCTCCTCCTCCTCCTCCTCAGTAGAATATAATCATTGTTATTCGTGATAGTTTCATTCTTGGCTTTCAAATTAGTCTAGTAGTAGTAGTAGTAGTAGTAGTAGTAGTAGTAGTAGTAGTAGTAGTAGTAGTAGTAGTAGTAGTAGTAGTAGTAGTAGTAGTAGTAGTGGTAGTAGTAGTAGTAGTAGTAGTAGTAGTAGTAGTAGTAGTAGTAGTAGTAGTAGTAGTAGTAGTAGTGTAGTAGTAGGTAGTAGTAGTAGTAGTAGTAAATGGTAGTAGTAGTAGTAGTAGTAGTAGTAGTCGTCATCGTGGTAGTGGTAGTGGTAGTGGTAGTGGGAGTGGTAGTGGTAGTGGTAGTGGTAGTGGTAGTGGTAGTGGTAGTGGTAGTGGTAGTGGTAGTGGTAGTGGTAGTGGTAGTGGTAGTGGTAGTGGTAGTGGTAGTGGTAGTGGTAGTGGTAGTGGTTGTGGTAGTGGTAGTGGTAGTGGTAGTGGTAGTGGTAGTGGTAGTGGTAGTGGTAGTGGTAGTGGTAGTAGTAGTTGTAGTAGTAGTAGTAGTAGTAGTAGTAGTAGTAGTAGTAGTAGTAGTAGTAGTAGTAGTAGTAGTAGTAGTAGTTGTATTAGTAGTTGTAGTAGTAGTAGTAGTAGTAGTAGTAGTAGTAGTAGTAGTAGTAGTAGTAGTAGTAGTAGTAGTCGTAGTAGTCGTAGTAGTCGTAGTAGTCGTAGTAGTCGTAGTGTCGTTTTTATCGTAGTAGTTCCGTAGTAAGGTCGTCGTATTGAGTAGTATATAGTAGTAAGTAGTGGTGGTCACAGTAAGGGAAAAGTAGTAGTAGAGTAGTAGTAATATTAAGTAGTAGTAGTAGTAGTCGTAGTAGTAGTAAGTAGTATAGTTCGTAAGTAGTCGTAGTAGTCGTAGTAGTCGTAGTAGTCGTAGTCGTAGTCGTAGTCGTAGTCGTAGTCCGTAGTCCGTAGTCGGTAGTCGGTAGTCGTAGTCGTACTCGTAGTAGTCGAAGTAGTCCGTAGTAGTGCGTAGTAGTAGTAGTAGTAGTAGTAGTATAGTGTTAGTAGTAGTAGTAGTAGTAGTCGTAGTCGTAGTCGTAGTAGTAGTAGTCGTAGTAGTAGTAGTAGTAGTAGTAGTAGTAGTGGTAAGTAGCAGTAGCAGTAGCAGTAGCAGTAGCAGTAGTAGTAGTCAGTAGCAGTAGTAGTAGTAGTAGTAGTAGTAGTAGTAGTAGTAGTAGTAGTAGTAGTAGTAGTAGTAGTAGTAGTAGTAGTAGTAGTAGTAGTTGTAGTTGTAGTCGTAGTAGTCGTAGTAGTCGTAGGTCGCTCGGCCTCCCATCCTGGGGCCTGCAGCCATAGCTCCCAATTCTTGGGGGTCTTGGGCACTGCAGGGGTCATCCTGGAGGCCTCTCTGGACTCTCTTGTTGATTTGCCACTGATGCCTTGGAGCTTTCTTCGGGCCACCTCGTCACGATGGGAAGTCACACTCCTTTCACGCACAAGTGAGTCAGGAAGATCGGTCGCCCCAGGAACGAATGATCAACGCTGATCGGGAAGGTCTCCGCGCAGCTGAACGCCTACGGCGTCTGACTTACAGTTCGGGGCTTGGACGTACGTATGTTGTTGTTGCCACTACTTCTGCACCTGTCACCAACGCCTACATTGCCGCTGCTACACCAGCTACTCCTACTGCTGCTGGTAGTGCTGCCTTGTCTCCGCTTTCTCTCGTCTTCCCATCCGCCCCCTTCGGCAGACGCTTCCTGCTGGGGCGCGAGAAACTCAGATTCCAGGGCATATTCGAGGAGGACCTGAAGGACTTGGACTGCGTCCCAGAGAGTGTACCGCAGGGGCATGACAATGGCCCCTTCTGCAGTTGTCCCTGCCCATCTGCCCCCTTTTTTGTTGTTATGTTTTTTGAATGGAGGCGTCGTTCTCCTGCATCGGATCGACAAGGAGCGAGGAACCGGTGATTGGGGAGGGCACCAAGGGGCATGTAGACGTTGAGTGGAGGGGCTTCGCGAACTTGGCGCCTTTGGGCGCCACTGGTCTGTCTGTCTGGTCTTGGGGCTCCCGCCAGTCTGGTCTGTCTGTCTGTCTGTCTGTCTGTCTGGTCTGTCTTTCTGGCTTTGCGAAGTTGGCGCCTTTGGGCGCCTTGGGGTTTGACGCCGTTCTGTCTGGTCTTGGGGGCTCCCGTGCCAGTCTTGCAGCGATCTTTGGACGTCGTGAGAGCAACGCATGTGTTATCGGAATTAAGGGTGTGGAGGGTGGGGGCGGGGCGGGCGAGGGAGAGCGAACGTCGGACGGGAGTATTCCATAGGTATGAGGGGGGGGGAGAGGGGGGGGAAGGGGAGTTGAATGAGTAGGGCGGAGTGCGGAGGAGAGGAGCGAGGATGAATGATAATAGGAATGAGGTGGAAGGTCGAGGCAAACAGGGGGGTGGAAAAGGAATCCGGGATACTGGGGCAGGAGGGGGACATGACTGGAGGAGGGAAGGGAACGGGCAACGAAGGAGGAAAGACCATGAAGTAAGGACAAGTAAAACGAGTGATGTGCGCGCTCGCAAGGGCGATCCCTTGCCGTGCTCAGCCTGCTTGAGGGAGACCCGTGCTGGCGAGCGAGTGTGGCGCCGATTATCAGATGGTCGAAAGAAATCTGGCTGTGCCACACTCGTGCTTTCCCGTGGAGTTTGTCTTGGGCGGAACTGCGCGAGGGCTGGATGCAGACCTTCAGCCACGACAACCAGTCGTGGTCTAAGGTTCGTGGGCCGCTCTCGGCCCTCCGCATGTGTATCTACCGTCTGGGGTGGGCTATGCCTGATTTTACCACTCTCAGGGACGACTTTGGGAGAGATATTTCGCTGACGCTTTCCCCCCCCCGCTTAATCAAGGTCCTGTGTCGTGACGCGGTGCTCAGAAACCTTGAGCGGGATTCTGGAGATAAGTACGGGGTGGGGTACAGGCTTTGTTGGGATGTGGTCAAGCAGCAGCTCTCGTCGTCCAAGATCCCCGCCAAGGCCAAGGGCATCATGAGAGCTCAAGCTTGTCGGGCGTTCTGGACAGGAGCCGATGCTGAGGCGGCTGGCTATTCCGAGGTGTCGAGTCTCTGCCCGTTATGTGGTGTCGCGAAGGACACCTTGCACCATCGGCTGTTTTGCTGCTCGGCGTGTGACGAGCAGCGCAAGGAAGTGCTACCCGCTTGGCTAGTGGAAGCTGCCTGTGATACGTCTAACCCTGATGATGAGGAAGAGCTGTTTCTGTATGGGGCGTTCCGTCACCCAGGAGATGTTGCCCCAAGACCCCTGTGTGATGGTGGTGTCTCTCTTGTGTGGCATGTTGAGGACCTCCCTCCTCCTCCTCCTCCTGCGTGTGGTGCTGACAAGGTGGCTCCAGGGGATAGCATGTGGGGATATTTGTTTATGGACGGCTCTTGCCACAGGCATGTGGTGAAAGAGCTGTCGATTGCGGGCTGGGCGGTGACCATGGTGGGGAAAGATGGCGAGCTCCTAGGTGTCCTGAAAAGGGCCTGTGTGGGCCCCGTGGCCTCAGACCACCCAGGCCGCCGAGTATGCTGCGTTCGCGTTCTGTGGAGCTTATGCCGATGCTCCGTCCGTGTGCTACAGTGACTGTCAAAATGTTGTGGGCCACGTGGCGCTCGGTGCCGATGCGCTCTGTGGCAAGAGGCAGTACACGGGTCTCGTGCTTCAAGGCAAGCACCATTTTGGAAGGAACCTGTGCGCCCTCCACAAAGTTTCGGCCCACAGGGATGTAGATGAAAGTGGCATTTCGGCTAGTGAACGTTTCAGGAGACTCGGCAACCACTTTGCTGACCAGGCTGCCAAAGAGGCGGCACAAGTGCACCCCTCCTTGACTCCTGTTGAGGCTGACGAGCCCGATAGGAAGATCAATATAGCGCGTCTGGTCTGAAAAGCTGGGTCTGTTTTGTTGCCTTTGTGGCCGCGTCTTGAGTTTCGAGGCACCGCCAGGTCCAGGCCCCCTCCCGCTCCTCGTAACCCTCCTCTGGATGTTGGGCACTCGTGGGCGCAGGTTGGGTCCTTCTGGCAGTGCCGAGTTTGCCTTACGGGCCCTCGGGCGCGGACCCCTCCTCCTGGGGACTGTCCAGGACACTCCAGGCTGGACCAAGGTGTGCTGCTGAGGTTGGGGCACAAGGTCGTTGCCTTCGCCTGCTCAGATCGCTCGAATTTGTTTGTTTGCTTGTCATGCAAGTTTTACAGCAGTGGCTCGCAACTTCTTAAGCTCGGCAGAGAGTGTGGCCAGCCCACCGTCACGTCAATGCGCAACTTGCGCAAGCTCAAAAAAGGGCTTGCATCCTGATAAGGCTCAGGTTGCCCTTGACATTGATGATTTTGTCGCTTTGTTATAGGAGCTTGGCTCCTCGGTGCCTGTTTGACTGAAGGAGGCATGGGCGTTGCTGCCAAAAGAAGATCACGATTGTAGGGGACGTGCGGAGAATGAAGACGATGCTATTGATGCTGCTGCTAATGATGATGCTGAGTATGAAGATGAATATGATGACGAAAATGATGATGAGGCTGATGATGACGATGCTGATGATGACGACGAAGATGCTGATTCTGATGATGACGACGATGAAGATGATGATGATGACGATGATGATGCTGCTGCTGGTGATGATTATGATGATGTGAATGCTGATGATGATGGTGATGGTGGTGGTGGTGGTGATGGTAATGATGCTGATGATGACGATGCTGATGCTGAGGCTGATGCTGATGCTGATGATGTTGATGCTGACGCTGCTGATGATGATGATGCTGCTGGCGACGACGATGATGCTGATGCTGATGATGATGATGCTGCTGTTGCTAATGCTGATGCTGGTCATGATGCTGGTGATGATGCTGATGGTCATGAGGCTGACGATGTTGATGATGATGAGGAATCTGAGGCTGATGATGCTGCTGATGTTGCTGATGATGATGATGATTCAGATGATGATCGTAGTGCTGATGATGCTGATGATGCCGATGCTGATGCTGATACTGATGACGATCTTGCTGATGATGGCGGTGTGAATGATCATGCTGATTCTGATCATGATGCTGCTGGTGATGAGTGTGATGACGGTGATGGTGGTGATGATGATTATGATTATGATTATGCTGATGACGTTGATGATGATGCTGCTGATGATGATGATGCCGATGCTGATGCTGCTGCTGATGATGATGGTGCTGTTGCTGATGATGCGGATGATGATGATGATGCTGATGCTGATGTTGATGCTGCTGTTGCTGATGATGATGATTATGCTGATGTTGATTATGATGGCTGATCATGATGATGATGCTGATACCGATGATGATGATGATGATGCTGATGATGTTGATGATGATGCTGATGCTGATGATAATGAGGAGGATGAGGATGATGCTGATGATGACGATGATGGTGATGATGATGTTGATGATGATGCTGATGCTGATGATGATGAGGTTGATGATGCTGAGTCTGATGCTGATGCTGCTGATGATGATGATGCTGCTGGCGACGACGATGATGCTGATGCGGATGATGATGATGCTGCTGTTGCTAATGCTGATGCTGATCATGATGCTGGTGATGATGCTGATGGTCATGAGGCTGACGATGTTGATGACGATGAGGAATCTGAGACTGATGATGATGCTGATGTTGCTGATGATGATGATGATCCAGATGATGATCATAGTGCTGATGATGCTGATGATGCCGATGCTGATGCTGATGCTGATGACGATGGTGCTGATGATGGCGGTGTGAATGATCATGCTGATTCTGATCATGATGCTGCTGGTGATGAGTTTGATGACGGTGATGGTGGTGATGATGATTATGATTATGATTATGATGATGACGTTGATGATGATGCTGCTGATGATGATGATGATGCCGATGCTGATGATGCTGCTGATGATGATGACGCTGTTGCTGATGATACGGGTGATGATGATGCTGATGCTGATGTTGATGCTGCTGTTGCTGATGATGATGATTATGCTGATGTTGATTATGATGGCTGATCATGATGATGCTGCTGATACCGATGATGATGATGCTGATGATGTTGATGATGATGCTGATGCTGATGATGATGAGGAGGATGATGATGATGCTGATGATGACGATGATGGTGATGATGACGATGATGCTGATGCTGATGCGGATGATGATGATGCTGATGATGCTGATGCTGATGCTGATGCTGAATGATGTTGATGATGATGACCCAGAAAGAAGCGGGCAGAGAAAAGCAACAAGGGACTCTCAGGGAACACTTGAAACGATACTAGAGGTCAAGCCACATTAAAAGGCTAGTGCACGCCAGCAACGAACGCGACCGACCCAGCGAAAGGGAACACACTTCAGCATGTGTTGCGGGGCCACGAACCTAACGTCCCAGCCGGGAGCCCGTCTTTGCTTTATCGTGGAACAGGAGGGGCACATGGAGTATCTGCCACTGACGAGGGCGGTGCAAGGGCTCTGGGGTTGAATGATGATGCTAATGATGCTGCTGCTCATGAATATGATGATGATGATTCTGAGGGTGATGACGATGACGATGCTGATGGTGATGATGATGGTGATGCTGATGCTTATGTTGATGATGATGATGATGTTGATGACGATATTGATGATGATGATGATGATGGTGATGACGATGATGATGGTGATGATGATGATGTTGGTGATGATGATGATGATGATGACGATGATGATGACGATGCTGATGATGTTGGTGTTGATGATGCTGATGATGATGATGACGATGATTATGCCGCTGCTCATCATGATGCTGATGCTGATGATGATGAATGATGACGCTGGTGCTGATGCTGATGCTGATCTGATGATGCTGATGCTGATGATTATTATGATGATGATGCTTAATTGTCATGATGATGTGATTATGATCTGAATGAATGTGATGATGCTGAAATGCTGATGATGCGCTGAGAATGAGGGGAATGAATGATGATAATGATGATGATGATGCTGATGATGATCGATGATGAGGATGAGGAGGATGAGGAAGGAGGAGACGGAAGGAGGAGGAGGATGAGGAGGAGGTTGAGGAGGAGGAGGAGGATGATGGAGGCTGATTCTGATCGATGTGATGGTGGGGGCGAGGAAGAAGAGGAGGAGGAGGATGAGGAGGAGAGGAGGGAGGAGGGGGAGCCGGGTGATGGGGGAGGAGGAAAAGGAGGAGGAGGAAGATTGGATCGTATCGTATCGGCCGAGCAATGTGCACGACCATGACCGCCACTGAGGGTGCGAGCTTACATGTAGCTCCAGAGCCCAGGGCGCCCGCCGTGCGGCCTCATCTTGCCCCCAAGGGAGCAAACAAATGTAAAACAGGGGGCCGAAAACCCCAGACTCGGCGGCGAGCGAGGGGGGGAAGTGAGAAGGGGCGGGCCTTCTCAGAAGGCTCGGAAGTCCAGCGGCCGGCTGAGAAATTCTCTTAGCCTTCCCCGAAGACACAGAAACAACTTCTCAGGAGGCGCGAGGGCTTCTCAGACGCCCCGCCGCCTGATGGAAAGGCCCCGCCGCCTGATGGAAAGGCCCCCTCGCTCGCCGCCGACAGACCCAGGGCAACCCGGGCACCCCCCGAGGGCACTGTGCCCCTCACGCCCTGCACCAGAAGGCGGGCCATCCGGTCGGCAGCAGGCGCGGGCGCCTCCCGGAGGTGCAGCGCCGCCACGCCCTGGGTGCACGGGCAGGGGCGGAGGGTTCTGAGAGGGCCTCCACAGCCGCCCGCATGGCCACGCAGTGGCCAGACGCTGTGGGGCAGGTGCGGGTACTTCCCGCATGCACAGTTAGGGGGCCACATGCGAACCCTAGCCCTACCCCCCACGATTTTTGAGGGGGAGGGTGGGGTTCACTTCGCTCGTGACCTCCCGAACGAAGTGAACCCCACCTTCCCCCTCAGAAATCGTGGGGGGTAGGGGTAGGGTTCGCATGTGGCCCCCTAACAGTGTCAGCACACCCTGCACAGCCGGATGAGCGGGCTGGACGACCGAGGCGGCCCGCCACGCTCTTCGAGCAGAGCAGACGACGCGCCAGCTCTCCAGGCAGACCGCGACGACAGACAGGAAGAGCGGCACGCCAGACACACGAGGCTCCAGACGCCATGTTAACAAAACGAGCGGAAGACGACCGCAAGGCACACGAGAGGCTCCAGAGGCCATCAGCAAATCACATACGGAAGACGTCAGCCCTCGGCGCAACTGCGGCGCCTGCGACCCCAGCGGGTGAGGGGGTGAGAACCACGGCGAATTCCGCCGATTCGATTTTTCCCGACTCGGCTGCCGATTTCCGCCGATCCGATTCGTTGCAATCTCCGATCCGACTTATCGATTCGATTCTGGCTGGGCTCTCCTGCCCCACCTCCGCTTGTCCTTGGGGATGGTCACCCGTGATTTTATACCCTGCCTATTTTGCGGCACCGGCGATCCCGTCAGCCTCCAACCGACGGGGCGTGCCCCGGCCATCTCCGAGTCCTTGACGGGGCCCTGCTGTCTGAGCAGGGGAGGAGGAGGAGGAGGAGGAGGAGGAGGAGGAGGAGGAGGCGGAGGCGGAGGCGGAGGCGGAGGCGGAGGAGGAGGAAGACGAGGAGGAACGGAGGAGGTGGAGGAGGAGGAGGAGGAAGAGAGGGAGGGCATACTTAGACACGAATGATACATTTGGCCGGGTGGAGGAGGCAGGAAGGAATGATGAGGGAGGAGGAAGGGGGTGGGAGGGGGAAGATGGGGGACCATGAGGAGGGGATCAGTGGAGACGGAAGAGGCGTCGGATGAGGCGGTGACAAAGGAGAAGACGCAGCAGAGGCATGACGAGCAGGAGGATCACCTACGTTTATACATCCAGTCAGCACGAGTATCCCCATGACGATCCAGGCTCTCACGGTCGGTCGCCCCCCCGCCCACTGTGCAATTTTGTGCAGCTTCGACGGGGAGCCCCTCCGCTTGTGGACATCCTTCGCCGCCGACGCTGTGAGATGCTCTCCTCGATTTGGGCATTCGCGTGCCCGCCTCGGGCCGTCGGATCCTGAAGGACATGCTTGAGAGGTCCAGGGCGACATAACCCTGGCATCGCTCGGACGTGTGCATTTGTTCTCCGCGAGGACCCTGGAGGAGCATCCTGGATCATCGAGCAAAAAAAACACACGCACGAAACCGAAAAATGCACAGGGAATGGACGTCCGAGCGATGGCGAGTAACTCGAAGAAACTGAACCGCCGAGAGCCTGGTTCCGACCCCCGCCCCTGTTCTCTTGCCGTCGAGCCATCGTCATGGCACTCGAGTGCCGAATGGTCGACAGCGCCTCGAACGGCGGCGACAATCTCGACAGCTTGGCCCTCGCGGTGGGATCGCCTCACAGGGACAGTGTGCTTTTCGGAGATCATGCCCTGCAGGCTTTTCCAGCTGGAGGGCCCTGGCTGACGGGGGGGCTTCGAAGCTACTTTTCTTCGTTGGTTTTCGGCGCCCCGTTGGTTTTCGGTGTACTTGTGGTTTTCGGCGTCTCTTTGGTTTTCGGTACATCGTTGGTTTTCGGCGCCCTTTGGTTTTCGGCGCTCCTTTTGTTTTCGGCGCTCCTGTGGTTTTCAGGGCTCCTTGGGTTTTCGGCGCCACTTTTGGTTTTCTGCGCACCCTCAGGTTTTTAGCGCATCGTTGGTTTTCGGCGCCCTATTGGGTGCTTGCGCCCTTTGGGTTTCGGAGCCCTCTTGCTTTTCGTTTCCCTTTTGGTGATCGGCGCCCCTTTAGTAGTTTTCGGCGTGCTTTTGGTTTTCGGCGCTCTTTGGTTTTCGGCCAGCGTGCGTTCGTCTTTCAGCGTCGTTTTTGGCGAATTTTTAGTTTTCGGCGCCCTTTTGGTTTTCGGCGCCCCTTTGGTTTTCGGCGCCCTTTTTGTTTTCGGCGCCCTGTCCGTCTTCGGAGCTTCTGTTGTTTTCGGCGCCCCTTTCGTTTTCGGTGCCTTTTTGGTTGACTGCGCCTCTTTCGTGTTCAGCGCATCGTTGGTTTTCGGCGCCCGTTTGGTTTTCGTCGCTCCTTTTGGTTTTCGGCGTCCCTTGGGTGTTCGGCGCCCCTTTTGGCGCTCTCTCGGTTTTCGGCGCCCCTTCGGGTTTCGGCGCTTTTTGGTTTTCGGCGTTCCTTTGGTTTTCGGCGCCCTCTGGTTTTTCGGCGCACTTTCGGTTTTCGGCGCCCTATCGATTTTGGGCGTTCCTGTGGTTTTCGGCGCGCCGTTGGTTTTCGCACCATTTCGCTTTTCGGTGACCCTGTGGTTTTCGGCGCTCCCTTTAGTCTTCGACGCTCCTTCTTTAGCCAAATGGTATAGGGGGGCTTTTAAGCTCCCCCCTCTAGCCATTCAGTCAGGGAGGGGGGGGCTTAGGGCAGGGGAGGTTCAAAGAAGAGGTGGGGTAGCTAGCCCTCCCCCCCTGGAAAGGGGGAGGTGGGGTGGGGTAGCTTCCGGAGCGCGAAAGGGGGGCGGGTAGCTTCCGAGGGGCGGAAAAAAAGAAGGGAGGGGACTCCGACAGGGAAGGTACAAGGGGGGTGGGGGGGGAGGGGAGCCCCCCCGCCTTTGGAAAGGAAGGGGGGGGGGTAGCTTCAGGAGCGCCAGGGGAGGTGGGGTAGCTTTTGCTGGGCGGGAGCAAAAAAATGGGAGAGGCGGGGCTTCCAGCAGAGGAGGTCCAAGGCGCGGGTGTGTGGGTAAGAGAGGCCCCCCCCCCCGCCTTTGGGAGTGCACCACGGGCGCGCTCTCTCCTCTGCGCCTCGTCGCGAGGGCTCGGTGGCGGCTGCTTTCTCGCCAGGTTGGGCCTCGTGAGGTCGTCTCGGGGCCGTCAGCAAAGCGATCGGGGATGAGAAGCCAAGTCTCAGGACGAGGGCGACGTATCCAAGGATCGTGGGGCAGCAGGATCGGGAGGCACGAAGGAAGAGCATGAGGATGAGGGAGAGGATGAGGATGAGGATGACGATGATGATGCTGATGATGCTGCTGATGATGATGCTGATGTTGCTGATGATGATGAAGCATAATAAGATGATGATGATGATGGTGGTGGTGGTGATGATGCTGATGATGATGGTGATGGTGATGATGCTGCTGCTGATGATGCTGATGATGCTGCTGATGATGATGTTGATGATGATGTTGATGCTGATGATGCTGATGATGATGCTGATGCTGCTGATGATAATGATGGTGGTGGTTGTGGTTGTGGTGGTGGTGATGATGGTGGTGATGATGCTGATGGTGATGATGATGCTGCTGATGATGATGATGACGATGATGATGATGATGCTGATGATGATGCTGCTGCTGATGATGATGATGATGCTGATGATGATGATACTGATGATGATGATGATGGTGGTGGTGGTGGTGATGATGATGATGATGCTGATAATGATGCTGATGATGATGATATGCTGATGATACGGATGATGAGGATGATGATGATGAATGATGATAATTAGGATGATGATGAGATGATGATGCTGATGATGATGATGATGAATGATGATGATTATGAATGCCTGATGATGATGATTGATGATGATGATGATGAGATGATGATGATGATGATGATGATGATGATGATGATGATGATGATGATGATGGTGTGCGTGTGATGATGATGATGTGATGATGATGATGAGAGATGATGATGATGATGATGATGATGATGATGATGATGATGATGATGATGATGATGATGAGATGATGATGAGATGATGATATGATGATTAGATGATGATGATGAGATGGAGAGAGAGCGTGATCCCCCGCCGCTTTACTGTGGAAAATTGCCGCCCTTTTCCTCCGGAACCCGGGGGTCCCCCCCCCCCTCCGAAAATCCCTCCCCCCCTGCTGAACCCTAACCCCTCCCCCCCCCCCTCCCCCTCGAAAACCAGGGGGGGGTCACTACCGGTTCGAACCCGCCCCCCCCCCCCCCCCCGGATCCGACGAAAACCGTGGGGGGTCCACACTACCGTTGGAACCCCCGCCCCCACCTCTCGAAACCGAGGGGCGTCACTACCGGTTACGACCCCCCCCCCCCCCCCCACGCACCGCCAGCAAACGACTCCCGGTCCCTACCACCGCTCGCATCACATCCCCCACTGTTGTTCCCAGCACCACTGTCCTCACCACCACTGTCCCCACTGGTTCCACCACCGTCCCTATTGTCCCCACCAGTGCCCCCACCACTGTCGCACTGTCCCCACTGTACCCACCACTGTTCCCACCACGGTTCCACTCTCCCCACTGTCTCCACGGACCCAACCACTGCCTATCCCCAGTCCCCACTGTCCCACTGACTCCTCCGCTGTCCCACTGAGCTGTCCCACTGTTCCCACCACTGTCCCCACTGTCCCCACCACTGTCCCCACTGTACCTCTGTCTCATTGTCCCACCGCCGTCCTCGCCACCGCCTTTACCACTGTCCCCACCACCATTGTACCCTCCACTATCCCACTGTTTCCACCTCATTCCCACTGTCCTCACCACCACTGTCCCCACCACCACCGTCCCCACCACTGTCCACTGTCCCCCTGTTCCCACCATTGTCCCCACCACTGTCCCCACCACTGCCGTCCCCACCACTGTCCCACTGTCCCCCCACTGTCCCCACCACTGTCCCGCTGTCCCCTCACCACTGTCCCCACCAACACCGTCCCCACCACTGTCCGCACCCCCACTCGGTTTTCGGGGGGAGGGGAGGGGTTCGAACCTGTAGTGACCCCCCCCCCGGTTTTCCAGAGGGGTGGGGGGGAGGGGTTCGAACCGGTAGTGACCCCCCCCCGGTTTTTTAAGGGGGGGGGGGGGGAGGGGTTCGAACCGGTAGTGACCCCCCCCGGTTTTCCGCCAGCAGCGGTAGAACACGCTCTTTCTGATGATGATGATGATGATGGTGGTGGTGGTGGTGGTGGTGGTGATGATGATGATGATGATGATGAGGAGGAGGAGGAGGAGGAGGAGGAGGAGGAGGAGGATCAATCATCGAGGTTCGAGAATCGAATCCTCTGGAGGCCCCCGGGTGCGCCCAGAAACCTCCAGAGACGGGTTGCCTGAACGGGCTGGATGGCGCAGATCGGGTCGGAGGATCGCGCCAGGTCGCCGATTCCTGGGAGAGGCGATGTGGCGCGATGGTCCATGTCGGCTTCACCGATGCATCGGCCAAGCATCGGCGATGCGGTGCGATCTTCTGCCCCATTTGGGCGGCCTTCTTGCGTGAGGAGGAGGAGGAGGAGGAAGAGGACGAGGAGGAGGAGGAGGAGGAGGAGGAGGAAGGAGGAGGGGAGGAAAAAGGAGGAGGAGAGGAGGAGGAGGAGGAGGAGGAGGAGGAGGAGGAGGATCAAGCACCGAGGTTCGAGGATTGAATCCGCTGGAGGCCCCCTGGCACGTCCAGGAACCCCTCGCTGGCAGGTACTGGGCGATCTGGCAGGGAACGCCTTCTCGGCCACTGTCTGCGCCGCGAACCTGCTCGCGGCGCTCGTCTTCGCAGAGCCGTAGAATTCGAGGCCGGCTTGTCTTGAGTACGGATCATCATAGCCTTGCTTGGGCTGCGTCTTCGTTTAGATTGGAAGCCGTGTTGCTGATGCCGCCTTTTCGCTTCTCTCTCTCTCTCTCGCTTGCTGCTTGTCAGTCAGTGCCTCGTTCTCTGTTCTCTGTTCGCTTCTCTCTGTCTCTGTCTCTGTCTCTGTCTCTGTGTCTGTGTCAGTGTCATTGTCTGCGTCTGTCTGTCTCTCTGTCTGTCTCTCTGTCTGTCTGTCTGTGTGTCTGTCTGTGTGTTTGTCTGTCTGTCTGTCTGTCTGTCTGTCTGTCTGTCTGTCGGTCGGCCTGCCTGACTGCCTGCCTGTCTGTCGGCCTGCCTGCCTGCCTGTCTGTCTGTCTGTCTGTCCTGTCTGTCCTGTCTGTCTGTCTGTCTGTCTGTCTGTCCTGTCTGTCTGTCTGTCTCCTCACTGCCCGGTTCCTCTTACTTGCCATGCTTGATCCCTGGGTGCTGCCAGATTGCGCAGTCTTTTGCTCTTTCGTCAGCTCCTGGGAGGTCCAATGGAGTGCGGCCCTGCTGGGATCCACACGAGTACCCTCGCCTTCTTGGGGGCCGCCAAGTCAGCATCAGTCGCCGCTTTCTTGAGCTCGCGTCCTAGTATAATCCATAGTAGTCCTCGCCTCCCTGGGTGCCGGCAACTGCTCAACATTCGCCACTTTCCTAAGTTCGTGGTTGGTCCAGCGGGGCGCAGCTCTACCCAGATCCGAATGGCTACCCTCGTCCCCAGGACTGTCAGCTTTCGCCACTCTCGTGAGAAGTTTTGGGTCCGGCGGAGTGCAGTTTCGCCTTCCTGCGGGCTGCCCACTGCGCAACTATCGCAACTCCTCGTGGGCTCGTGAGAGATCCACCATCGTGCGGTCTTCCTGGAGTCTGCCAATGCTATGACGCTTCGCGTAACCCCACCAGCCCATCCAGGGCTGAGGAAGCCGTCGTACCCCAAGAGGGAGAGGATTTTAGAGGAACCGGAGGAGGAGGAGGAGGAGGAGAAGCAGGATGAGGATGATCAGCGACTACCACCTCGTCAAGCCGGCCAGAGATCGACTCGGGAGGCGCGCGTGACTTGAGCCCGGTTGTCCAGCTCCCGCCTCTGGCCCCGTTTTTCACCCGCGAGAGTCTTGGGTACAAGGATCTCGCTAGTACTTACTTCCTTGCCTCTTCTTGCTAGCCAGTTGGTGAGATCAACTTTAGTAGCCACCGCCTCGTGGACTCTAGTTGCCCCTTCGAATTACGGCGGGGAATCAACTTCAGGTCCGAGAGACCAGGCCCTCCCCCCTCCCAAGCGGAAGCGGGGTAAAAAGAGTGTGCACTGGGGGATTTCTCACGTTCGGTTTTTGAGGCAAACGATGCGATCCACGGCGGTCGCCTGGACGAATTCGACGAACCAGGATCCCTCAAGCAAGCAGGGGGGAATTCGTTGGTGGAGTCGGACCCCCAGGGCTCCTCAGATTCTACCCTCCCGTCGTCGTCGGTTGAGACCTGCGGCCCCTTGGAACCCACTAGAGCCCAGGCGAGGCAGACCAACCCCTGTTGAGCCCCCCCCCATTTAGCTGGCTCTGCGAGCACATCGGAAAGGCGCTGCCCATCGTCTCTCGCATCGACATGCGTCGCAAGCGGTTGAGCACTCGCCAGTTGAACAGAAACAGTTAACATGCCTCTTTGCTGCGCCGCCGACTTTGCTTGTTGCTCTGGCCAGCTCCCCACCTCCATTTCTTGAGATCATAGATGATTACTCGTTGAGTGCTGCCCAGATCCTTGAGGAGGAGCTCCGCATAGCTCACACCTTAGCCCCTCCACGAGCCATTGTGCCAGAGGCGTTCCACATCTACACGGATGGGTCGCACTACCTTAGGAACCATCTGAAGGGTGCGTGGGCGTTCGTGGTTGTTGCCGCTGGGGAGGGCACTCACTCGCTCGTATTGGGGTTGGTGGAGAAGCCGCCTTGGCTATACTAACGATATGGGCCTCCAGGCCGACAGAGCGACCAGCAGGACCCTTGAACTGCTTGCCCTCATATGGGCAGGAGTTTGCTCACTTCTCCGTTTGACGAGCACAGTGCCGTTTTTAATACATGTTCCGCGTGCGGATCATGTATTAAACATGCAGGGATTCAGTGTCAAAAAACAACGATGAGTTCATGCATGAATTCATTCATACATGGATCATTTATTGAAACTCCGACATGCTTAAAATCCCATGCATTAAAAACAACTGCCCTGTATCAGGCCGTCAGTGGTTATTCCTTGGACAGTATGTGTTCGCCCCGAGGTGGGCAGCCCCCTCCGTCGGATCAGGCCCCTGCTGCATTTGCCAGGGTTGGTTTGGCACCTCGTCACCCTCAGGCACAACGCCACCACAGCCCATGGGAAAAACCACACGGAGTTTCAGTGGAGCATACTTGCGGGCAACCTTGCCAAGGCGACAGCTCGGGATCTGGTGCCTTGTAACATCCAGCTTCCTCCTACTTGGGAGGAGGAGGAGGAGGAGGAGGAGGAGGAGGAGGAGGAGGAGGAGGAGGAGGCGGAGGATGAGGAGGAGGAGGCCTCTTGGGCGCCTCTTGGGGCACTCCTGGGGCCTCCTGGGAGCTTTCCTGGGGACCTCTTGGAGGGTTTTTTGGGGGCCTTTGGGGGCTCCTTGGGGGCCTCTTTGGGCCGTCTTCGGGCGTTCCTGGCTTGTCTGACGCCGTCGGAAGCCGACTTGGGGGCTTGTCTGGGTCGTCTTGGGGCCCTCTTGGGGCATATCAGGGGTTCTTAGAGGCCATCTTGGGCGTATTGGAGGCCTCTGGGGCCGTTTTGGGACCCTCTTGGGGCCGTCTTGGGGGCCTGTTGGGCCGTCATGGGGCCATCTTGGAGGCCTCTTGGGCGATCTTGGGGGCCTCTTGCGCCGTCTTGAGCCGTCGGAATGCCGAGAAGAAGCAAATGCCACCATCTTTTTTTGAAAACCGTAGGACAACAATGCTTTTGGCCTCTTCGTGCCCTCCTGGAAGACCTCCTGGACGCCTTTTGGGCCGTCTTGGAGGCCACCTGGGGGCCTCTTGGGCCGTCATGGGCCATCTTGAGGCCATCTTAGGCCGTCTTGGGTGCATATTGGGCCGTCTTGGAGGCATCGAAACGGCCGTTTCAGGGAGGATTTTTCGTGGAGTTTGTGCTCCTGGGCAATCCTCCCGGGACCCCGGCGGGACGGGCCGAAATCCATTGGGAGAGTTCTTTTGGAAAAAAAACCAAAACCAAAACCGAGAGGTCCAGCACGCCAGGCACCCCTGCGATGAATCGACAGGGGGCGGCGGATGACGGAAAGCGCGCGTTAGCGTGCGGTCCGTTAGTCGGAAGAAATTGGATTTGGGGGAGTTCGAGGGGGGTGGCATCGCCAGCCCCGGATCTAATTGCCCTCCCGCTTCGTTTTTTATCGAGTAGGACGGCCTTCGGGGCTTGAAAACAGCGTTTCGCTCGAGACATCATCGGAAAACGCCTCTTGGGCGCTTCTTGGGCCGTCTTAGGCGCCGAAGACAGCCCAAGAAGCGGCCAAGACGGCGCCCAAGACGGCCCAAGACGGCCCAAGAAGCGCCCAAGACGGCCCAAGAGCGCTCCAAGAGAGCCCAAGACCGCCCAAGGCGGCCCCAAGACGTCCCAAGAGGCCTCCACGACGCCCCAGGAGGCGCCCACGAGGCGTCCCAAGAGGGCCCCAAGAGGCCAAAATCATTGATTTTCTGAAGGAAAACGTGCATTTTTAGCATATACGGCTTTTCGCCTTTCATGGCGTTGAAGACGGTCCAAGAGGCCCCCAAGACCGCCCCAAGACGGCCCAAGATGTTTCCAAGAGGCCCCCAAAATAGCCCAAGAGGGCGCCAAGACGGGCCAAGAGGCGCCCAAGACTGTCCAAGAGGCCCCTAAGAGCGCCCCAAGAAGGCCCAAGAGGCCCCAAGAGGGCCCAAAAACGGCCCAAGAGGGCGCCAAGACGGCCCAAGAGGCGCCAAGACGGCCCAAGACGGCCCCAGGACGGCCCCAAGAAGGCCCCAAGAGGCCCCCAAGAGAGCCCAAAGACGGCCAAAGGCAGCCTAGTCCCTTCACCCCCGCAGCCCAGAAGCTCCCAGGAGGCCCCAAGAGGCCCCCGAAAAGCCCCAAAAGGTCCCCAGGAGGCACCCAAAAGGCTCCCCAAGAGCCCCCCAAGAGGCCCAAAATACTCCCAAAGGCTCTTAGCACCGCGGCTCCCAAGAGCGAGCGGTGACGTAATCGAGCTGATAAGACCAAAGCTCCCAATAGAGAGCTGCGGCGTAATAAGTTCTTGACGCCAGGGCACAGGGACGGGCGGCAACGCGTGGACAACGAGCGGTCCACGCAAGGAAAACGCGGGGTTCTGGAAAGCTGGCAGCCCAAACGCGGAAAACGCAACGCGACCCGACCGCCCCCTCCAAAACAAGAAACGCGCTCAAAGAAAGCTCCGCGACCCTCCGAGGCTGAGATAGGACAAGAGCGAGGGGAAGGGAGTCAATAAGAGGTGTAAGAGCGGACGAGCCAGCGATCTCGTGCGCTCTGAAAGTAAGTGCGCTTTCCGTCCCCGTGCCAAGCAGGTCTAATGGCCTTCGTTTTCGGGCCTCTTTGGGCCTCTTTGGGGCCTCTTGTGGGCCTCAGGGGGCCTCTTGGGGTCCTCGTGGGGGCCGCCTGTGGGCCTCTTAGGCGCCTCTTGCGGCCTCCTGGGGGCCTCTTGGGGCGGAAGGCTCGGATTTGTCGGTTCGTGTTCCCTCCTTGGGCCCCTTCTGGGAGTGTCTTGGGGTTGGGCCGTCTTGTGCGCCTTTTGGGCCGTCCCGGGGCGCTCTAACGCCATCTTGGGATCCTCTAGGACGCCTCTTAGGCCTTCTTGGGGTGGTCTTGTGGGTCTCTTCGGCCGTCTTGAAGCATCGGAAAACAGAAAGGGCGAGAACGCCCAAATCTTTCAAACACATACACAACATCACTGATGTTTGCCTCTTGGGGCCCTCATGGTAGGCCTGTTGGAGGCCTCTTGGGGCGTCTCGGAGGCCTCTTTGGCCATCTTGAGGTCATCGTGGGTGTCTTGAAACGATCTTTCGGCGACTCGGGGCTCTCTTGGGCCGTCTTGGGGGCCTCTTGGGGCCCTCTTGGCTCGTCTGGAGGCCCTCTTGGGCCCAGCAAAATCATGTGACAGGACGTGCCAGATTCCCGACAAGCCGCGGGTAGCCCCGGTATATTTGGCAATTGGGGCTCTGGGCTCCTTAGAGAAAATCCCCAGGAGTGAGGAATGAGGCTCAGAGGATCATGCAAAGGACCTGAGGATAAGCCCACTCCGCGCCCAAGGGCACGGCGGCGGATCCCCCGACGTTGCCTCACATCGGTCCCATGGGGCGCGCGACGCGCAGGCTTCCCTGTGCAGATTTGAGTCAAGCGTCGCATGCAATGTCATAGCCTCATTCGTTTTGGATGGGCCTGGTGATGACAGCACTTGTCGCAGACGGGTTTGGCACGTCCTCGGGCATTTGTCTCTTGCAATTGATGCAACCGTTTAAGAGGAATGTGAGCGGCGCTAAGGCGAGAACCACATTTTGAAAACCACCCGCACTCCATTCGTGAAACGGTTGCAAACGACGAACATGCGCGGCGCTAAGGCGATGCTATTTCATTCCCAATCATTCCGTGGTGTTGGGTCCTCGTTTTGAAGAGACGGTCCCCGCGTTCTCCTCTCCCCCTCTTCCCCCTCCTCCTCCACGGTCCGCATGCGTCCCGCACACCCAGTACAGCGTTTCGTGGCCCTCCTCCCCCTCCTCCCTGCGTTGCACCCACCCAGCACAGCGTTTCGTGGCCCCATAGGGAGCCCCACCGAAGGTCCCAGTGCTACCGTCCGCATGCGTCCCGCACACCCAGTACAGCGTTTTGTGGTCCCATAGGGAGCCCCACCGAAGGTCACAGTGCTACCGTCCGCATGCGTCCCGCACACCCAGTACAGCGTTTCGTGGCCCCATCGGGAGCTCCACCGAAGGTCCCAGTGCTACCGTCCGCACGCGTCCCGCACACCCAGTACAGCGTTTCGTGGCCCTCCCCCCCCTCCTCCCTGCGTTTCACCTACCCAGTACAGGGTTTCGTGGCCCCATGGGGAGGGAGCCCCACCGAAGGTCCCAGTACTACCGTCCGCATGCGTCCCGCACGCCCAGTACAGCGTTTCGTGGCCCCATAGGGAGCGCCACCGAAGGTCCCAGTGCTACCTTCCGCATGCGTCCCGCACACCCAGTACAGCGTCTCGTGGCCCCATAGGGAGCTCCACCGAAGGACCCAGTGCTACCGTCCGCATGCGTCCCGCACACCCAGTACAGCGTTTCGTGGCCCTCCTCCCCTTCTTCCCTGCGTTTCACCCACCCAGTACAGCGTTTCGTGGCCCCATAGAGGGCCCCACCGAAGGTCCCAGCGCTACCGTCCGCATGCGTCCCGCACACCCAGTACAGCGTTTCGTGGCCCCATAGGGAGCTCCACCGAAGGCCCCAGTGCCCCCGTCTGCATGCGTCCCGGAAGCCGAATTTGGCATTTCCACCCACCCAGTACAGGGTTTCGTGGCCCCATCGGGGGCTCCACTCAAGGCCCCAGTGCCCCCGTATGCGTCCGGGAAATGTAACTTGGCATTTTCGCCCGCGCATTGCAGCGTTTCGTGGCCCCATAGGGAGCTCCACCGAAGCCCCCAGTGGGACCGTCCGCATGCGTCCCGGAAACCCAATTTGGCATTTTCGCTCACTCAGTAGAGCGCTTCGTCGCCCCATAGGGAGTTCCACCGAAGCCCTCAGTGGGACCGTCCGCATGCGTCCCAGAAGCCCAATTCGGCACACCACCCACACAGCACATCGTTCCCCCCCGCCCAGTGCAGCGCTTCGTGGCCCCATAGGGAGCTTCACCGAAGCAGCTATTCACAGTCACGGTACTCACAACTGCATATGGTTCGCCAGGATGGACCTTCGCCAGGATAATGGTTGCTTCTCCTCCTGGTTCGCAGATATGGTCAGATAAAGCAATAAGCAATAAGCAATAAGCATCAAGCAGAGATTCACGGAGCAGATGTTCAACAGGCTGAATATGGTTGGGACCTTCGCCAGGATCATTTTTTTTGGAAAGCAACACGCCCGCCATCCTCGAAGTTGTTGCAACTTTCAAGCTCCAGTGTCATATGCGGTGAGGAAGTCTGAGGCGACACGCCCAGGTCCGCCAGGAGGAGGAGGAGCAGGAGGAGGAGGAGGAGGAGGAGGATGAGGAGCAGGAGGAGGAGGAGGATGAGGAGGAGGAGCAGGAGGAGGAGGAGGAGGAGGAGGAGGAGGAGGAGGAGGAGGAGGAGGAGAAGGAGGAGAGGCGTGCGAAGAGCTCCCAGGCCCACGCCGTGAGCGAACATAGCCTGGCGAAGACCCAGTCCAATGCAGCGCGGCGATCTGGGGTGGAGCCCAGGGCAGCGCGGATGGGGGGCGGCGGACCAGGCGCGCAGAGGCGAGCAGAACTGCCTGCGGTGCGTGGTCCAACTGATCCGCGGGGAAATCCAAGCTCTACCCTCGCTGATCAACCATCCAGGCAGCTCCCTATGGGGCCACGCAGCGTGTGCGGGGTGTGCCGAAACTGACATGCGGAGGATGGAGGAGGGAGGAGGAGGAGGAGGAGGAGGAGGAGGAGGAGGAGGAGGAGGAGGAGGAGGAGGAGGAGGAGGAGGAGGAGGAGGAGGAGGAGGAGAGGAGGAGGAGGAGGAGGAGGAGGAGGAGGAGGAGGAGGAGGAGGAGGAGGAGGAGGAGGAGGAGGAGGAGATGGAGGAGGTGCGCGCGCGCTGCGGATTCAAAACGAGGACCGAACTCAACACCAGTGGGGTGGTAGCAACACATCGGAGGTCCTTCGAATGCTGCGTGATCATGCTGGAGCCTCCCGTCTTTCCCGCGCGCTGCTCGCGTCATAGTCTCCCCCCTGCCCGCTGTCATGCGTGGTTCCGTCGCTCGCAAGCATTCCCGTCGCGCCCCCTCGCCGCCCTGTCCTGGTGCCCCTCGTCCCCGCCGCCTGCGTTTCGGGCAGGCTGCGCTCTACGTTGGCCACTGGGGATGTCAGCCTCGACGAACGCGCGGTGGGGCCGCCCTTCGACGAGAGCTGAGCGGGGATTCATCTCTTTGCAGCGCGTCTGGTCCCCGATCCTCACGACGAGCACTGTGAGGGAAGGCGCAGCAGGCCGAAAAAGCGTGCCAGCGTTGTCGAGGTGTCGGGTGTCGTGCACGCGCGCTGGGCGAGCGCCACGTGTCAGGGCAGTAGTCAGTGGGGCCCTGCCGCAACCAACATAATCGCGGCAGCTTCAGGCTTGGGATCCTGGGGGAGCGGAGTCCTGATTGTCTCGGGGGTGGACAGACCTCCTACCCTGACACGTCGATTAAGGAATTGGCCGTTTTCGGTTCGCGAGAGGGCGTCGCGGCCGTCATTTTTGCGGGTCCAGGTCCGTCGGTTTCGGCCCCAGGCAGTTTTCATTAAGGGGAGGTTTACTAAAGGGAGGTTTGTCCACCGCCGATTGTCTCGCCGGTTTCGGCCTCCCGCGTCCGTTCCTTGACCCTGGGGCAGCACCATCAGTATTCAGGATGAAGCTTTGCCCTGGGAAGATGTTACCTCTACTTCTGGGCCCGTGCCCCCATGCCAGATGATAGGAATTTTGATCCGCTCGTGGGATCCTTCGAGAGGGCTTGCCTGGGACGAGCTGTGAGGAGGAGTTGACATGAAGGAGAGAGACCCTGAGGGAAGAGGGGCCCCAGAAGGGTGCAGAGTGCAAACGCAGCTCAGGGACCTTTCCTAAAGGACCTACCTCCTTGTCCTTCACTGGACGGGGACAGCAGCGGAGGAGAAGCAGGAGGAGGGGGCGGACCAGGCCAGCGTGGCTCACAGTGTTTGGCCGTCACAGTGTGTACGGGGCTAGGCCCGTTTGGGCTGTCGGTGGGGCCCAAGCGGCGAGCTGTCTTGTATTTCTCGTGGCAGATGAGGCTGTTGAGGCGGAGAAGGAGGAGGGGATTTTGGATTGCACAGCGGATTAGGTACAAGGATCTGTCAGGACTGAGCGGCATTGCAACATGCATCATTTTACGGGACGTCCTGGATACTCGGCTACGGCTGCATTCGAAGTCGAACGCACCACACATTGGCATGTGTGGCTTGCGTAGGCCAAGTGCGGCAATCAACAGTGAAGCCAGCAGCCTAACGAAGGGTAGGAGTCTGCAGCTTCTAAACTGTGTGTGCATGTGTGCAATCCAACATATGGACACCTCCTCCCTGATATGCACATATCCTCTTCTCGCACGCACAAGCTGCTTCGAAGTGAAGAGAGGCTCAACATCGCCTCACCTGCTTTGGGTGAGGAGGAGTCCGCAATTCGCTTAGCTAGCACGGCATTGACCTGAAGTGATCAGGCTGCGGCGGAGGTGGAGGAATGGGGGGGAGGCGTGGTTCTCACCCATCTTCGCTTACTCTGCTGCGAGTTGGAGGAGGGAGGAATTGTACGTCTGTGACGTCCTGGGCTCGAGCGCGACGGTTCTGCTAGCCGCCTCGACCGCCTCGGTCGCCTCGGCTGGCATGCGATACCGGCATGGTCCGTGGGTTGAGATGGCGCGCATCCCCTTCTGCGCCCTCGCCGCGGTGCCTCTCGGCTTGCTGCCGGGCGCTGTGAGGACATCTGGGTTGAGGACGCACCGATCCCGCTGACCGTCTTCGCCTTTCGGGGCCTCCCAGGAGGCCCATCGTCGCCACGGCTGGATGCGCTCTGGAATCCCGAGCGGAGCGTGCCCTGGGAAAGGTCCGTGGAGCAGCGGTATTGGTACAGTCGAGATCCATGCCGTGGTGAGGCCATCGGGCCATCTCGGGCGTGAAAGCCGTCGGTAGGCACATTTCCCAGTGCTATCTGCTGGTTTCGGGGTGGCCGGCGGGTTGGGCTGGAGGCCTCTGGGAGCTTTTTCGGAAGGGGCAAAAGTATCGAAGACTCGCCAGTGCTCGGCCAAGCTATCGGATCATGTATTCCCTCAGCCGTTGTGGACTTCGAGGAGCACATGGGGGAGAAAGAAGAAGAGGGAGAGATCTCTTCGGGCTTCTTGGAGGTTCTCTCGGAGGCCTCTTTGGGCCTCTCGGACCGTCTTGGGCTACCCTGGGGCCATCTTGGGCCATCTTTGAGTGCATCTTGGGCCGCCTTGGAGACATCTGGCGGCCATCTGGAGCTCTCTGGGGGCCATCTTAGCCTTATTGGATGGATGCTGGAAGCCGTCTTCAGCCGTCTTCTCCTCCGCCTTAGAGCGGGAAGACCGACGACCTGGTGAGTTTACGGATCCTTTCAGGAGGAAAAGAAGCACACAGACACAAGTCATCTTCGATTCCCTAGAAAATATGGGAAAATATGGGAAGTGGGGGGGACGACAGAAACCCAGAAAATATAGGAAAATATGGAGAATATTTTTATTTGTGTGTATTTATTTGTGTGTCCTGGGGCCCCTTCAATCTTCTCCTCCGCCTTGGAGCGGGAAGACCGACGACTTGGGAAGTTTACGGATCCTCATGGTGTGCCGGCGCGATCGGCCCAGGCCCCATTGGGATCGGGGGTGGACAGAA
>CAUYUJ010017238.1:111265-120628 GCA_963575745.1 Prorocentrum cordatum
CTTCTCTGATGTTGTGCACTGGTCTTATCATGTTCATCCTGATGCTCACCCTGTTCCCGCTCTGCAACTGCCTGCGCTGCATGTGCAAATGCTGCCCGTGTATCAAACGATACAAGACTCCCGGCTCGCACCGATGCTTCAAGCTGGTCGTCTTCGCCATCATGTGCGCGGGCGGCGTGATGCTCTTCTATTCCATGGGCAGGGCCGCGCAGGCGTACACGGATTTGTCTCACGGAGCCGACAACCTGGCCTGCACGTCGGCCAAGTTTGTGAACGGGACCCTCGGCATGATGGACGATGTTACTGGAAGATTCGACGACATAAAGGAGGGCCTTTCTAGCGATTCCACGTTCATCACAGAGGTACGAGGCATCATCGACAGCACGTCTCAAATCTCGAGCGCGATCCAGACGGCAACAGATACCCTGAATCTGCTCGAGACAATGCTCGACCATGACGGCAACAAGAACCCTGCGTCGGGAGGTACGTCTTTGAAGCACACGTGCATCTCGTGCAGCGCGATTGCAACCCAGCTTGGTATCCTCCTCATCGCCCTCTTCATGGTCCTCTCCCTCTCTCTCGCCTCCTCCTACCTGCCTACCTGTTCACTTCCCCTCCGCATCCCTTCTCATTCCCTGTCCTCTTTCCTCCTCTCCCTCGCCTTTTCTTCTTCCTCCCTCCTCCTCACTCCTCCTTTGCCCCTCCTTCTCCGTTCTGCCTCCCTTCTCCCTCCTGCCCCTCTCTTCCTTCTCTCCATTCCCCATCCCCTGCCTCTTCCTCCTCCTCCTCCTCCTCCGCCTCCTCAGGCTCAGGCTCAGGACACATGGAATCCACCCAATAAAATCACGTACAGATCTGTATGACAGAATCGCACACATCAGAACCTGGATTATGGGAAGGATCGCTACGGTCGTCTTGGCTAGCTGATTTGCGGCCCCCGCGAGCCCTCCCAGGCCGTCTTAGACACGTACGACGGATCGCAGCATGCGCCCAGAGTTTCTCCAGGAACATCCGAGCGATGTTTCCGGAAGCCTTTTCGAGAACATTCCACATCGATGTCCCGGAAGATTCTCCGTGAACGTCAGAGCTGATGCTCCGAATCACGCCACAGGGGCAAGGCGAGGAGGACGACGACGACCCCCGACGGTTCCAACAGGTTTCAGGGAGTCTCCCGAAGCTGGCACGGGAGGCCATGGAAGGGCCAACCACGTCAAATCCCGCACAACATCGCACCGAGTCGGCGACGACGACGCCGGCCGTGGCTGTACCAGCGGCGGCGGCGGTCAGAGCCCGCACGCTGGACGAGCGCTGGCGGGAGCCCCAGGCCCTGGGCAACCGCGGCGACGAAAGCGACCCCGCTCGAGTCGATTTCGCGGATTTTGCCCATGAGCTCTCTCAAGGTGAGGCCGCGGGACGCAAGGGCGACGTCGAGCAAGTCCTCGGCGTATTTCGCCAGGGTAAAGTCCGCCGCGCAGTCTCCCCATTGTGTAACCAGAGCGCACCCCATGGGATCCTGTTGCCAGTGCCGGTAGATCCACAGCAGCGTTGGGGGCTACGAAGTTTGTTGGCCACGACAAAATAGCCAGGGGTCGGTCAAGTGCATTCAAACACAGTGCACGCTGCACTGGTTCAAACATGCTGACGACATGATTCACGATCCTCATCGTGGGCGCTCCTCTCCTCTCCACAGCTTCCAGTCTAGGCTGGTGAAATCATTCATTAGTTCCAGTCAAGTAGCATGCGTGTGATGCGAAGCATGGGGCGCCACATTGTCTGCGTCGCCGCCAAGGTGGCATTCTCTCGACGTCGCCCTGCGATGAAGCCGTGATCATGTGACGTCGGGGTCGTTGGTCGTTCCCCCAAACGTGTTTGCATTTGGGGTTTGTGCTCCTTTGTCAGGAGGAGGAGGAGGAAGAGGAGGAGGAGGAGGGGGAGGAGGAGGAGGAGGAGGAGGAGGAGGAGGAGGAGGAGGAGGAGGAGGAGGAGGAGGAGGTGGATAAGGAGGAGGAGGAGGAGCAGGAGCAGTTGGAGGAGCAGGAGGAGGAGGAGGAGCAGTTGGAATTGGGGCCCGTCTGGCGGTGTGGCGGCTCTGTCGCCGCCCCGTGGCCGCCCGGCCGCCGCCCCGTTGCCGCCCGGCTGTCTGGCGCCCGGTCGCCGCCCCGTTGCCGCCCGTCGTCGGCTATGCTGTCGCCGTCGCCGCCCCGTCGCCGCCTCGTCGCCGCCCGTCGCCTGGGCCCGTCTGGGGGTCTGGCGGCTATGTTTTTGCCGTCGCCGCCCCGTCCGTCGCCGCCGCCCCGTTGCAAAACATATATTTTCCCTCTAAGCAGAAATTCGGATCACCCCGTCAAGAATTACGCTACCCCCTGGGACCTTGGAGTTTACATGTGATTCTGCCGAGTCGTCAATTCTTTCATGTTTCCATGCCATCCCACCAAAGAGTGCCGTTATCGACCACCTCCTTCATCCCTGCCGACTAGTTATTTGTGCGTGTACTCGCTTATCAACAACCACACATGTCCAACAATCCGTTGCAACAGAAGAGACAATCCACGCGCGCGGCGTCGTGCGCGCATGCCAACATCTTTCAACAACCACGGGCTTCGTAAGAATTTCAAGATCGAGGTGCCTGGCAGCATATAGCAATCCATGGCGCTGTACATCGCCGTGGCGAAAGTTTCGTTTAATTTCCCTTTTGAAGTGACGCGCTCGTGCGGAGTAGTTCGGAGTAGTTTTGCTAAAACTACTCCGCGCGCAATCGCATCCCGCTCGATAATTTAAATGGTTTGGCGCGGAGTAGTTTCCGATCCCGTTTTGGGGTAACAGAGTTATTAAGGTCTCCGGGATCGGAAACTACTCCGCCGAATGATCCCAGCATCATGTCATGTTAGGAATTTTGAGGGGGATGGGAGAGATCTCCATCATAGCAAATTGAAGAATCTTTTGTCACGGCTGTGTAACTTGTCCGTGCAAACACGTTCTGCGTGCGCGCTCTTGCGAGGTCTTACGGAAACCATTTTCCCATTTCTATCACATGCGACCAAGCGGGCTTCTCGCGCGCGCACGTCGAAATCAGGGGGACGGGGGGTGGAAGGCACGATTTTTGTTGAAACATGCCATGCGGGCCACTCGTGCGCGTCGTTGGCCGCGCGCGCGTGTCGAACAATTCCTTCCACCACCTTCATCACCGATACGTGGATATCATCTCCACCCCCATCGGCGTGACCAGCATCGGCGCCGTCATTGGCCTTGCCGTCGTCATCGCCATCACCGCCACAGTCATTGTTAGTATCATCGTCGTCTCTGCCGTTTGTGGCGTCGCCATGATACCGCGCCCGCCCGAATCACCGAGTCACACTGAAGCGCCCGCTCGCCAGTGCGGGTTGCGAGACGCGCAAGGAAGTCCCCGTCGGTCAGCGACACCGCGGCCGCGTCGGTCGCGCCAGATGAGTTGGCCGCGCCAGCCAACTCTAAGCAGTAATCGCAATCGCAGATTGAGTGAGAAGTGGAGTTGGCAAATTCAAGTTTTGCAAGGTGGGTAGCACCACATACATTGCACCATGTGTATTGTGCCACAGGTTGCACCACATATGCGGCACACCCCATATTGCACAATGTAGAATGCACAACATTGAATGCACTACACCCATTGCACCACGTAGTTTGCTTCGCATCTATTGCGCAACGTCCTTCGCCCCACATCTATCCAGCTGCCTGCGGCAAGACCCGCCACCGTGCCAGCCCAGCACTCGGAGCTGCGACTTTTCGAGGGGGCGCGGGAGGCCGTCACGTGTGACACCGCGTGCCTCCAGACTTGAGGAAGCCGTGCTAAGGATGATGGGTGCGATGCAAATGATTGGGGATGGTGACGACGTTGATGATGATAGTGATGATCGTGATGATGCTGCTGCTGCTGCTGCTGATGATGGTGATGATGATGATGATGATGATGATGATGATGATGATGATGATGATGATGATGATGAGGATAGTGATGATGATGCAGCTGATGATGATAGTCCGTTTGATAGTGATGATGATGCTGATGAAGCTGATGGTGCTGATTTTGGTGATGATGATGGTGGCGGTGGTAATGATGATGATTCTGATGATTATGATGATGCTGTCGCTGATGCTGATGATGCTGATGATGATTCTGCTGATGTTGCTGATGCTGCTGCTGATGATGGTGCTGCTGCTGATGGTGATGAGGATGGCCGTGGTGACGTCGATGACGATAGCGAGTTGATGATGATGGTCGTGGTGATGTCGATGGTGATGATGATGATGATGACGATGCTGATGCTGATGATGTTGTTGATGATGAGGATGATGATGATGATGATGATGACGATGATGATGATGATGATGATGATGATGATGATGATGGTGATGATGGTGATGATGGTGATGGTGGTGATGCTGAGAATGCTGATGATGCTGATTCTGATGATGATGCTGATGCTGATTCAGGTGATGATGATGATGGTGATGATGATGATGATGCTGATGCTGATGCTGCTGATGATGATGCTGATGCTGATGATGATGATGCTGATGCTGATGCTGCTGATGATTATGATGATGGTGATGATGATGATGCTGCTGCTGATGATGATGATGATGATGATGCTGATGCTGATGATGATGATGGCGATGACGATGACGATGATGATGATGATGATGATGATGATGATGTTGATGATGATGGTGGTGGTGATGATGATACTGCTGATAATTATGCTGATTCTGATGATGATGATGATGATGCTGATGCTGATTCAGGTGATGATGATGTTGCTGATGATGATGATGATGGTGATGATGATGATGATGATGATGATGATGATCATGACGATGATGATGATGATGATGATGATGTTGATGATGATGATGATGATGATGATGATGATGATGATGATGATGATGATGATGATGATGCTGCTGCTGATGATGATGATGATGATGATGATGATGATGATGATGATGATGCTGATGATGATGATGATGATGATGCTGATGATGATGATGATGATGATGATGATGATGATGATGATGATGATGATGATGATGATGATGATGATGATGATGATGATGATGATGATGATCATGCTGATGATGATGATGATGATGATGATGATGATGATGATGATGATGATGATGATGATGATGATGATGATGATGATGATGATGATGATGATGATGCTGATGATGATGATGATGATGATGATGATGATGATGATGATGATGATGATGATGATGATGATGATGATGATGATGATGATGATGATGATGATGATGATGATGATGATGATGATGATGATGATGATGATGATGATGATGATGATGATGATGATGATGATGATGATGATGATGATGCTGATGCTGATGCTGATGCTGATGCTGATGCTGATGCTGATGCTGCTGATGGTGATGGCGATGACGATGAGCCGTTTCTGGGCTGTCCTTCTGTGGGGCAGTTTTGATGGTTCCTTTGGGCCCTCTAGGGCCGCCTTGAGAATGGTTTGGGGGCCTTTTGGGCCGTGTAGGGGTCGTCGTGGCCGTATGGTGCGTGTCTGCGTGGCCGTCGCGGGGCCGTCTTGGCGCAGTCTTGGGCCGTCGAAGCGGCGTTCTAAGGCCGTCTCGGGTCCCACGGGAGTCCTCCGGGGGCCGTTTTGGGGTCGTCATGCGTTCTTCTTGGGCCGTCGTGGAGTCCTCTTGGCCCGTCTTAAGCTGACGGCAGCCAGAAAAGGCGAGAATGCGAACATCATTCAAAAACCGACAGGGTACCAATGATTTTGGCTTCTTCGGGCCCTGCTGGAGGTCCTCTTGTTTCCCTTTTGGGCCCTCTTGGAGGCATCTTGGGCCGTCTTGATTTGGCCGCCTCGGGTCCATGGGCTGTCTTTGAGGCATCTTGGGCCACCTTGGTGTCTTTGGCTGCTTGCACGGGCAGTCTTGGAGGCTCGGACGCATATGTATTGTTTGTAGCGAGGGGTCGTAGCTTTGGAGGCCCAGAGGCGCTTGGGAGCAGCGCCTGGGAAGGAGGATTGTGCGCGATCCTCGAGGGTGCACGTGGGATGAGCGGCCTACGAGTTAGCAGTCATGCAGGAAGTGCACAATCCTCGAGCGGTTGCGCATGGAATGGGGGTTCAGGCATTAGCTGCCATGCGGGAAGTGAACCATCCTCGAGCGGGCGCCCATGGGATGAGGGTTCAGGCATTAGCTTCCGTGCGAGATGTTCACCCTCCTCGAGCTGGCACGCGTGGAACGGCGCTTCAGGCATAAGCTGCCATGCTGCAAGTGCACCATTCTTGTGCGGGGACGAAGGCAGTGGCCTGTGAAAAGAGGGGCGATGCACGCAGGAGTTTGCCGGTCGAGGGAGGGGCGGTCCCTTAGAGTTCAAAGAATATTACCAGGCAGCCTTGGCATTCTTTCACGCCTCAAGTTGTCATGGGGGTACGGTGGCGGATCGCACAGTATATATATATAGATATCTACACATATACATATATCACCATATCTATTGCACACCATTTATTGCACCCCAGATGCTGCACACCATCCATGACGCAACATCGATCTCACAGCCTAGATTGCAACACAGATACTGTGCCACATATATTGCCCCACATGTATTGTACAAGCTGGGTTGCAAGAACTTGTCTAGCATTTGTATGCACGTGTTCCCTTACCTACCTTCGGAAGAATGCGCACCAGTCGACGGCCTGCTGAAGGGCCATGTTCCGCACTCTTATGTAGTGTTGCACCGTCTCTGACGTGCCAATCAAATCAGAATTGTTATGGAGGCGGATCTTCCAGATATTCATCCGAAACAAACATGACCACACAGCGTTCCTGGGCATCTTCTTAGCAGCACCTGCACCGCGCCGCACCTTGCATTTACATGTGGGGACCACGCACACTTGTCAACGCTCCATGTGAGGCATCCCGAGTGTGACCTGGTTTCGACGAGGGGCCCCACGGATCCAGTTGCGCACCTGGCGCAGGCCGTTGCCCACAACACCAGGGAGATCGATCTCCCGGCCGAAGGCAACCTCACCTGAATCTTGAGACGCTCGCCACGCTGGGACATCAATCTCGGTATCGCCCGCTCCACCTGCCCGACCCTCCACGCCCACAAACTCCATCCACTTCTCAGAGGTCGGGAGGTCCGTGCCTGCCGGGCGACCGTCGCGGTCCCCGCGCCCGAGCCCGCACGTCGCCGCGGCCCCTGTGGCTGCGCGCGTGGCCTCGGCGGGGCGACTTCGCCCCCACGCCTCCCATGCCTCGGCCAGCAGGGGCCGCTTCTCGTGCACCCTGCTGTTGCCTGCGCCCTTGAAATAACGTGGGTGAGATCCGCTGTGCCCCAGTCTCGAGCTCTGCCAGCTTTGCATTCAAGCTGCCCAGCGTGGACCCACGAGGCCCGAGGCGTGTCTGAAACGGCTCCCTTCCACGCCAAGCTGGCTCATGGTCTGAGATTTCTGATTTGCCTGCACCAGTATGTCTTGCCTGCGCCAGTCTGTCTTCGAACTTTTCAAATATTGCGTCAGGGGAGCCGCGCTGCTCCTTTAGCCACACTTGTTGCGCAGTGGCAAAGCGATTTTTGACGGACGACAAGGAAGGTTTTCGCCCCGCCCCCGTCCTCACCGCCTCCATCATCTGATCGCGCTGCCAGCGCTGCTGCCCATGCTGCGCTGTAGACTCTGTCTGGTGCTTAGAAACGGCCTCACGTGATGCAGAGGCAACTGATCCTTGAGCCGCGTCCATCCCAGCGCCTGAAACTTAGCTCCTAATTGTATTTGCACTCCTGTAGACATGATGGCATGTTTCATCTGCCTCGGAATGGCCATACAGTCGATCCTGGACGATTGCTCTGCTCCAAACCACGTGCGAGCAACCCTACCCGAAAGGGTGCTGCATGCGAGCATGTGCTTCTGCGCCATGAGCTGCCTCATTCGCTGAACTGCTCCGCCGCCCCCGTTCCCACCAGCCCATCATCAGCGTCTGTCCAACGCCTGCCACTGTCCCGTGTGCGCCCGATTCCATCATCCAAGTCGGTGTACACGATGTGTGCCGCGCGCACGGGGAGGGAGGGAGGGAGGGAGGGGGGGAGAGAGGGAGGGTGGGAGGGAGGGAGGAGGAGGAGGAGGAGGAGGAGCAGGAGGAGGAGGAGGAGGAGGCGGAGGAGGAGGAGGACGAGGACGAGGATATCCAGGGAGTTCATGCGTGTTCGAAGCCATTCGATTAACTGCCTCTGCAAGGCCCTTCTGGCTGTGGGGGAACACACAGAAAGATATGTCGGCGGCGGGCGAGGGGGGGAACTGAGAAGGAGAAGCCCTTGTCCGAAGGCGGAGGGCTTCTCAGAAGTCCTCGCGCCGTCTGAGAAGTTTTCCTTGTCTTCGGGGGAGGCTTAGACCACTTCTCAGAAGGCCCGAGTTTTTCCGAACCTTTGAGAAGGCCAGCACCTTCTCACTTTTCCCCCCTCGCTCGCCGCCGATGTGGGGGCCACGTCAAGATCACATCCAGGGATTCTGGGCTGCAACAGCCCTGCCTGGACCCACCCCTCGGCAGCGGCCGCGGTTCCTTCACGTGATCCGATGTCAGACCTCCTCCCAACCTTCGGCTGCGAGCGAGGGGGGACATGAACAGGAGAAGTCCGTCTCAGAAGGCGGCGGGGCTTCTCAGAAACCCTCGTGCCTTCTGAGAGGTTTTGTGCGTCTTCGATGTCAGACCTCCACCCAACACCATCGAAGCTCCACAGAGCGCCTCTGGTCTTTTCGCTGCTCGCCGACTGGCTCGTGCCCGTGCCCCTCCCCTGGAGGCCCTTCCCGCCCGTGCCCCTGGCACGCTGCGCCGCGGCAGGGCAGTGCTTCCAACTGCAGGGCCGCAGGACTTGAGCCACATGAGCCTGTGAACGGCTCCATCTGCGGGTGGGCCCCCTTCACAAACAAACATTTCAAGGTCAGCGGGAACCAGCGTGGGGGGGGGGCATCGCCAATCCAGTCTGCACCTGCTGGCAGTTGCCGCTCCTACCATGCAGGCCGTCCGTGGACGCTGTGGTGGCACCCGCCGACAGATTGCCGAAAGCTTCGTGGACACGTTCTGGACGGCAGGCCAGGATCCCACGCCCACGGCGGGATGGACGTCGCGTTGCCGTGGGGGGCGAGGAGGAGGAGGAGGAGGAGGAGGAGGAGGAGGAGGAGGAGGAGACAGAGGATGAGGAGACGGATGAGGATGAGGATGAGGATGAGGATGATGATGATGATGATGATGATGATGATGATGATGATGATGATGATGATGATGATGATGATGATGATGATGATGATGATGATGATGATGATGATGAGACGAGGAGGAGGATGA
>CAUYUJ010017238.1:120728-133228 GCA_963575745.1 Prorocentrum cordatum
GGAGGAGGAGGAGGAGGAGGAGGAGGAGGAGGAGGAGGAGGAGGACGAGGACCTCCTCATCCTCCCTTCTCTCCCGTCCTATGTATTGTAGTAGTGGAGGACAATTTGCCCATCATGGAGGGCTCTAGAGGCCCTGGCCTCTGGAGGCCCAGGCAGGAACTTCAGTCCTCTACCTTGGATTCTCGACTTCCCTCCGAGGTACAGCGGTCACCGCCCTGAACGCGGGCGTGGGTGTCGCGCTTTCCACCGCCCGCGGCGAGGCATTCGTCATTGTCGTCGTCGTCGTCGTCGTTGTCGTCGTGGTTGTTGAATTCTCATTTCTATAGAACAATTCTTGTCGATTCCCCCCGTCCGGTAACCATTGTATATTCTCAATTGAAGTGCCCCCCTCGGGGCTCGCACCCTTTTTTCTATAAGGGGAAAGCTTTGTCAACACACTGCGTTGTTGGGCCCCGAACTACAATAACAACGGCTCCGCCTTGTACTTCTCCATGATTTATTCTAAGATCGCGCTCTCGCACGGGACCTCCTTATTAATTCTGCAGGAATCGCGCTCTCGCGTGGGGCGTCCTAGCAATTTATACAGACGCCGCGCCCTCGACAATCAGAAGGCACGCTTTCGCTTTGGCCTTTCTCACGATTTACTTGGACCTCGCGCTATCGCTCGAGTTTTCCTCGCGGTTCATGCAGTATTAGCGCTTCAGCAACACGCCTTCTCGACCTGGCCGCTTGGGCCCGCCTTCCCGACCCACAGGTTGGGGCCCACCCGCCCGATGGGCCCGTCTGGTTCTGCCACGTATTTTCTGCTCCTAGCTCCCCTCCTACTAATCCTGTGCTCTATTTTTTTCCTCTCTCCTCCATCCGTTCTCTCTTCCCCTGTTTCAAGTTGAATGACACGCGAGCAAGTAAGAGCGAACAGTATTGACATGATTGAATTCTCATTTCTCAAGAAGACACTTATTTTTGATCCCCTGCCTGGTAACCCAGGTTCCCCAATCAGAGCTTGCATCTGTAGGGGTCCTAGCGGATTCATTCCCCAATCAGAGCTTGCCTTTGTAGGGGTCCTAGCGGATTCATATGGTTAGGCGAGGTGTGCCGCCGATTTCGGTGGCCCTCCCGGGTGCCCAGGGGTGCCCGGGTGCCCGGGTGCCAGGGTTCCCGGGTGCCCAGGTGCCCCGTTGCCCAGGTGCCCGGTGTTCTATAGCCCGGTAGCCCTATAGCCATATAGCCTTATAGCCCTATAGCCCTACAGCTTTATAGCCTATAGCCCCAAGCCCTATACCCCATATAGCCTGGTAGCCCTAAAGCCTTATAGCCGTACAGCCTTATAGCCGTATAGCCCTATAACCCTATAGCCCTATAGCCCAATAGCACTATAGCCCTATAGCCCTTTTCTTATTTTTCTATTTTTTGTTTATCTTTTTTTTTTTTTTTTCATTTTTTTTTTTTATTTCCTTGTTTTTCTTTTATTTATTTTTTTTCTATTTATTTTTTTTTTTTTTACTTTTGCTTTCTTTTCTTGTTGTTTTTTTTAATTCTTCTTTTTTTTGTTTTATTTTTTTTTTTTTTTTTTTTTTATATTTCTTTTTTTTTTATTTTTTTATTTTTTTTTATCTTTTTTTTTTTTTTTTTTTTTTTTTTTGTTTTAGCCCTATAGCCCTATATCCCTATAGCCCTATAGCCCAATAGCCATATAGCATCTCTATTGCCCCATAGCCCCATAGCCTTATAGCCCTGTAGCCCAATGGCCCTATAGCCCTATAGCCCGTTAGCCCTAAAACAATTCCGATTCCCCAATCAGAGCTTGCCTCTGTAGGGGTCCTAGCGGATTAAAGGGTTGGGTGAGGTTTGTCGCCGATTTCGGTGGCCGGGCTCGGGTGCCTGGGTGCCTGGGTGCCCAGCGGTGCCCGGGTGCCCGGGTGGCCGGTGAGGTGCGTGGCCGATTTCGGTGGCCGGGCCCGGGTGCCCGGGTGCCCGGGTGCCCGGGGGTGCCCGGGTGCCCGGGGGTGCCCAATAGCCCAATAGCCCAGTAGCTCTCTAGCCCTATAGCCCTACAGCCCTACAGCCGTATAGCCGTATAGCCCTATAGCCCTAGAGCCCTAGAGCCCTATAGCTCTAGAGCCCTATAGCCCTATAGCTCTATAGGCGTATAGCCCTATAGCCCTAAGGTTCTATAGCCCCTATAGCCCAATAGCCCAATAGCCCTATATCACTATACCCCTATAGCCATATAGCCCATATAGCCCCATTGCCCCAACAAAAATCTGTTTGTTTTTTTTCTCCGGTATCATTGGATTTTTCTCCGGTATCATATGGTAAAATTAGGTGTGCTGCCGATTTCGGTGGCCGGGCCGGGTGCCCGGGTGCCGGGGTGCCCGGGTGCCGCGGGGTGCCCGGGTGCCCTATAACCCTAAAGCCCTAAAGCCCTATAGCCCTATAGCCCTATGGCCCTATGGCCCTATAGCCCTATGGCCCTATAGCCTTATAGCCCTATAGCCCTATATCCCTATAGCCCCATAGCCTTATAGCCCTATAGCCCTACAGCCCTATAGCCCCACAGCCCTATAGCCCTAAAACAATTATTTTCTCCGGTATACATTTTTCACCCAAAGTGTTTCTCCCAGGACTCGCACTCTGTTTTTTGTCGAAGGGGAAGGTGAGGTGTCAGCAAATTGTGCCCCTGGCCCCTGGTTTACAACAACAACAACGGTCCTCGCCTGATATTTCCTCACAGTGTATTCCCAAATCGCGCTCTCGCGCGGGACGTCCTCACAATCTATACAGGAGTCGCGCTCTCACGTGGAACTTCCTCGCAATTTATTCAGACGCCGCGCCCTCGTTCTGTGACTCCATAGCTTCTTTAAGGCTTTCTCATCACGATTCCGACACCACATCACCTCATTGACTCACTGCCACGGCAAACCGCCGGCGCAGGGAATAGACCCCCCCACAGGTCGGTGTGAGGGCCTCGACATTGCCCACATAGGACACAGCATACTGTAATCCGCTCGCCGTGGTCATGTCCTGCTCCTGTGTCAGCCTGCCCTTGGCTTGGTTGCCGAGCCTGCTCGAAGGAGTGCAACAACATTCCAGCAGCATGCGTTCTGGGAACTTCGAGATTACCCTACGTCCACCGGCTTTCGTGTCGCTGTCGTGGTCGCAAGCAGGGGCGTCCGTGACGCAGTCACGAGACACCGCCGTCGTGGCACCACCTGGTTGGGGTTGATTATTTGGCCCGCTCTGGGGTGGTGCATCAGCGGGCGGCTTGCCCTCTTGCCAGCGACCTTGCCGCCTGTCACCAACTTGGAACGGGGGTCGATGTGGGGCTATCGGCTGGGGTGATGCCCCCCCGACGCTTATTAAGAAGCTTGGAATCTGTCTTGTGTAGTGTAACATACGTTTTGCACGTGCGTACATGTTTTGTACATGTTTGTGTGCATTATTGGTGTATGGTTTGTGCATTGTGTACAGAAACATAGGTATACGTGTTGTATGTTTTTTTGTAGGTGTTTTGTAACTGTTTCGTATATGCTTCGTATATAATTTGTGTGTGTGTGTGTCTTGTATATCCGTGAGGGTTTCGCCCCCTCTGCCGCCGTCGGTGCGTCTCGGCGCTGCCTTGGTGCATCTGTGAACATCATGCGAAGGCGGATAGGAATCATCAGCGCATATTGAGACGTTGGCGTTATCGAAGGCGCCTACGGCGAGTCACCGCCGCCCCCTGCGTTTTCGGAAGCGCCTAAGTGTCCGAACGTTGAGGCCAGAGCCCTGCCAAGCTTTCGGACCATGTGTTCCACGAATCGGTTTGGAAAGCCTTCGGGGAACACGTGGTGGAGGACGGGGAAGAGGAGGAGAGTGAGGAATGGGCGTGTTCGTGGCCCCTTGGAGGCTCTTGTGAGCTTTTGGAGGCGTCTTGGGGCCTGCTGGCCGAAGGTTGGGTCAGATCCTTGCCAATCATTCGGAACGAGTGTCCCCCGAATCGGTTTTGAAAGCTTTCGGGGAACACGTGGAGGAGGTTGGGGAAGAGGAGGAGAGTGAGGAAAAAGGGGAAGGGAGGAAGAGTCCTCTTGGGAGCCTCCTGAGGCACTCTGGGGCTCGATTGGGCCATCTGGGGGCCATTTTGATCCTTTTGGGCCTTCCTGGAGGACGTCTTGGAGGGCTCTTGGGCCGTCTTGGAGGCTTCTTGCGGGCCTTTTGGGCAGGCCATCCTGAGGCCATTTGGGGCCGTCTTGGGTGCATCTTGGGCCCATCTTCGCTGTCTTGGAGGCCTTCTTGGCCGTCTTGGAGGCATCTTGGAGGCCATCATGGCCGTCTTGGAGGCCATCTTCAGCGTCTTCGGGGCCATCTTGGGCCGTCTTGGGCTCTTCGTGGGGCCCTCTTGGCCTCTTGAGCGCTCTTGGGACGATGTTGGTGGCCTCTTGGGCCGTCTTGGGCCGTCGGAGAGCTGATACGTACTGCGAAAATGCCAAAATCCTACAAACACCTATGGGAAATCAATGATTTTGGCCCTTTCGGGCCTTCCTGGAGGACGTATTGGAGGCCTCTTGTTGGCCAGTCTTAGGCCATCCTGGAGCCATCTTGGACCGTCTTGGAGGCTTCTTGGACGAACTTGAAGGCATCTTGGACTCTCGGGCCGTCTTGGAAGCCATCTTGGACCATCTTTGGCGACTTGGAGGCCATCTTGGGCCATCTTGGAGGCCATCTTGGGCCAACGTGGCCATCTTGGAGGCCATCTTGAGCCGTCTTGGAGGATTTTTACCTAACAGC
This sequence comes from Prorocentrum cordatum, assembly GCA_963575745.1. NCBI lineage: Eukaryota > Dinophyceae > Prorocentrales > Prorocentraceae > Prorocentrum > Prorocentrum cordatum. The sequence goes on from CAUYUJ010017238.1 coordinate 125,496, forward strand.
GAAGACTGATAGGTTTCTAGTTGACTCAAAAGAGCTCACAGATCACTCCACAGGGGGGTCCGGGCAGGCGTTGGGAGTTGCCGGCCGGGCCTGTGCCGGGCTCGTTTTCACCAACAGTCACACACTTCGTGCTCGTCGACCTCTCAGAACCCCATTCCCAGGCCACATTCTGAATAACCGGACGCAACAGTCACACACTTGGTGCTCCTTGACCTCCCAGAACGCCATTCCCGGGCCACATTCGGAATAGCCGGACGCAACAGTCATACAATTCCTCGTACTTGACACCCCAGAACTCCATTCCCGGGCCACATTCTGAATGCCCGGAGCCAACTGTAGGCCACTTCGTGGTCTTCGAGTTCCCAGAACTCCATTCCCGGCGTACATTTTGTATGCCCTGAGCCAACTGTAGGCCACTTCGTGGTCTTCGAGTTCCCAGAACTCCATTCCCGGGCCACATTTTGGATGCCCGGAGCCAACTGTAGGCAACTTCGTGGTCTTCGAGTTCCCAGAACTCCATTCCCGGGCCACATTTTGGATGCCCGGAGCCAACTGTAGGCCACTTCGTGCTCTTGGACTTCCCAGAACTCCATTCCTGGGTATGATTTTGAATGCCCGGAGCCAACTGTAGGCCACTTCGTGTTCTTCGAGTTCCCAGAATTCCATTTGGCCACATTTTGAATGCTGAGGCAGGCTGACGGTGAGGCTGAGGCAGGCTGAGGCAGGCTGAGGCTGAGGCCGAAGCTGAAGGCAGACTCAGGCTGAGGCTGAGCAGGCTGAGGCTGAGGCTGAAGCAGGCTGAGGCTGATGCAGGCTGAGGCTGAGGCAGGCTGAGGCTGAGGCTGATGCAGGCTGAGGCTGAGGCAGGCTGAGGCTGAGGCCGAGGCTGAAGGCAGACTGAGGCTGAGGCTGAAGCAGGCTGAGGCTGAGGCTGAGGCAGGCTGAGGCTGAGGCTGAGGCTGAGGCTGAGGCAGGCTGATGATGAGGCAGGCTGAGGCTGAGGCTGATGCAGGCTGAGGCTGAGGCAGGCTGAGGCTGAGGCCGAGGCTGAAGGCAGACTGAGGCTGAGGCTGAGCAGGCTGAGGCTGAGGCAGAGGCAGGCTTAGGCTGAGGCTGAGGCAGGCTGATGCTGAGGCAGGCTGAGGCTGAGGCTGAGGCTGATGCAGGGTGAGGCTGAGGCTGATGCAGGCTGAGCAGAGGCAGGCGAGACTGAAGCACGAGGCTGAAGTCCCAGATTGAGGCTGAGGCTGAGGCAGAGCAGGCTGAGGCTGCGATGAGGCAGGCTGAGGCTGAGGCAGCTGACGGTCGATGGATGAGGGCTGCATGCAGGCCGAGCTGAGGCAGCCTGATGGCTGACGGCCATTTTTTTTTCTGATGGCTGAAGGCAGACTAGGCTGAGGCTGAAGCAGGCTGAGGCTGAGGCTGAGGCAGGCTGAGGCTGAGGCTGAGGCAGGCTGATGCTGAGCCAGGCTGAGGCTGAGGCTGAGGCTCATGCAGGCTGAGGCTGAGGCCGAGGCCGAGGCCGAGGCTGAAGGCAGACTGATGCTGAGGCTGAAGCAGGCTGAGGCTGAGGCTGAGGCAGGCTGAGGCTGAGGCTGAGGCAGGCTGATGCTGAGGCAGGCTGAGGCTGAGGCTGAGGCTGATGCAGGCTGAGGCTGAGGCAGCCTGAGGCTGACGCCGAGGCTGAAGGCAGACTGAGGCTGAGGCTGAAGCAAGCTGAGGCTGAGGCTGAGGCAGGCTGAGGCTGAGGCTGAGGCAGGCTGATGCTGAGGCAGGCTGAGGCTGAGGCTGAGGCTGATGCAGGCTGAGGCTGAGGCAGGCTGAGGCTGAGGCCGAGGCTGAAGGCAGACTGAGGATGAGGCTGAAGCAGGCTGAGGCTGAGGCTGAGGCAGGCTGAGGCTGAGGCTGAGGCAGGCTGATGCTGAGCCAGGCTGTGGCTGAGGCTGAGGCTCATGCAGGCTGAGGCTGAGGCCGAGGCCGAGGCCGAGGCTGAAGGCAGACTGATGCTGAGGCTGAAGCAGGCTGAGGCTGAGGCTGAGGCAGGCTGAGGCTGAGGCTGAGGCAGGCCGAGGCTGAGGCTGAGGCTGATGCAGGCTGAGGCTGGGGCAGGCCGAGGCTGAGGCCGAGGCTGAAGGCAGGCTGAGGCTGAGGCTGAGGCAGGCTGAGGCTGAGGCTAAGGCTAAGGCTGAGGCTGAGGCTGAGGCTGAGGCTGAGGCTGGCTGATGCTGAGGCAGGCTGAGGCTGAGGCTGAGGATGAGGCAGGCTCAGGCTGAGGCAGGCTGAGGCTGAGGCCGAGGCTGCAGGCAGACTGAGGCTGATGCAGGAGCAGGCTGAGGCTGAGGCTGAGGCAGGCTGAAGCTGAGGCTGAGGCTGATGCTGATGCTGAGGCAGGCTGAGGCTGAGGCTGAGGCTAATGCAGGCCACTGCGACTGTCATCGCGAATGCGACTACGACTGCGAGAACAGCAGAACTCTACAACTGGATTATCATCTGAATCTTAAGGGGGATGCTTCCAGATATGCTCCTACACATCGCTGTTAGGTTGCTTTGCCGGGATAATTTGGGGGGTTGAGATCCCTTTCGGGTGGCCGGCGGGACGGGCCGAAGCCCCAGGGGGAGTTCTCTTGGAAAAAGAACCAAAACCGAAAGGGTCTAGCACGCCGGGCATCCCTGTGGCAAGCCAACAGAGGGCGGCGGATCGAAGACGCTTACGGCGAATCACCGCCGCCCCCTGCCTTTTTGGAAGCGCCTATGTGGCCGAACGTTGAGGCCAGACCTGCCAAGCTATCGGACCATGTGTTCCCCGAATCGGTTTGGAAAGCCTTCGGGGAACACGTGGGCATCTTGAAGGTCATCTTGGCCGTCTGGAGGCCATTTTGACCCTTTCGGGCCTTCTTGGAGGACGTCTTGGAGGGCTCTTGGGCCGTCTTGGAGGCCATCTTGAGCGTCTTTGAGACCTCTTGGGCCGTCTTGGGGGCCTCGTGGGGCTCTTTGGCGATCTTTGGGGGCACTTGGGTCGTCTCGGGCCGTCGGAAGGCCGAAAAGAAGCAAATGCCACAGTCCTTCAAAAACCTTAGGAAAATCAAGGATTTTGGCCCTCTTGGAGGCCTCTTGGGCCGTCTTGGGCCATCTTGGCCATGTTCGGCCGTCTTGGTGGGCTCCTGGTCCGTCTGACGCCGTCGGAGAGGCCGTTTGGGGGGCCTCTTGGAATGCTCCAGGGCCGTCTTGGAGGCCATCTTGGCCGTCTTAAAGGCCTCCTGTGCCGTCTTGGGGGCCTCTTGGGGCCGTCTTGGGGCCCTCTTGGGCCGTTCTGGGGCCATCTTGGAGGCTTCTTGGGGGATCATTCGGTGATCTTTGGGGGCTCTTGAGCCGTCTCGGGCCGTCGGAAGGCCGAAAAGAAGCAAATGTCAAAATTCAAAAACCATGGGAAATCAATGTTTTTGGCCTCTTCTCGCCTTCCTGGAGGCCCTCTTGAGGGCCTCTTGGGCCGTCTGGGGCCAGCTTCGAGCCAACTTCGGCCATCTTGGTGGGTTCCTGGCACGTCTGACGCCGTCGGGAGCCGTCTGGGGGCCTTTCTGGGCCGACTTGGGGCCCTCTTGGGGCGATTCGGGGCCGTCTTGGAGGCCATCTTGGGCGCCTTGGAGGCCATCTTGGGCGTGTTGGAGGCCTCTTGGGCCGTCTTGGGGCCCTCTTGGGGCCGTCTTTAGGCCACTTGGGCCGTCATGGGGCCCTCTTGGGGGTCTTTCTGGGCGATCTTGGGGCGATCTTGGGAGCCTCTTGGGACGTCTTGGGCCGTCGGAAAGCCGAAAAGGCGCAAATGCCACAATCCTTCACAAACCTAGGGAAAATCAAAGATTTTGGCCCTTTCGGGCCTTCCTGGAGGACCTCTTGGAGGCCTCTTGGGCCGTCTTGGAGGCCTCTTGCGGGCCTTTTGGGCCGTCTCAGACCATATTGAGGCCATCTTGGGCCGTCTTGGATGCATCTTGGGGCCATCTTAGCCGTCTTGGAGGCCATCTTGGGCCGTCTTGGAGACGTCATGGTGCCATCCTGGGCCATCTTGGCCGTCTTGGACGCCATCTTGGGCCAACTGGAGGAAACAGAGGCACGACGGATGCGTTTTGAGCGCCTTTCCGGGTGGCCGGCGGGACGCGCCGGCGCCCCAGGGGGAGTTCTTTTGGAAAAAGAACCAAAACCAAAACCGAGAGGGTTTAACACGCCAGGCACCCCTTTGATGAATCGACAGGGGGCGGCGGATTCGAGTGGCCTTCGGCCCATCCCGCCACCGTGCCTAGGTTGTGGGTCTGAGGCCCGTTGTATATGTGTTGGGGTGTCGTGGGGAGCCTCTCGGGGGCCCCTTGGAGGCGGCTTGGCCGCCTCTTGTGGGCATCGCGGGGTATCTTTTGGGTCCCTTGGAGGCTTTTTAGGCGCGTCTTGGCTCTTGGGGCCTCTTGGGGCCTTTGGGGGCCTCTTGGGGCCTCCTGGGGGCTTCTCGGGGCTTCTCAGAGCGCTTTTTGGGCCATCTTGGAGCCCTCTTGGGCCGTCTTGGAGCCTCCTTTGGGGCGTCTTGGGCTGTCTTGGGGCGGTCTTGGGAGCTTCTTGAGCCATCTTGGAGCGTTGGAAAGCCCAACATGCGAGAAGACCATTTCCTTCAAACACCTTTGTAACATCGACGATTTTGGCCTCTTGGAGCTTTCTCGGGCGGCATTTTGTGGCGCTGTTGGGGCCTCTTGGGGCCCTCTTGGGCCGTCTTGGAATCATTTTGTGGCGCTTTGGAGCACTCTGGGCTTCGGCAATGCGAATCTGATGTAATTTGCGAGGTTGTATGGCCTCGGGGACGTGAGCATCCAACAATTTACGAGGGTTGACTGCCTCGGGGACGCACGCATTGCGTAATTTGTGAGGGTGTATGGCGTCGGGGATGCGAATATTATACAATCTATAACGGGATCGTGGCTTCGGGGACGCGAATCTTGTGTAATTTGCTATGGTTTCTTGCCTCGGGGATACAATGATTAAGTAATTTGATATGGTTTGTGGCCTCGGGGACGCGAGCATTGCGGAATTCACGAGGGATCTGCTCTCAGGGGCGCGAGTCTCATGTATTTTTACTTGTCCCACGCTCCCCCCGGAATTCGGAGCACCCGATTCGGGGGTTGTGCAATGCCAATTTGGGGTTCCCCCCCTCGCGCGGACTTCAACAATTGACAGTAGGAGGCAGAAAGAAGGACTGTAACATTGGAGCTTTGAATCTGCAACTGGTGCAGGAATCAGCAACTTCGGCCGACAGCCTCGTGGCCCCACAAAGGGGCCGGCGGATGTATTTGTATATGTTTTGTATCGATTGTTCTTTTATGTTGTATGTACGTTGAGCATGTTTTAAGTGGTTGTTTGTATGTGTTTGTATAGATTGTGTGTAAGTTTTGTATAGTTTCGTATAGGAATTGTACATGCTGAGACATATATATATATTGTGTATACACGTTTTGCATTTGCCTTGTATATGCGATGTAATAGTGTCGCGTAGGTTTTAAACTTGGTCTGATTATATTTACATATATATATACATATATAATGCTTTGTATATATTTTGCGCCTGTTTGTGTTTGCGAATGCAGATCGTATATGTTTTGTGCGTGTGTGTTTTGTTTACCATTTGTTCAGCCTTTGCATATGTTTCACAGCTTTGGTGCATGTGCATTGTAGATGGTGTGCGCACGTTATGTGTAGGTTGGGTAAAGGTGTTGTTTATACGTGTTGTATATGCGTTGTATATACGATGTATGGTGTTGTATCTGTTTTGGAGGTGATTTGTCACGGTTGTGTGAAATGATTGTATACGTGTTGTGCATCGTTCTCACGTGTTTGTATATGATTTGTATATGCTTTGTGCACGTTCGGTTTGTTTTCCGTATACGTGTTCTGCATGTGTTTTCTGTATGTGTTGCTCCCAGCCCTCCTGTGGTGTTGGGTCCTCGTTTTGAAGGCAGCGCCCCGCGTTCCTCTCCTCTCCTCTCCTCTCCTCTCCTCTCCTCTCCGCTCCGCTCCGCTCCGCTCCTCTCCTCTCCTCTCCTCTCCTCTCCTCTCCTCTCCTCTCCTCTCCGCTCCGCTCCGCTCCGCTCCGCTCCGTTCCGCTCCGCTCCGCTCCGCTCCTCTCCTCTCCTCCTTCCTCTCCTCTCCTCTCTCTCCTCTCCTCTCCTCTCCTCTCCTCTCTCTCTCTCTCCTCTCCTCTCCTCTCCTCTCCTCTCCTCTCCTCTCCTATCCTCTCCTCTCCTCTCCTATCCTCTCCTCTCCTCTCCTCTCCTCTCCTCTCCTCTCCTCTCCTCCTCTCCTCTCCTCTCCTCTCCTCTCCTCTCCTCTCCTCCCTCCTCCTCCTCCTCCTTCTCCTCCTCCTCCTTCTCCTTCTCCTCCCCTCCTTCCCTTCCTCCCTCCTCTCATCCGCCTCGTCACCTCCTTGCGTTTCACCCACCCAAGACAGCGTTTCGTGGCCCCATGGGGAGCTCCTCCGAAGGCTCCAGTGGCACAGGCCGCATGCGTCACCGCCACCCAGGACAGCGGTTCGTGGCACCATAGGGAGCTCCACCGAGGGTTCCAGTGGCACAGGCCGCATGTGTCACCGCCACCCAGGGCAGCGTTTTATGGCCCCATAGGGAGCTCCACCGAAGGCTCCATGGAACACCCAATTTGGCATTTCCACCAACCCAGTACAGCGCGGCGTGCTTCCATAGGGAACTCCACCGAAATCCCCAATGCCACCGTCCGCGTGCGTCCAGAAAAACCGAATTTGGCATTTGCACCCACCCAGTACCACGTTTCGTGGTCCCATAGTGAGCTCAACCGAAGCCCCCAGTGCCACACTCCGCATGCGTCCCGAAAACTTTAATTTGGTATTTTCACCCACCCAGTGCGTTGTTTCGTGGCCCCATGGGGAGCTCCACCGAAGGCTCCAGTGGCACAGGCCGCATGCGTCCCGAAACGGACAATTTGGTATTTTCACCCACCCCGTACAGCGTTTCGTGGCCTCATAAGGAGCTCCACCGAAGTTCCAAGTGCCACCGTCCGCATGCGCCCCAGAACACCCAATTTGGCATCTCACCCACCGAGAACAGCGCTTCGTGCCTCCATAGGGAGCTCCACGGAAACCCCCTAATGCGTTGTTTTCACCCACCCAGTACGTTGTTTCGTGGCCCCACAGGGAGCTTCACCGAAGCCTCCAGTGGGACCGCCCGCATGCGTCCCACACGCCCAATTGAGCATTTTCACCCACCCAGTACAGCGTTTCGTGACCCCGTAGGGAGCTCCACCGGCAGGCGGTGGGACCGCGCGCATGCACCCCGAAACACCCAATTTGGCATTTTCGCCCACCCCGTACAGCGTTTCGTGGCCCCAGAGGGAGCTCCACCGACGGCGTCAGTGCTACCGCCCGCATGCGTTCCCTCCTACCCAGTACAGCACTTCGTGGCCCCATAGGGAGCTTCACCGAAGCTCCCAGTGGGACCGCCCGCATGCGTCCCACACACAAAATGTGGCATTTCCACCCACCCAGTACTGCGCTTCGTGGCCCCATAGGGAGCTTTACCGACGGCCCCAGTGGGACCGCCCGCATGCGTTCTCCCCCACCCAATGCAGCGCTTCGTGGCCCCATCGGGAGCTTCACCGAAGAAATATTTTCAATTTCGGTGCCCACAGCTGCACATGGTTGGGTCGCCAGGATAATGTTTGGAATGTGTTTCGGG